>VXAZ01002838.1:3700428-4093321 GCA_013399875.1 Gymnorhina tibicen | reverse complement strand
TTTTTTTTTTTTTTTTGCAAGGAAGGAATAGTGAACAGCAAAGCACTTGGAATCTCAGACTGAAAAACAAAATGTGAAAATGCAGATATATTGCAATGTAATTTAATATTTTACTTAGGCTTCCATTGACTTCATGGAACCAGCGCTTCTCCTGATAGATTTTATTTGACATCTGCAAAAGAATTGTAGAGTCTTGAGGTCCTAGATCAATCATAACTCTTTCAGTGGTGTATACAGAAGAAGCCTTTTATCTGTGCCAGGCACTTTACAGCAGAAAGGCAATCCCACTCATCCCGAGAGAGTCATATTGACACATTGCTATTCCATTTGCCAATACAATCACTAGCACCAACTCTTCATGTTGTCAGGACCCCTGAAGAACGACTGAGAAAAAATCAAGGTGAAGTTTGGGCTTTAACTGAAAAGCATTTAAAAATTACATTTTCATGTTTCTGAGTTTGCCTTTCCCCAATGAATGTATGTCTCTGTCCTTCTCTTAAAAAACTGAAGTCCTCACACCTCCTTTAATAATTTTTGGATCCTCTTTGGAGTGATAAATTGGATAGTCTCCTCAACAGCATGAAACAAAAAAGACTTTTTCTACCATATGCTACAGCAATAAAAAAGAAAGCTGTTTCTCATTATTGGCTGGTCCATCCTTGTATAGTCAGTTGTCTTGGAAACGGAGATTGATTATAATTTCAAGAAAATGTAAGAATGAACTGAATCAAACAGTTCCTTCTTTCAATGTCCATCTCAATTTACAGTGTTGGATCTACCAACAAAAACATCCCTAAGCATGATTTCCAGTTCTAGATTTATTTTTGTTGCACTTCTCTCTCAGAGTGACAGTCAAAATAATATAACAACTTAGACTGGACACATCAGTAAAATAATTGTGAAGTTTCAGAAAACATTGAAATAAATGTAAGTAAAAAGTACATTCGAGTCAACTTCACTTAAAAATAAAATAAAATAGTTCTTGCAGGTTTGATATCTGGATGACACAATATATAGGTATCATGTAATTCAAATTCTTCACTCTGTCCAAAAACTGGACCTCTTACTGAGGCCAAAATATATTTAATAAAACATTAATTTTCCAAGTATTTCAGAGACCCTGTCAGGACTTCACAATCATTTGTCCCCTAAGGATCTGACTTCAGTCAGCTTTAGTGTATTTACTGCAATTAAGTTACCATTAATTTATTAAACTTTTTTCATTTCTTTACTTAAAATTGCCAACGGATCTTGTAAACTGTTCAAGGGACCAGTTAAAAGCAGAACTTTTCATGCTGCTACCTTTGGATTACCATCAGTCTCCAAAACACTGAACAATAACTTTTTGGCAGTGAGTTCTTCAATTCCAGCTGCCAATCTAGATTTAAATACATGGAATTTTACACCAGCTGAGAATTAGGCATACTATTCTCATCTACTCTTCATTAAAATAACTCTTCCAACATGAAACTGCCAAACCTGTCATAGGGAGTTGTGCAATTACAGTGAATAGGAGGAAGTTTTTATCATTGCTAATACATGGGAGGTGATCCAGTAGATTTTTAAGTTGTGACCCCTCAAGAAAGGTTAGAAGACTCTTGGCACCTAAGCAAAAATAATTTGTCAGCCTTTCAGCATGAACAGCTAAGAAAAAATTACTTATTAAAATCTCTATTTTTTGTACTGTGTTGCTGTAAGATAGTTCAGTCTTTGGAAGAAAAAAGAGAATACTAAGTTAGTATCATGTCAAGGGTATGCACAGAACGGCTGTATATATAATCACCCAAGCTGCAGTCCTAATTTCAACATTTTCTGACTTTTTTGCATTCATAAAATCAATCAAATAATATCTAACGTATAATTTTTGTCTTCTCACTTATTGGATAATTCATGTCTTTTCCCTTTTTTTTTATCCAGCTCTGCACACTTGATGGACACTATCAGTCATGTAGTTTTTCAATGAGTTTCCTTTAGGGTCAAATACACAAATTGTAATTTTTATATTATTTACCCAAGTTAGCTTTAAAAATATATTGACATAGCAAAAATATAACTTAAAATCTCATGCCATAGCTGGTAAATTGTTAACAATTTCTTTATTTTATTTTATACCTTGAATTCTAAAAAATCTGAGCTTTTAATTGTAAATCTTAAAAATTGATTCCAACCTCAAATATCAGTTGGTGCTCTGACACTGGGAATACTGGCAAACTGTCAGTCTAAGTGAAAATCCAGTCAGGAAGGAAATAGTTATCTTTGAAGAGACTTGACTGTGGAATGAGAACTGGTAAATCTTACTTGCTACAACAAAAAGTAAGCCATCTTTCCCATCACCTCCTTGCAGTGCTTTCTTCACCAAGAAAAGCAATGATAGAGATGAGGAGTATCAAAGATAAAAGAGTGCTTAAAAATAAGCTCATCCTGCCAAGGCTGATATTTTCATCTCCCTCTGGCTGTACTCCATTCTCTTTAAATTCCATTGAATCACCAAAGAAGAACCCTAGTCTGATCACAAAAAAAAAAAAAAAGCTGTGACTAAACTACCAACTTAGAAGTACTCTAGCTTGTAATCTCAGATCTTTTAGCAGGATTGCTAACTATTGATTAATATAGCTCAAGAATATTTAAAGAAGCTTCTAGAATATTATTTCTATAATACATTCAGACATTGCACAGTTAAAAAGCATTTAGAATTGAAAACACTGTTGTTTCAACAGCAACAGGGTACACATGCAACTTCCAATTTGGCTGTTTCTAATTGCAAATGAAGCAAAATCCTGATAAGCAGTTTCTTCAGATTTGTGCTCTCTTGAAGAGTTCCTACATTCTCCTTCCATAAGTTAAAAATTCAGTTAGAATTATTTTTTTAATTCACAATTCCAAATAATTGTAAATAATGATTTACTATTGAGAGAATGAAGATTATTATTAGAACCTATTAATTTGAGAAAAAAAATGGTGTTCCAGACTTGGCTTTTGTTTAACTTTTTTTACATGCATTCTTGTTATCAATTCATGTTCTACATGCATACTTAATATAGATTCAGTTGTAGGTTCTGTGCAGCTTTAAAAGGAAATATATATATTAGCAAAGAATAGACCTCAAAGTATTTGAAGTTTAGTTCATATACACATGTAAATTTTTTGATGTTTATTTCAATCTAATCTATGCAAGGTCACCAATACTATCAGAATATCCTGTTATAGAATCTGTTTCTAATTCCATGATGAAAAGATTCACAAAGTTCTGCCTTAACCCATTTAAAATCCTGTTAAAGGTTGGGGTTTTTTATTCCAGAGTTGGACTGAGGCTATAAGTTTCTTTCAGTGTTTTATCCAGAGTAGTTCCACTATGTCTTGTGTAAATCATTATAGTCTTGTCTCTCTCACTTCATTGGCTTTTTGGCTTCCATCTGTTTTCTCTCACCTTTTCTTCTACTCTGTCTCATCTACTATTCTCTTTCCACTCTGGTTTCTCTCATCTGCTTGCTCATTACTATTAGTCCAGCCTTCTATTATCCCCTTTACTTCCCAGTTATCTCAAAGAGGAGAGAATGAATGAGACCCAAGAGCTTCATTCTGAGAGATGCTGACCACTTTAATTTCTTTTTTTGACCTGCAAACTTTAATCACTTTCCTTTTAATGTAGTTTTAAGACCATCCTGGATGTCTTCACTGACCTAAGCATTTTACTTCTCTGAATGTTGTCTAAGGTACTTTATGCTGTTATTCCTGGAAGTGTAAATTTCTACAGGACCCATTTGTGCTTTTCATAGAAAACTGTAACTCCCTAGTGTCCTACCTACATGTAACTCCTCCTGTGTCCTGCACACAGGTTAGCATAATATAATGTTACCTACTTTACTAATCTCTGAAGGGAAACTCCAAATATTTTATTTTTGCATGTTATTGTATCTGTTGAAGAACACTCATGAAAAGAAAATTAAACATGCATTTAAAACCTTTCAGAATCTCGAGCCAAATATATAAATTATTCCATCACTGAAAATGGCTTAACAAGGAGGCTTAATACCCTACAGCTATCTTTATGACAACATGAATGTCACAACTCCCTGTTCTAAAGCAGAAATCTAGCCACTGATGATCAGAGATAATCAATAATCCTTAAATTGAATTCAGAAACTTCCAGCTTGAAGTTATTTGTTTTCCTTCTTAAGAAAGAAAAACTCCCCACAAATGTCCATAACAATACAGCAAGTTCCTGATCTTCTAGAGGTGAGCATATGGTCTCATTTCCTGGGCCTTTATAATTTCTCACATTTGTGCATTTTACCTGTTGCTATCTCTGTGACCCATCTGGAGACGCAATACCAAATACACTTAGACAAGACTATCACCTCAGCATCAAGTCCATCATTTAAAGCATGCATTCAGCATAATTCACAGAATTACTTGCACATTTCTATCTCTCAGAACATAGAACACTGGCTGGACACTTAATTGAAACACCAACTCCAGTGAAGTCCCCTATGCTATGTCCTTTTCCCTTGGGACAGGTTCCAGTTATAGTAAAAGGCACGTCCTCCAAGTAAACATCCCTGAAGTAGGAAAATCCTGTTTATCTTACCACCTCTGCCCTTGTGCCAGCAGAGAACTGCATCAGTAAAAGCTTTCATTCCTCAAACTCTGCGTTTCTCCTCATGCCGTCCAAAGGAATATTTTCAAGCACTCCCCCAAGCAAGGACAAACAGTAATGTTCTTGCTCTTACCAGTGTGAGTGGAAGAGAAAACTCACTACAAATCAGTGCCCTGCTGTGGAGGAAATTTCTGGAAACTCCAGAGGCTTCTACAGCTTCCCAGAGGTTAGAAATGAGGTTTAGAGATGTAGCTTGCATGTTGCCTAAATTACACAGTCTCTATCTTTCCCCTATGATTGTGAAAACTGTGAAAGGTTTGAATCAGAGACTGGAGAAAGGACCATCCCTCTGACAGAATCTGATTGATTTTAATTTTAACAAATAAAAGTAGCAGTGTTATTCCATGTCATTTCACACTCCATGACGTATCAAACTCGTTTTTGAAGCCTACAACAAAGTTTAAAACTGAGATGCTTAATGTGGACCTCTGTCACAGTAAGAGCTGCTACTGGAAGATGTAAATTGTCCTTCATGTTTTCAGAGACGCTCTGTTCTCAAAGCTGGCATCTGTGCCACAGCCAAAGCAGTGTTCATCTTTCAATGAAATCCTGGAGTCACGAAGCTGAGTGATTTGGGGCTGCTCTGTTCATAAATAGATACTCAAGACAGCATTTTTGGAAGGCAGCCACTGGAGTGTACTATATTACAAAATAAATCACACTGAAAAGATGCTCCCTGTCAAGTTGGAGATACTTTTAGAAAAGATCAGTTTCAGAAACCATCACATTTATGTGACTATTTCTACCTTTGTTAGTGACACAAGCTTATTTCACACACACTGTAAGGTCCCAGATGAGTTCCCTGAAGGTTTCACACAGATCACAATACCACAGGCTCTTAAATCTAGTGGAGAGGTCTCATTTTTTATAGTACAATGAAGTACAATTAAGGCATGATCTTCCTCTGACAGGTCTGAAATGATCTCCATCCCAGCTCCTTAGGGACTGTGTTGAAATTTAGCCATTTAAAAGATCTCTAGCCAATGTTTCAACTGCTCTGAACTCTCATAAATATTATCAGCTCTAAATTTCTGGAAAGGGTCTCTGTCGAGAGGCAGTCCCCTCAGGAGTATATAGTACAACCTGACTAAAACAGTCTCATCCAGGTTCTTGTTCTCATGTATTTTGGTCTAAGTGCAGCCAAAAATCCTGTCTACAGAAGGTGCAATACAAGGATATAACAAAAAGTGTACAACTGAAGTGGTAAACCTCCCACTTTATCAATAAACTGAAGGACAGACCTTGCCTAGGGATATGACTACAATGCATATTGCAGCTTGATGCAAAGATGTGTAGGTTCAAAATGAGTCAATGTAGATACTGAAAAACTTTTGTCAGAGGGATTTGGTTTTGTACAGGCTACTTTATACTGCTAAGAAAAGGTAATTTATGTCAGCACAGTATTTTAGCCTCTATAAAGGTTCTTCCAGTCTGAAAGATTAGTTTGGGGACAGACATAAACTACTTACAGTGTGTGTGCTTATGTTTTGACACTGTTCAGTAGAGACAAAATCAATTAGCATGGGTAGTTCATGAGAATTCTTCAGACATTGCACAGGTAGTTAAAGCTGGATTGGACATGTTTACACTTTCTTTGCAGGTATAGAAGAAAAAGCATGCTCTGAATCACTGGCTTAGAATACCGCTAATCATATATGGATGAAACTGTGATTAACTGAATTTTCCCTCAAGTATGTAAATAAATATTAACTAGAATAGAGATAGATTTAACCAGGAGCAGCATCCAAATCCAGTTGCCGACAGCTAACAATATACTGTAGGAGTCTCTATGGGAGCTGAGGGTCTAAACTCCCATTGTGTTGCATGGAGGCAAAGGATTCAGTTCTGTTACCTACATGAAGATATCTAGTGCCTCTTGGGAATTTGGGGAACCCTTCCCGGCCACCTGCTGACTCTTCAAAATGGCACAATCTCCCAGAAATCCTCTGCTATCGCTGTCAGCCACAGCAGTAATCCTCAGCTCCTCCAGTGCATCTCCTGTGGCATGACTTGTAAGGCCTTGAGAACTGAATCAAGGTCCTAGTCAGTAGAGACAGTGAAATCTAGAAAGTTATTCAGACAACCAGTGTATACCCCTGGTTTAAGGGTGAGCCACACAGCTGTCTCAGGTGGGCTGACCCAACTGAGCTGTATCACCCAGAGGTGCACAGTGGGAAAGCAGACACCTTGCTCATAGGCAGACGCTTACATTGCAGGGATGCAGTTGGATTTCTGAATTTTATCCTGAACTTCTCTCTGTTTATATAGTAGCTTTTAGCCATAACCCAGTGTGAAATGAGAAGCCAAAAATCACAATTTCTTCAATATTGTTCAGTCATTCAAGCGAAAAGCTCCCACAGAGAAACCATTCTAGGAAGCCTTCCATTAACACTATTCTCCATCCAGTCTTAGGGTACTGGGGCAGAGAAGTTGTCCTGGGTAGAGAGCAGAGGAACTCAAACTTCTTTTTTCAAATATAAAGTCATCTCTCTTCATGTTCAGAGCAGAAAGGACAAAGGAAAGTGAATCACATCTGTATAATCAAATTTTTGAAATAAGATCTGAAAATGTATGGCTGCATTCCACATTTTCCTTTAGGGTACTAATGTAAATTATTTCTACACAGCAGGCTGAACCTTCTGTTTCCTCTCAACAGATTGTATATTGCTACTTTTTCAGTGCAAAAGTCATAGTCTGATCTGGGCAGCTAATACTATTTTACTAACTTATAACAATAATTATCTAGAGTTTGCTAAAATAATAGTATTCACAAGCAGCATGGGCAATACAGGACTTAGCACTTTGTTAATTCCACAATCTTTACACAACCTAATATGCAACAAATTGTTATTACACAATAGATTCCATTAAATAAAAATATATGTGTTTTTTAATTTAAGTTCTGTAAATTATTAGTTCATTTTTAAGACATCTAGGATAGGATTGACTACAAACAGAAAATAATGCTTCGTGTTATAGTCAGAACCGAATTTCACTTCTGCCAAAAATATTTTGAGCACAATAATAAATAGAATACAATGGGAAATCTTTTAAATTTTTAAAGAAAATTGGATTTGTGTGTATTTTCCTGTGTTTTATTACAGCACTATCAAGCAGTGTAGTTATTTCGGAATACTGTACATATGAATTAAATTAAGGAAACAGAGCTATTAGGAGAAAATATGCAACTAAAAGCACTCTGCTTTTCTTAATCCTAAATCTGACCTTGTTAACAAGCAGGTGCAAGACTTCACACTATAACCAAGAACAATAAAGAAGCATGCTGTCCTCATTTTTCCTCTAATTGTCCTCTTCTCCAAATCATATTAGTTCCCATTGGTTTTATGCGATATTCACCAGTATTACCTTTTGTTCTTTTAAAGTTTATTGTAGTCATGGAAATAGGAGTACAATCCTTTGATCTCTCACATCACACAAAAGTAATCTATGAGAATATAGCATATGCCACAGTATGAGAAATGTATCCCAGTTGAATTCCTTAGTCAAAAGAATTATGTATCTATGGCATCCTCTGTGAAAGTTCTCTGCAGTGAATTATTCCTACTGTTGTTACTGAGTACAGCAATGAAAAGGCACAGCCAAAGAGCCACACGTACATACCTTAGGTAGGTAATGTCCTTATTAACTCTTTCTCTGTTCTTTACCAGGGTAAAAGATGTCTGAAAGCCATCTATAATTATATAAGCAGTTAAAGCAGCCAGCATTCAATTAAATGTTCTTTATGGCATTTATCTTCAAGTTACCCTCTTGTTATCAAAGAGTGTAAAAAACCAGGTAATGAACAACAGAACGTAGTCCTGCCAAAATGTATGTCGTGGTCGTTGCATCTAAAAGTGACTTACTGAACCCAAGTGGTTCAATTTACCTCTTCTTTACACATTCTAAAATGATACAAAGGAAGAATAATGAAAAGCAGAATCAACATCTACTTCTAAATTTTAGAAGGAAAGCAGATGGATTTTCTATCTGAAAACATTTACAGGGGAGCACACGGCTACATACAAGGATGACATCTAACAGTCACTTTTTTAAGATCTGTCATTTTAAAGATGCAGCAAAGTCATAGAATTAGTGAAAGTAATGAAACCCAACATTTACTCTTTCCTCAGCCAGTGATTTCCTGTGTGGTCTACATAGTGTTTTAAAAATACACAACACAACACCATTACATCAAATAATGGCTACTTTATGAAAATTTTTGTTGGACTTTCTTTTATAAAATTGTAGATTTAGAAGCAATTGTAAGTAAGGTGGAAATTATGAAATTGTGTAGTCCCCAGTTCTCCACATAAGGAAAAAAGACCCTTTTTACTAATAAGCATTGTACTACCTTAAAAACATTGTTGGAAACCTTGGAAATAAGTGATTTAAGCATCCGGGGAATTTTCTCCTGCAATAAAATGCTTCCTCAGTCACTATCTCCTGCTTGATTTACACCATCCATGTAAGCTTAACTTTACAAAGTTTGTAGGCAGATGTGCAAAGGTCAAATTAAATCACCAGTAGACTTTATAATTTTATTTCTTCTATTGAAAAGATCATTAGGCATATGTGCAAGGTATCCACTAAATCACTAATAGATCACCTAATCTCACTTCTGCCAGCCAAAAAATCTTTTCCAATGCACTGTAGTATTATTATACCATCATATATGCTCCTCTCAGTCACATTAGCCTCTCTAAAATGTGAATGCAGCTGAAAGTACAGTCAGACAAGGATCATGATTTATAATGATGGGCTATGATTAATAGTCCAAACTACCTCTTAGGAAGCACGGTATCAAAAAGGACATTTGTGTCTTGTCTTTTTCGTTATAAAAAATGAGAGCAAACAAAAGCTTATGTTTAATAAAGATCAGAATGTCTGCCCATCTGGAAATATAGCTTATAGGAACCCTCATACTCTCCCACTATGATACTTACACCACTGTTTTCTCACAAAACAACCTTTTGTATTAGAAGGGAAATTATTGTTTTCCAATAATTGTGATGAATTATGATGATTTGAAAAGTTATTTTCTCAGCTCAGAGAGAGATTCATTAGTGCTAATAAAATACACATCGAGATATAACCAGCTCCCTGTGATGCTGGCTATGAGTTTAACAGGTTAAAATTTCACAAAATGATGATAAAAATATTAAAACCTGCTGCTTCTCTTTAAAGCATATAACCAATTTGCCATTCTACTAACATAAAACATGTTAAAGTGACAGGTCATATGAAAGAGAAAAAAAACAAGAAGCCTTCAGGGTTCTTAAATATGAGTTCTTTGTGTAAAAAAATTTTCAGCTACACATACATAAAATTTGTGTTTTAACAAATATCATATACTTATACAATTTATAAATATATTTATAAATCTAAATAATATATTTATATTATTTATAAAATAACACAAGGTGGAACTATCTCGATCTACAGAAGCCTTTATGAAACAGTGCTGCCTTAAGGAAAGGGCTCAATACTCTGTGGAATGTATGATTCTAATTTTTATGAAGGAATCCCAGACATTTTCAAGATTTAAGAAAAACAGAAACACTATTTCCATGAAAATAAACAAAAAACCAAGCAAAATTTCACAAAAAATGTACAAACAAAAATCCAAAATAAAATCTCCCAGAGTAGACATTAGCAGGACTGATTCTTCAGTCCTTTTTAATTTGCCCCCTGAGCTCATAGAAAAAAAATGCTTATTATCTTGATCTGAA
This sequence comes from Gymnorhina tibicen, assembly GCA_013399875.1. NCBI lineage: Eukaryota > Metazoa > Chordata > Aves > Passeriformes > Artamidae > Gymnorhina > Gymnorhina tibicen. Next base: position 4,082,935 of record VXAZ01002838.1, on the reverse strand, counting down.
CTACGGTCCCACTAGAAACTAATTTTCATCAATATTTCTTTTATTAAGTGCTAGTGTTGGTAATATGGGATCTGGCACAAATCGGCCAATATTATACGCTTTCATTAGTCTCAGGAGGCCCAATCCTGCAAACATGAATGCACATGTGTAACTTTACTCTGGCTAGTAGCCTAACTGACTTATTAATGAGTTAATATGTAAATAGATTCATTCAAGCAGTTGCAAGATCTGTCCCAGGTTTCCTGACAGCAGTCTTCCCAGGGACCTCAGTGGCCCCAGACTGTATCTTGAAGCCTGAGAGACACCTCTCCTGGTACAGAGTGTCTAGATCTGAAAACCAATTCATGCACAGAAGTTCAGCTTCTTCTTTTTCCAGCAGCACCACCAGCTGGAGCAGCTAAAGAGATTAGGACCAAATTCTGAAAGCAATTATCCTGAAGAGAATAATTCAGGACTAACATTGCTAAAATACCTCAATTGTTGCTTGCCCTAACAGTACTTCACAGGCTCTTTTCTGTTTTGGAGACCCCGTTACAAGTTACCCTGAAGATATCAGGCTGGCTGTAAGGAGTCAGTTCTGTAGGGTGTCAGGTCTGCAAACACACCATAGGGGTTTCCTCACTTATTCCCACTTCAAAGGAGCATTAAGAACAATTTCTCTTTATTACAGTTTTTAACTAGATTTCTTTCCCCTGTGATGATTAATTAGACGTTTGTTACGATTTGCTTTCTTTCCACCTTTAAGAATAAATGTACCCTTCTGCTAATCAGACACAAACAAAATGTTTTGAAAAGTAATCACTTGCTAAAAAAAATGGAAATTGGGCTTCTGTGTTGTGAGGAATGTACACACATAGCACAGTGAAATTTAACACGGGTAAATGATCTGACTACCTCAAAGTGAAGTTTTTGCCTTCCTACAGTGGCCTTTCACCCTGCCCTTTCCTCCAATCTGAGGAGAGCTGATGTTGATGGAACATATAATGGCTCCTTTCCTGTGTAGTAAAGTCAGCAATAAAGCTCAGTAATTAAGGTGACCGGGGAGGCCCAGCCCAGCAGGCTAGTGGTGTGGCGAACACTTTCAGAACTTCAAACAATATCAAAGTCACTGAAAAACGGGCCTAGTTCAGGACTGGTTTGAATTAAGCCTCACTTCCACACGCACTTTTCAAATCCAAGCTCAAACAAGAAAGCCAAGGCCTTCTGGATTTCATTAGAGCCAATTATCTTATCTGTTTCATCTCAGGCCTGACCCTAAGGCTGGCAAACAGCTATTCAGTGCATTTGTGTGGTTGTTTGAGAAAGCCTCCAGCCAGCCAATGGCCTGAGGAACCACTAATTAAAACACAGTTGCCCCCTGCCTCTAGTGATTAAATATTTTCAAGCTTTTGTAAATAATTTTTCCATTCTTTGCCCCAAGCCTCAGAGGTCCAATACATGCAGTAATTTATTTAGTTTGTCAAAGAATACTGCTGGAAATAAAACTATAATAGAAACTTAGGAAACTCTTATATCTTGCCTAACTTCTGTAAGTGACATTCTACAAGCTTGCACAACATGTATACTGTTTCTTATGTAATTAAGCCTTAATAACCTCATTGTGTTTGAACCAATACAGTGTGTAACAGGCCCTACATTTTGTTGATAATCATCATGTTTCCTCAGATGTCAACAAGATATGTATGCTCATGGGCTTCATGAGATCATACATGCTGCAGATGTGATGCTGAGAGATATCTGTGCTTCTGAGATGGATGGACTCTTCTGACAGGCAGGATCACACTTTGAAAGCCTGTTTGGGAGGGACTAAATCCTACCAGTAGCTTACTTTTGGAACTGAAGAACAGCTCCAGAATACAGATCCATGTCACCATGTCCCAAATAAATGCTAGTAGTTAAAATTTGCATGAAAGACATCTGGGCTAGAGAACTTAATCCCTCCATCTCCCTTTCTCAAACCCTCGGAAGACACTGCCTTTTGCATGAGATCACAGAACCTGATTCTAGCCTGGTTCTGGCCTTGGTACCACACAGTGCTCCACCTCAAGTCATCCCGTGCCTCACATGCTACCACTGTCACCAGTATTGAGGGTGTGTATCTCTTATGCAATGTGATGAGGAGAGGAACGACTTACATCTCCCAAACTAACCTCTTAACTCCTTACATCTTACTATTATTCTTAACAACAAACACATTTATATTAGTAAAATGCATTGGAGGTACTGTCATGAACTAAACCAATTGCATAAAACGCTGCACAGAACAAATAAAAAGATGGCTCATGCACTCTATGGAGACTTGGGGAACTACAGGCAGAAGCTGTACATGCCAGAAAAATAAAAGCAATCTTAGCAGTACAGGAATTTAACTACTGTCCAGTTTTGTGTGAGGCAATATAGCAAAATAGAAATGTAGTAAAATATTTCAAGTAAGCTAATGAACCAGTCTTGTAGCTGTTTATGAGAATACCCTACAAGTATGAACTTTATCACACAAAAAATCAGAAAACCTGTACCTGGTATCATATGGAAAATGGAATTTGTAAGAGCTTTCTGAGAATGACATTGCAATAATAAACAAAATGGCTGAAACTTAGAAATCCTTTTAGGTGGTTGGAATGGTAATATATTCTGTATTTCAAAGACATGCTACAGAAAGAATTTGCAAAATTTAGACACTGCTGTGTTGTGACTTCCAACAGAGAAGGTCAAAGGTTACACAAGAACTTGCCTGAGTGACAGGCAGAAAAATGGTTTTACCTATAGAGAGTGGCAGTAGTAATGGCTTGGGGATAAAAGTTTGGTAAAGTTGAGCTTCAACTAAATGCAGATTTCCTCAATTAGTATACAACAAAGTTACTATAAAATTTCATGATGTACAGAGGAGACATACCTAGAACGGAGAAGCCATTGGTCGACACAATAATTCAATTTGCATTTTGGACAAACTGCCCTGCAGAAAACCACAAAGTAGGAGAAGATACCAAGACCAAAAGCAGAATGTCATGGAATCCCTGAGGAAAGATCAAGGAGGAAAATGTTGATTCTTCCAAAAGACAAGTTAAAGGAGATGTTCTGTGTTCAAGTCTGGGTGGAGGCCAGGGACTATCACACACAGAAGTCAGAGAACGATGAATTTTCAAGAAAAAGATCATCAGGATAAATAAAAGTGGATGACACACAGGCTAGGAAAAATGAGGGTAAAATGTAGACTCTGAGCTTTGGCTAGGAGGGATTTATTTTAAGAATGGTTTCAGAGGAAGACTGAGATGCTTTTTTTGAAGAAGTCTAGAATCAGAGGACAAACAGCAATATGTACACTCAATGATCTTGGGAATAGAGAGGAAGAAAAGAAACGAAGATGGAGAGCTAGCAGTACTTTTTCTTTACAATGAATCATGATTGTATTAAAAGGCCTCTTGTGAGGGGAATGAGAGGTTAAACAGACAAATAAGGAAAGAGAAAAGCTTGTGTCCCAGGTAGATCAGTAGGCGAAAGAGCATGAGGGCCTGGTAACAAGCAAGAGAGTTTTGAGAAAACTCAGATGCTTTTGAGCATCTGAGAAAAACAATTAGGGGCAACTTTGTGATCAGAGGCATATGACAGAACTGTGGGAAGAAAAAGGACGTTACAGATGCTATGGAGAACTTGATGAGTGATCAAATTATGACTACAAGAGAGAAATGTGAAAGTGGGAGGAAGGGTGGAGGAGAGGAGCAGGGAGTGTCAGCAATCTTGGAAAATTATTTATAGTGCTTGGTACTAATGGAAATGTATTTCTAATCTTTGCATCTTTCCAATCTACTACAACCCAAGTACTTCCAATCCAAAATTTGCTTTGCAAGACCACAAAAGACAGCATAAAAAATTCTGGGTTTGTTCAGCAAGTTTTTACATAGCAGCCAATGACTGAACTGAACACAGAGCAAATCAAAACTAACTGAAGAACACTCATCTATGTCATGGTTTAGTTTCAGCGGCAGGTAATACTTAGCAGTGGCCCACTTGATGGTGCAGAATGAGAATCAAATCACTGCATTCTTGATTAGTTTGGAAATTAAAGGGCCTTTAAGCTATTACAAACTCCGCATTTCTTTTGCTGTCTGTTTGCAGTTTCTAAGAAGAATTACACTGAAAATGATGGGCAACTTTTTGAGATTTTGTTGTTGTTGTTGTTGAAAAAAAATGAGGCAAATGATCAGATAATAAGTTGTCATTTTCATATTCAGAGGGAATCAGTTTCCATAGAGCGTTCATCACACAGAAGGTGAAGCACATGTTAATGAAGCATGAGGAACAAGAAATTCCTGAGACAGGAATTGAAGCACTTGCTGAGGTTTAACAATATATTCTCAGCAATATGTTCTTAATCTGTAAACATCTTGATTGAAGAAGTAGGATGGTTAGACTGGATAGGGTGATAATTAGCCCCTACTCTCCTGTTAGCCTAATAATCCAGAACTAGAACACTAACTTTTTCAAGAAATGTACTCTTTTACTAAAACATAATCTTTTTGTATATTTGCATCTCCTTGATATTTTTCAGAGGGAGACTTCTTTTAAGCATGAGGAAAAAAAAAACCCGAACATTCCAAATAATCTGACAGCAAAGGTATTAATTTCAGATGTGATGAGGTCAGGTTCAATCCCCTGATTTGCAGGAATGGGGGAGAAGAAACTGTCTTAACTCTTTCACATATCACAGAATCATCAGTTTGGAAGAGACCTTCAAGACCAGTTTGTCCAACTGTCATCCCCACACCACCCTAATCACCCACAAACCATATCCCCATGTGCCACATCTGGACACCGCTTCCAGAGACAGTGACTCCACCATCTCCCTGGGCAACTTATTCCAAAGCCAAACCACTCATTAAGTGATTTTTTCCCCCTAATCTCTAATTTGAACCTCCCCTGGTACAATTTAAAGCCAAATCCAATCCCAAAGGGTTGGGATTTTTCACTTAAAGTTCTCTAGCTTCCTAGAGTGATGTCCTCATCAAGAGGTTAGACATGAACACTGTCATAAAACGGTTTGAAACACAAACACTTAGTTGTTTTCTTGGAAAAGTTCAATAGTTTTGGTTTTGTTCCAGTGTAGAAGAAAATCATATGTCATAACCACGGACAGTTGCTGCTTACTGGAAGTGCTGTCTTTAGTCATCTCTACCTTAGTAATGCACTCCCTGCACAGGAGGGACACAGCACCAGAATCCAATCAATTTACTGACAGGCAGAAAAAGAACCAAATAAGCTGCATCTTCCCTTCAGCCCTCCACCTTCTATCTTCTGATAAGCATGTACACTTCTATATGCATGACACAGGAGAAGTGCATCCCAGACATAGATATTTTCAACCTGGCTTCTCCTATGCTGTAATTAATTTGCTTTCATTTTCCATTTTTTTTTTACAAATTAATAATTTTGGTAACTTTATTTTAACAGCTGATATAAATATCACTGGAAGGCTTATGGCAGGTAAGCATACGAGTAAGCTAATAAGACCCTTCAAAAGCTTACTTTGTTTCAAGGCATAACAACTCATGAAACTGCTTGTATATAATCTTAAATATTTGACTGCTTAGTTAGGTTAAATATAGTCACAGTATATAAGATAAAATCCTGCTACATTTACTTGGTGAAAAGCCTCTGATTTCACAAACTCTTTTAACAATGATTTTTGCAAGAAGCTACTATTTTGTATAAGTAACAACTCTGTATTTTAGCTATGAATTATGGTGTTGTGCACAACTGAGACCTGCATCAACTAATGACACAAATGATCAATTTGCTTCTAAATCCTAACCCTAGTATCTGTGATCACAGGACATAGACCCCACTTTGTCTGAAAAAAAATATACACAATGGTAAGTCACTCTACAACTGAACATTTTTCTTATACTGCCTGTAAAATTAATGTCTCAGAGTTTGAAGTCTGACGGATTCCCTCACACTGGGTAACAACTTGCTATCCAAGAAGCTGCACTGATTTAATGGGATTACTGATGGCCCAAGTAGTACTGCTAATACTGCATAATGATGAGTCATAGACCTCCCTGAACTTATTCATTAGACATCTATTTTTGAGACATTTATGTTTTCATAGTTTCAAACATCTCTCCACAGGACTAAAGGCTGACTTCAAAAAGTAATTAAATACTTGGAGTTAGGGCTCCAACAATATCCAGTAACAATAATCCTCAAAAGAACTTGCAGCATTGAGCAAAGTGCTATTCAGCATAAGTCACAAATTTAAAATCTGACTCTTGCCAGATTTTTCTATTTTTCTTCCGAATTACTGAAGTTTTATTTTCTAGAACATTTTTTCTATGAAAAATGCTTATTCCTTTCATACAATTATTGTATAGGCAAAGTGTAGCACAGACACACAAAATGATTAGGATAAAAAAAATATCTCCAAGGAATTATTTGTGCAAAGGCATGAGAACATCTATAAGCACAGACATGCCCTGGAGGTACCCACACAAACTAACACTGAGACACAGGTGTGGTGAGTACACCAGAACCTCAATATACTTCTTTGCAATCCTGCTTAGATTTGAAAGCAACAAAATAAAAACTCCCATTTCTTTTTCTTCTCTAAGTATTAAAAGAAGAATAGTGGAGGTCTCATTAGCTAAGCTAGCTAAAGAAAGCATGAATAAGAACTGTGTAGCTGAAAGGCCTCTGTTTCTGCTGTTCTTGAAACAACACTTCTGTCTGATTCTGGATAATGGGCTTTTAATAAAAATATCCACCAAAGGAAAACAATTAAACAATACATAAAGCACCAGGGTGCAATCTAGTGGTTCTGTTACAGTCTGGAGCTGTTCCAGCAGAGAACATGTGGATATTTTTTACAGGCTGCAGTGTAGTTCTCAAAAGTTATTATAAAGCAACAAAATTTAAATTGGGACTGGACATCTATACAATCACTCAGTGTTGCTGTAGGACTTTTAATTCTGACCTGAAATTTATCTCCATGTAAAAACCACAGATATTTTGACTTCTAGGATAAAAGTATCTTCTTCACTCTTGTTGCTGTTTAATTTCTTCCAAGATGCTTTTGGTGATATTACTCAACTTTTCCATCAAAGAATTGACAATATGGCAGTTCTTTATCCATATACCTCAATTCTTTCATCTTTCTGGCTTAACAAAAATTGGAAAATGGTTATATTGGAAAAGAGTCCAGATACTTTTCAGTACTTTGAAACTACATACCATGTATGGCTTGGGGTTTTAATCAAATAGTTTTTAACCTGAAGCACATAAACCTGACACATGCCATATTTTATTATCCTTTCTCCTCCACCCCCTACACTGCCATGTCAATAAAAGAAACTGTGCATCTGTAGAAAAGTAAGCCAACACTAATTAATTTCTGTAATGAACGGTTTCACTTTTGTAGTTCCAGTGAAGTAAAGGAGCACCATATACAGTTTTAAAAATCCTGGTACAGTAAAGGTGAAAATTTAGGGTATTTCAGTCAGAAGAAGTTGGATTTTCCAAATAAAAATAAAGAAGTAGGAAAAACAAGAGATTGCAGGTTATAAACACTGTTGCCAGTTTTAGTTTTATGGTGAACTTTGAAGTACAACAAAATGCTGAAAAGCTGTTTATACCACTGTTTCAAATGCTTTTAACTCTGCTTCTCCATTTCCTAAGGACTCAATGCTCAAAACATTTGTCAAGAAAAAAGCATGAAAATTTACCATTGTTACAAAACCTTTCTTACCATACTCAAAAAAATATTCTAAAGTCACAAATCATCAGGACTATTGAATGTTTACATATGAAACTTATACTCAAAGCAGATTTAAAAATTATTCCAAGCAGACTTCTACCTTCTTCAAACTTCTTCAAAAGAAACTGCTCAGGCAATCCTAAGTTATCTTTCTATGGCTGTTTGGTACATCTTTATTTGAATTCTCCTAAAACATTTTCTATGGAAGAAGGGAAAAGAGAGACATCTCTGGTTGAAATGCACACCTTTTAATGACACCTGGTAGAAGTGACAAGGTCAGAAATTAAAAACTGATTTAAACTGCAACTTATAACTGCAGAATGCTATGGGTGTCTGAAAGCAAACTATATAACCCATACACAAACCACTGTTTAGATTTCCTAGAGCTCCCATGACTGTGTTCTGTTCAGCCATATTTTTCTTCCTAAATGCATTGCCCTTGACAATGCAGAAGGACTGTGGATAACCAGCAGTCTCAATAATGTCCACCCCCATTTGGGTAAATCATCATCTGCCTGTCAAACGTGACTCAGAGATTCTACTTTCCTCTATACACACTGAAATGCTGAATGTTTTTCAGTCAACAAATAGACAAGAGAAATAACTATAGTTTAGATAACCTTTAGCAGTTATTACAAAGCAATATATTGAGAAATAAATAATTAGTTTCCATTAGTAAGGATAAGCATGGCATTTGGCTAGTCTGAGGCTATTGTGAATAGAGTTCACTGATAACACAATAGATTAAAGTTCTGAAGATGTTACTGGAGTCTACTTCTAATTCTTTTATTGACTCATGAGGCTGAGTAGCTAACTTGGGGTTTTTTAACCCCTCCCATACTTTTGTGCTTTTATCTCTTTGAAGAGATATTACACATTATCAAACATTTGAATCAGAAACTTAGTCTTATCACAGTTTTTAGACCTTGTCTAGTATAATATAGCCTCAGCAGCAGCCTCTGGACATTACAGTCATAAAAAATTAATAGCATTAAGTTATGGGTATTAAGAATCATTGTTTAAAAGAACTTTATACTCAAACACTACTCTTGGTGGAATTCATTTAACATCACAATACAGCATTGTACCATGACTCACTTTAAATAGTTACATACAGCTAGGAAAAAATGTTGATTTTTGTCTCCTACATTTTTTTGTTATGTTTATCAGAAACCAAGGTTTCTACTCAGAGAGTTATACAACACTGCAGAGCAGTGATGCCAAAGACAGCCATAGTAATACTCAAAATAATATAAATCGATGGTTCGCCCTCATGTGGTGTATTTAGCTCATTTCCAGAAAATATCCAAGCTTCAGCAATGAGCAATTAAAGTGATTTGGCAACTGGATACATTTCTAAATGAAGAGAGATTGAAAAAGACCAGAAATATTGTATTTTGAGAGAAGAAAAATAGGAAAGGACATGACACAGATCATACAAATATATTTAAAATAATAAATGTGGATAGGCAAGAATGTGGGCTTCATCTACACATGCAATACATAAACAAATGGATATTTAATGAAAGTGGAAGACTAGTGATTTGAGCTAAAACAAAGAATTTTTGTTTTTCAGACACACATACTTAAGGCCATGAAATTCAATACCAACAGGATACATGAAACTTCTTAAAGTTATCTCAAATTCCTTAGTGAACAAAAAGTTTTAAAAGTAAAATTTACAGGAAAATTAAATTAATAAATAAAAATACATGCTATGTAAACTTCTATTAAAAAACCATAAGGCAAATATAGCAATATCATGTTCTTAGAGTTTATGTATTAAATTCTAACGTAAATAGTAAAGAAAAATTACAATCAATACCTATGCTGAAACAGAGTTAACAAGGACAATATACATGAAAACCTCAAAAGTACATTTACAAAGTCTTTTATTTGAAATGCCAAAATTAAATGTCATCAGATCTGGTAATGCAAAAGTCCGGAAAAAAACAAAGGGTATACATCAATACAATGTTTCAAATGAACTTAAATATGCCCTGTATAGCCACAAGATGACAATGAATATTTTTGTTAATATTTTTGAGCACAGACTAGAATACACACAGTTTTAAACATATTTATTTTCTCCCAAAACAAGCACTAAGAACTGCAAGACAGGATAAAGATTTTCTGCACACCTTTGTTTTTTTTCATTTTTACATGTTAACACAGGTAATTTCAAGCATGATTTTAATTTTTAACTTTGTTTAGAATTATATTTTGGGGTAAATACAAATGTATTTTAAATTAAATCATGGATATAATTCACCCTTAACTCTGCATTATTGCCACCTATTTCTTTTGAATTTGCTCCCCTTCTTAAATTAAAATCAAACATGTGACTGCTAAAAGATAATATTGTCATGAGCTATTTCTAAACATTCCAAGAATCACACACACATCCATGTTTCATTTTATGCAAGCTTTTATGGCCAGGTTCATTAATATGCTGTGGCTGTTTTATGCTACTCTGGAGTAGTGCAAAGCAGCCAGAGCATACTGGCTGGTTAAGCTAAATTTACAACTCCTTTGTTGAATAAAAGCTGTGCAAAGCAGTTGGAAGGCACAGCCCAGTTTCCTTCTGTCTCTTGCTTCTCCTTCACTCTTCTGAACACTCTCATTTGATTCCACTGCCTCCTGCATCTTCTGTATTCCACTCTATGGAAACACATCTCTCCTGTCCCCTGCAAACTCCAAGTACACATGTAGACATATGTGCGTGTGCAACACAGACGTGAGCCTCTTTCTGCTGCCTGCTTTACTGAGCACATCTGGTGTGATGTGGAGCTTATGAAAATAATTATTTGAACATTACTAGTCAACCATTGCTCTTATTTTTTTTTCTAGAACTTTTGGCCGAAGATAGTGGATTACATCCTCATAAACTCGAGTGTAAAATCATCCTCTTAGAAAACAGCCACCATCTCCTTTTGCTTTCAAAGAGATTAAAGCAAATTTAACCTGAATAGGTGGAAGTAAATGATGAAACGAATTCTCTAGAGGGATACTTCAGACCTTGAAAATAATAGAAAAGAGATGTGCATTTTTGTTATCTTAGGAGAAAAGAAGAGATGCCCGCCCTTAAGAAAAATGTCATTATTTCAAGGATTTTTGTAGCTAGGCCAGTTCCTTAACTATGGTAAACATCAAACAACTCTTTGCTGGCAAAATTAAATGGAATAGCGCAATTATTTCCCATTCTACAGAAACTTCTCTCTCCTACATTTGCTACTACTTCCTTGTAGTTAACATGAGCAAACTTATTTTCTTAGTAGAAATAACAAAGAAATGAAAACATAGCAGTATTCATCTTCAAATTGGCTACAGCCACTTAAATTTGATTTTGCAATAGAAAGAGTTAGTTCAAAAATATAATAAACTCTTCCTGTAGCACTGAAATCAAAATGGCAGACACAAACGAGCACCATAATTTTTCCTGTTTCCCACTATAGTCCCAGTGCAGCCACTCACGCAGCATGCCTTTGAAGTGAGTACTCTTTGTTATGCTTTCAAGTTTTTCTGTATTTTTACACATGAAAGTTGTTTTTTCCTGAAGAAATAGAAATATTTTCTCTAACAGTTTGGAGGAAGAGTAAGGTGGAACATTATTCAGTCCTAAAAAGGTTTACATAAAATAGATGTATCTAGTTATTTATGCAGTGGAAAATGACTAGTATTCTGCTACCTGCATGTATATATGTATGTGTGTGTGTGTAAATGCTTCTACAAATATATTCTGACCTAAAAACTATGTACCTGATATCAAGGACATAGTCAGGTATAATACCTGGTTATGAGCTAAACTCTAGAGACAGAAAAAAAAGCCTTGGTCTCTTTTTCTGTGGACATCATCATTCAGAAGGATCTCTGCTGTGAAATTTGACAGTCAATCAGGCAATAATGAGCTACCTAGTGTCAAGGCTGGTGACACTTCAAATATATGCTTGGAGCAATTCTAGGATGAAATTAGGGCTCTGCTGGTGAGAAAGTGAAAGCTATGTGCACCCCCCGGGGAGTTTTAGATTATTTTAATGCAAATTTCTGAGTTCCTAAGAACTCAAAGGATTAGGTTCTGGAGCCAGCCAGTAAGCAGGAAGCCTTGGCTTCTCTCCAAACAGGCTGCAACCATCTGCAAACGTAGTCACACCTTGGTTATGGTGGAGAGGACCTTCACCAGTATCCACTGCTGCCTTCACTAGGGACCAAATACTGCCCAAACTCTCTGTCTAATGGTAGGTATAAAGAGAAAATCTCTCCATTTGTCTCTTATTTTTGTCACAAGATTGAAGATGTTCAAAATTTTCTCCACACCTTAGTTTGGATCTTCTCTGCAAGTCTGTCTATAAAAGCATGTAATCTAATACTAAAAAAAAAAACCCACAACATTTTTCTATCTCTGAAACTCACTTATTTTCTTAAAAACTGACTTGTTGCAGGCAGAAACTCCAGAACAACAACTGATTTGTTGGGAGAGCCTGGCAACTCTTCTATTGATTTTTTGGACTGTGGATCTCTCTTGCCAGTCTACTGTCTCACAATTCTGTTCTGGCCAAACTGAGGACTCAGGCTACATCATGTGTGGCATTTTGGATAATAGCAAGAGTAGATTCCAGCCCATGGATAAAGTGTCTCTTTACTAGGAGCTGTAAATTTTCCTACCACTCAGACCAGATCTACAGAAAACAGCTACCTGGTCTATCCTAAGTAACTCACAAATTTTTGTATCCACCCTTCAAAGTTCCATGCTGTTTGCCTCAGTGATCCCCATTCAAAACTGTCATACCAGTCACACTAAATCCATGTCAGCAAGACCTACAGAGGGCACAAAGACTGTGATCAGGTCAAAAGGGGCTGAGAGTGTAGGGAAACATTTCCTGTTGTTGCTTGGAGAAAAACATTCACATTCATTACAACATTAATCACAAAGTTAAATGGATGCATTTAAAATAGCAACATTAAATTTTTCACCATCAGAAAATTTTCAAAGGGAGATTCTAAACTTAAATTTGAATTTATTTGCCTTAAAAAAATATACAGTTAAGTTTATGTCTGCACATGATTAGTCAGAGTGCAGTAAGTTACATTAATTTTATTTTCCTGAATAGTGCTGCTTTGCTTAGGAACAGAAACTGAAATTCCCTCTAACTCTGAAGCAGAGTAACAGGCATAGCAGCAATACTAGCTGCTCCCAACGATTTACTAGTGTGCCTTAAAATAGAACTGTGAAGTACATCTTTGTAAATGCACTATTAAGCCCAGGTATTTGTCATCAGGATAGCAAGGGTACCAATTATGGTTACAGGCTCAGTATGTGAGTCTTCTGTTGAATAAACTGGGACCACCATTCTCTGCATCATTAGATGGCCACATTACCTATGTCATTAGTGGGACGGTTTGGATCCAAACCAAGAATATTGGGGTGGAAATTCCAGATATATTAGTATCAGACACTAATACCAGTGATTTGAACCATCCAGTTCCTTAACTTACGTAAAAATCTCACAAAAGTACAGGAAACATCTTGGAAAGAGCTTGAGGCACTACTGAGTGTAGAAAATTTGGAGCCCGCCACTTACCATTTGTTTAGACTCTTTTTAAATACAGACAAATGTAAATAAAATTAAAACCTTTCCCCCCGTAACAGTAGGATATTGTGAATGTGTAAGGCTGTTTCTCTGACTATGGCTTAGACTCTTGATTTCAGGTGTGTTGTTTATCAGAAACTCTGCATATTATTTCATAGGCTGCATAGAAGTTCTTTGGAAAAAAACCAAAAAACGCACAAAAAAAACTCTAGCAAACAAAACAAGAGTTTTGTGGCTTTTTGTGGTGTCTTTTCAATAGAATATAGTCAAAAACTGTATAAGGTAATTGCACTACTTCAAACTAAATGTCTTGAAAGAGATTAGAGATACACGTTGGTTTTGTCATTGCCTTTCTTGCATATCATTCTCCTCTAAATGAAACCCCTTTTCAAAGGTGTAGCATTTGCCCAAAATTGAAAGATGAACCCTTCACCTTCCCTAAACTTCACTAAACCCATCCATTGGACTGCTTTGCAGTGGAAGGAAATGGTGTATTTAAGACAGGACACTGAAACTCTAAAAGATAGTGTTTTAGACCGTTCTTATCTCTTCTGGTCCCATGAAAATAAGACTAAATAGATTATGATGCATCACCTATGAAGGAATAAAATTTCATTTATGAATGAGCTATTGAGAATATTCATTATGAGTGAGCAAAGAGAAATACAGCATGCAACATTTCCTATCATTCTTATTGCAAGTCTTTCAAAATTATTTACTTTTAATTAAATAACACTTTACTGCAATTTGTAGGAAAAAAACTAATGGTCAAATCTGTGAGCATCATAATGAGTCTTTTAGGTGAACGAGAAACACTGGATTTGGACCATACTTCATATTGCTTTCTGTCTGCTCTGCTGGCATGTAACTGCAATCAATGTGAACGTGAACAGTAATTTTCTTCTGCCTGATATAAATACTTACATTTAAATTTTATAGGTAGAGAGGTAAGCAAGCTCAAAGTAATTTTACTGGCATGGCATAATAATGAAAACACTAGTGACCAATTAAATAATTAGAAAAATTTTTTGTTGATACTGCATGGATGATCACAACAATTAAATTACCCATTTTTTTAATTTACTAAACTTTCATATACTGGATACCAAGATTAAGTTAGTTTCAACATGAATTATTCTCCTGACTTTCAATATTACATTAGCTCTTATTCATGTGCTTTTGTTCTACAGTTTTCAAAACTCTAAATGGTACCAACCTGAATGCTGTGAGATACTCAACATCACCCATAGGAGGATCCAAACCACCTGTCCAAGCAATATTTATGTTATACCCTTCACCAGGGCCACTTCCAACCTGAAAAATAGAAATAAAATGCCAAAAGGAGTGAAAAGGAGGAAAAAGGAGGAGGAAAAGAGAGAGGGAAAGGGGAGAAAAAAATATCTCAAATGTGCTTTAGAAACAAACATCAAACAACATGTCAGATTAGCCTTGTTTGACAAGGACTGCTCTGGGTTATGCACTTGTTCTCCACTGGTCCCCTGCTCCCAGTGGACAATTTGGTAATCTGGTGTAATTTAAAGAACCAGAGAAGGACAAGAAAATTAGGGGTAATCATGCAACGCAATTACCTGAAAGATACAAATAAAAATGGGGCTCTAAAGAAATAAACCTAACCTCATTTGGGGCTCCACTGCCGGGAAAGAAGTTGCCTTCATCATAGCGATGGAGGGAAACATACAGGATGCTGGGGTCAGCATAAAAAGCCTGCTGTGTACCGTTGCCATGGTGAACATCCTAAAGGAGAAAGAAAACAGATGACAAATGTAATAATGTCCAACTCAGTGCAGAGAGCTCAGTCCTGCTTTCTTTTACACCCCCCTCCTCTCTCTCTCTCTCTCTCTCAGTTTCTCTCCCTCTCCCTTGCCCTCCTTTTGTCTTTCCCTCTCCCCCTCCCTTCACCACCCCATACTTCCTGAACTTTCAGGCAAATTACTCTTTAATGCACTCATTTTTTAAACTGGCTTCTAAAAATCAGGAAACCATAGCGAGCATGCCCTGGAGACTCCAGATGAGCAGTCATTGAGAAATCCCAGTCCTTTTGTACAATTAGATATTTATACACCGGCTCTTTGTACTCCTTGCCTCAGTGATGGAATCTAGCATCCTGTTTTATGGAGGAATTTTATGACTTATTAACTGCCAACAGTTCATAACCCCTCAGGCTTAATTAACTAGCCTCATTGGCCTCTGAAGAAAGACTAATGTTTAAACTACAAACTAGTATTTTGCAGAAGGATCTATGGTTTACAGAGCTTTTTCACAATTCTTGACAGAACACTAAACATAAGAGTATTCATTGATTTGCCAAGTTCCACTATTGAGGTCAAAGGCTCTGCGACCAGCTGAGTAAATTGGCTTTCTTGAAACATTCAGTTCAGCTCAGTCCCTCAGCAGTTAGATCCACATCAAAAGAGATGCCAGATGCAGAAAGGACTTCATACTTCATTTTTGCAAAATCATGACGGCAACAGTTGAAGACATAGGAATATGATCTCATTAGCTATTAAATCATCTGGCAGATAGGATGGTGCCTTCCACAATCAAGGAGTGACCTTGGCCAGTCTCCATATTTCAAACATTATATAATGACAGTGAATAAAATTCTGTCATTAAATAAAATGCTGACAAAGAAATGCTGACAGTATATCTATAACAAAGGCTGATGATGCAGACTTTTCCTTTTTTTTTAGTTTGTTTTCACAGTTCACTACTATTCTATGTGGTTAGGCACACAAGAATTTTACAAGTGAAAATGGAAAATCCACTTGTCTTTCACTAAAAGAAAAGTTAAAAAAAGCCATCCCTTTGAAATTTCTGATTTAGAGAATTAAGGGGGACACACAAAGTACACTGAATGGCAACACTGTCACTGTCACCCAGTCTGTATTTATTTTTTAAATGTTATGAGGTCTAAATCCAATTTAGTGTCTAAGAAACACAGGTGACATTTTCCTCAGAATGCCTAGACTCCAGGAAGGCTCAAGTTGTACCTCAAGGTGTGCATTGCATATAGCACAGCAAGCAGTGACCATTGCTTGCCCTCCTTGCCAGCTGATGCAGCCCATGAGTTTCACCCACATTGTTCAGAACTCTCTACATTGATTGAGTCCTACTTGTATTGCATTGTGGTTGACTTGGACCTGCTATGGGACCTCTCTAGAGTAATATTATAAGAGTTTCTCTTTTTTTCTATGTTGAAAGTACTTGAAACAACATGAGAGTGAAGTTACAGCCCAACTGTGACTTCATGCCAAGGTTAAATGTAACACATTAGACGTGCAAAGGAGAACACAC
This sequence comes from Gymnorhina tibicen, assembly GCA_013399875.1. Taxonomy (NCBI): domain Eukaryota; kingdom Metazoa; phylum Chordata; class Aves; order Passeriformes; family Artamidae; genus Gymnorhina; species Gymnorhina tibicen. Next base: position 4,066,285 of record VXAZ01002838.1, on the reverse strand, counting down.
TGCTATGAGTGTGTTGGAGATTTCAAGGCAGCCAGTGTAGTGTTAGATGGTTCTGACTGGCAAATGAAGTAAAATCTGGCAGGCAGACTAATCCCAGAATCCCATTCAGTCTTCAGCTGGGACAGAATTAATTGGTTTACTACAAAACAGACTCAAATCCTGCTGGCATAAACGCAAGTATGGATGATCTTGGAATGAGGATTTCAACAACCTGACAAGCTATGCTGGGCACATAGATGGATCTGCAGGGACACAGTAGGACTTCATTTTGTTATTTTAATTAGTCTTTCTTTTCCATACATATCTAGGGCTTTAGATATATTCTTGCTGTAACAGTTTCCAAAAGAGAAGAAAAAATGTTAAAGGGGCATAGAGAGATCTTTCTTTCTTTCTTTTTTTTCTTTTATTATTCAAATCTCAAAGCTAGCTTTGTTGTCTAAACTTTAATTCCACTAAGGGCTCTGTTTTGAAGAGCAGTAACTTCTCTGATTAGACAAAGGAATGTGTTCTTTAAGACTGCGGACATTAGCATGTGGGAAATGAGTTCATATTCTGCCCTTAGATCAAATGCATTCATGGTATATAAGTCAGTTCAAAAACAGAGATTTGTCCAAATGGTGGAATGAGGAAAAAAACCCTGTCAGATAGGTCTTTTATCTTAGTGTAGAAATGGATGAAGGGAAGATTGACAAGTAAAAAGTTACGAGTTTATATATGAAGACATGTAGCAGCTATGAAGACGACAATTTGTAACTACAGTACACTTTAGTGTGTGGAATTGGATATTAATTTTTAATATTTATATTCTAGTAACATGTATAGCTGCCAACTTGCATGGGGTCCTGCTGTGCTAGTCACTATCAAAATATAGTCTTAAAGGTTAATTTCAAGTCTAACATCTGTAATTCCATTCTTTCCTTCAGATGCTCCAAACTCTGTTGGTGGGAATAAAGACATCACTATTAACTTGTTCATTCATTCAGTTTGGCCTGTGGTTTATCCATAGTTTGCATGCGTAAGAAATCTTCCATATGAATTTTTGTACATCATTGCTCTGACCATGGAGCAGACTAGGGACTGGACTGCAACTGCCCCAACAATGAAATACTCCATGTCAGCCATATATTTCTTCCTTTTCACCAGCTGAGTTATTCTGGTCAATGGGACAGTTGGAGAAAGGCTGAAAATTCCCTATCTACTTTCCTGGGTAAGGGTAGGCAGGTAATCATTTGTACAGGTAATGATTTGCACATTTAACCTTGCCTTGAAAAACTGAAGCTGAATTTCTAAGTGGTTACTGGCTAAGTATGTCAAAGGGAAATGTTTTCCCAACAAGGCAAATGTAACATTTACAGACAAAAAGACTTAAAAATACTCAGGAACTTTGAGTAGGCTTTTCCTATTAAAAAAATGAAAATAAACAGGGAGTTCACTTTTGGCCAGAATTTACAGCAATGAACTGAAAGATTCAAGTCAGCAAACAGACATAACTTACAGTAGAAGCGAATTTTTCAAAAATAATCATTTCTGGCAGTTTATAATTATGTTTCTAAATGACAGAAGAACAATCTGAGAAATATTTGAAAAACATTCTAAGAATATTTAGCCTACCATATACTTATTCTACCACTCATTTTTCACTTGCCATTTCTTCTCCCACACTCCCCATTTCTCTGCTTCTCTTCAGCAGTCAGTACGCATGTTTAACTGAACAAAAGTGCTAGATGGTAAGGCCATGACTCCACAATAAGATTTAATTATGAGTGCAGATATGAACAAGATTTAGACTATTAAGCCCTGCACTTCAAAAACCCTTTAACATATTTTGTCTTTAAATCTTTTATCACCTGCAAAAATTAATTAAGTGCAGATGTAACAGGTTAGGTTTTGATGCCAGGGTTCATTTCCTGTCTATGCTTTGTCAGACACCCTATTACACCTCGTCATGAACTGTAGGAAAACAAAAATGGTGCTCATAAATCAGCATTCAACTTTCCTTGGGCTGTGCACTGGGCTGATCCTTTAAGTGCAAGGCAGAGCTCCAATTCATTATTCATGAAAATAATATAGTCAACATGCCAAATGTCATCTGCATTTAAATAATCCATTTGTTAAATGTATTAAGTATTGTGTAAGAATGCCTTCTATTAAAATACAAGGCTAATCCAATGAAGTGGATTTTTAATCCCATAGCTTTCCTTCAGGGAACCACCAAAACCTGGCATACATGACTAGAAAACTTCTTGGAGAGAATGACCTGTTGATCTGTTTAATAATATCAAAGTTACACAAGTCAAATCATTGTGAACTGGGGAAATTTCATTACCAATACAACACCATTCTTTAAAGAATATCTGACTACTTATAGTTTCTATTCTGTAGGGAAAAGTAAACTTTGGTTCTGTAGGGTTATTTTAACAGTAGAAGTATCAATTCATTTAAGGACCATAAAAGTTGCCCTGATCTGTGCCTTCTTCTCATTAAATTGCAGTTAACACCATTAAAGTGAAACATAGATGTTTATAGCTTCAGTACTGCCATCCTGGCTTTAATGAGTTCCCAAAATCAGAGGAAATGCACACCTTTATTGCTTGTAGGTATTAAAAGCAGGAAAGTCTGACATATAAATACAAATTCGTTATTTTTTACCTAGATGCACTGCGAGTGTGATGCTTGCAAAGAATACATACCAGATCTACAATCAATATCTTGCCTATATTTAGCTTGTCTCTCAAGTATTTGGCAGTAATTGCAATCGAATTAAAAAAGCAGAACCCCCTGTGGAATAGAGAAGAACAGAAATAAGAAAGCAAATCAGTCAGGAAAACAGCTATAAATAATGTTCAGAGCATTTTAAAAAATGCTATATGATCTCTGAGGCCATAAATCTGCTTCTGGGAGTACCTAGAAAGCCTTTTCAGTCATCTGCTAACAATTACAGTTCTTCAGAGACATGCACAATGCAGGTGATTGCCAGTAACCTTAGTGCTCCAAGATGGGCAATATTCCCTGGTACTTACATGGCTGTTGATTCTTCAGCATGATGGCCTGGGGGCCTTACAACAGCAAAGCCATTCTGTAAGAACAAGATAGGTTTTCAATTATCAGCTTAAAAAAATACTTGACTCAGAGCAAAACAGAGCAGCAGGCAGATGGGATTGAAATCTATTAGAGGCTCTTGAGAACTTTTTCTATCCAATCACCCTTTCATAGTACTGCCAGAAATAATACAGTTGAGAACAGTGGCATATAAATTTATATAAATACACTCATGCATGTACATGCATACACATGCAACATGATCTAAAGAGGAGGAAAAAGGCAGAATGAGAAAGCCCCGTTATCAATTCTGCTGTTTAGAATTCACATTTAAAAAGAAGGTCATCTAAGATCATGTAATCTTAATTTGCTCCAATTTGAGATGCTTCAAAATAAAAGTAGCTTGAGGTATATATTTGACGTGATTAGCCATTGTTGACCTTACCTCTGTATGGAATAAATGAATAATTCAGACCCACACATACATATCATTTCTAACAGTAGAAAAATGATGACAATGAATATCCCATATTTCTGCAAACCATAAATTACACTTGGGAACCTGCCATGCTTGCAAGTTAATAGATTCCCTGAAGTCAATTTCTAACACACTTTCTGGAACTGTATATAAATTTCATGAAGTACAGCACTAGGATCAGTGATGACCAAGGAATTTTTTGCCTCTGGAGTCACTGAAGATAAAAGAAAAATGGAATTTCCATCCTTTCAGTGTGGGTATGGTAAAGAGAAAATGTAGAACTGCTGGCAAGGTAGCTCTATTGAGAAAGTCAGATTATATATTCAAGAAGCAGTGTCTCATAAGGTTGTCTATCACATCAAATTTCTCTTAACACAGTTAGATTCAGGAGAAACACCACCGCTTCATTATATTTCCTCTTTATTCCAACTACCCAATATATATATTTGCTATCAAATTAATGACAATTACCACATACATAAAAATAAGAAATTAAAATCTGTACATGAGATATTGGCCCAACTTGTGTTTTCACACAGCCTCACACAAACACTTGGTGTGTATGTATGGCTGCACAACCAACCAAGCATTGTATTTTCAAAGAAGAGGGGATAGGAAGAAAAAGGCTGGAATGCTTCTGTATTTTAATAATCAGTATTAAAGTATTTCAGTTCAATATACTAAAACTTGATAAATGTAAATTTGTTAGCCTTCTCTTACCTGAAAGAAACATAAAAATTTTTACTAAAGAAACAGTAAACTTTCACTCACATTGGTGTAAATACAGAGGAACATGGCAGCTAATATTTACATTGGTTTCTGTGAAATCTGTTTATTTACAATCATATGAACGTGTGTTTTGTGCCTACCATTGAAATTCTCTACCTATGTTGCTTCATTGGTATTAATTTATAAACAAATACTACCAGGCTGTCTTATTTAATTTGCTGCTAGATGTAATCCAAGCAGGCAGCTGCAAAGTTTTGTGGAACATGGCCAAAATTCTATCAGAGTACAGTAAACTTAAATTACAATACCAAGGGAGTGCATCTGTAAAAGTGGTTCTTCTGGCCACCATTTAAAGAATATGAGGGATTTGACATCATGACTTATTGTGCATTGTGTCCACATTAAAAAACCAAACCCGAACAAACAAAATACAACAACCCAACAATTAAAGGCACAAAAATTATATACATTTGTATTCAGGCAGGCATTCCTGGAGATGGGATATAAATTGCCTATAGATCAAGCACACCAGCAAAAAAAAAAACAACAAAAAAACCCCCGCAATGTGGACTGCACTAATTTGCAGAACTAAACCAGCTTTAGACTCTCAGCTAAAAGTATATTCTCTATCCTTCTCAGGGTTTTTTAACAATTCCTTCTCACACAAAATATGAATTAGAGAAGAATTTGGCAAAGCACTCTTTTGTAGCATTTATGAAAAAACAAAGTATATTTATGCTGATGAATGTTGGGATAATGAGGTGAAAAAAGACTCAGCAAAGAGGGTATTACTAGAGAAAGAGCATGATGCTACCTGTATTTTGTTCTCTCGATATTTTAAGAATTTGGAAAAAGTCCATGAAAGGCTTACAGCTGCCCCTGCTCAGCTAACAGCTCATTATCATCTAACTTTATCAGTATTCCCGAAAGATCAATATAATTAAGATGATTATCTCTAGGAGGATTTCATGGGGCACTACAGAGACAGAAAATATCAGCACTGCTGTTTTTGACAATATGACAGTTACAGTATAGGCTTCTCTTCTGTTCCCTTACTTTGACAAGACTCTTTGGAAACCTTGTTTTATTACATCTAGGTAATTTCTGAAATCAGAGCTTAACTATTACAATTCTCCACCAGCACACAGGATATTCACAACAAGTTCGTGACCACTTTTTATGAGTTTTTACGTCACAAAAAGTTCAGTATTCACATGGGAAATTTTCTTTTTAAAAAATACAGTGCATATGTTAAACTGTTGATAAAATATATAGTTGAATTGTACCAAACACTAAAAACTAGTTACCATACAAAATTATCAGCAACTTTTGTGCAATTGATAAAACACTTAATTTCTCCTACTTTCAAACTTTGCATGAACACAGCACACATTAGCACAATGGAACATGAATTTTTTTTATTTAGGCAATTTTTAAATACCAGACAGTGAGCTCAGTAGACAGTAGCAGAGTAGACAGAAAGGCAAAAATCTGCTTTAAAGATAGAAAGACTAACACAGAGCAATATGTTGAAAATGAAGCCAAAGCACATAAATTCAAAGTGGTTTTGTACAGAGCCTTATTTATACTAGGATACAGACACCTTTATAAGTAGACAGAACATTAAACTGACTGACAGACATGAACATTACAAAAACGATTCATGTCTGTGCCACTATGTGATTACCTTTATTTAAATTTGAGGATAAAGAGTAAAGCCTGAATAGATATTCTAAAATCGTGCCTATTTGAACAACAAAGGAAGAGAAGTCTGCCCAGGCTCAGTTTACACAGAAGATCAATTGCAGATAAACCCGCTGAGTTGGACCTTTAATGAAAACTAAGAAAAATGTTAGTCTTTTTCCACAGTAAGCTAAGTATTCTCTTCTTTCGTGACTCTAAATAGGTAGTTGGATGCTTGATTTCCAAAGAACAAAGTTGTACATCCTACTATGGCCTTCTTGTCTTTGGTGGTCAAGTTAATCCCTTTCTGTCATGTGCTGAGTTACAGTGTTGGGCTACATCATGCTTGGGCATCTACTGTGCCTCTCCATGAACCTTTCCAAGACAAGTATTCAAGACAATACCATAACATGGGTGGATAGTCCAGGGCTTGGAAGTGACCATCAATTTCAGAGTTCCACTGGTGTTTCCATTACATTACCTCTATATAGGAGGTAAAACTAGATGTAGACGATTTTTCTCCAGGGCAATATGCGGTCATTGTGGCAAGGTGTGAATGACTCTTCCATTCACATGACAGTGAGGAGCTTGCTCTGCCTTTATTCCAAGTGAACCATGAGTGACCTGGCTAGTCAGGTACTCCAGGGATGGTGAGAAGCCTGACTGAGAAGCAGTGCATACTAGTTTCAGCCTGGTACTACCCTAGTAAAATCATCTGGCTTTTTGCTGACTTCAAGAAAAGCCAGTGCCATGCAAAAAATAGCAATAAACCACAGCAGGCACTCCAAGAGCACTTACTGAAGCAGCAGAAGACTCAGGTTCAATTCATTCTTGAACATGGGATGAATTTGTCAATTTGTTTACCACACCACTCTGTGTATTTAGATTATGTGGTCCATAAAACAGATATTGAAACACATCTTTTCAGTCTAAGTTTCTAACAATAGGTCTGGAGTCATGCTCTTCCTCAGCTTTTATTCAAACATAAAAATCTTTAATTACTATTAGAAATTAAAGATCTTCTTGTATTTTAAGCTGTAAACCCCTGTATGAATGAGAAATGCCATCTATGCCAACTATTCAAGAGAGAATGGGCACTGAAAGAGCAGAGACTTCATGTGAAGAGACCGAGTAACTAACTGGGGGTCTGAATTCCACACTTGAAGCTCAACTTGCTCCTAAGGTTAGGTGTGGGAAGTTTTTAATTTCTACTTGTCTAAATCCCTTAACCTATTTAGCAATTAACTCTTAAGATTACCAGTGCTTAAACAAGTCAGTCTTGGACATGCACTTGTTTTTAATGGAAAGGTTCTATTTTTGCTTCAATGTGCACGTTTCAGAATGAGAATTATACAGAAATATATAATACATCATTATACAGAAATGTATCTGTTTCTCCTGTCAGAATTTATATTCCTTTAGATATAAATATATATATATACTTTTATCCTTCTAAAGTCATATAAAAACCCAATTTCTTTATATTTAAAAGGCAGTCCATAGAGTGAATTAGACAGGTCTAATTCCTAAAGTGGCCTTAGTGCCATCTTTAACTCTGCTATCTCTGATGTAGTCAACTCCTACAATAACAAACATCAGGGCTGCTTTAAGTCTTCGCTGCCTAAAATCCCTTTACAACTGGTACCAGGAAGATGATAACCATATTCTTACCAGTGCCTTATGCTGTAACACAATCCCAAGCTATGCCATCCATCAGGGAGGGTGAGCATGAGATTGAGCGGTGTAAGGCTGAGGCAATCCTTGGGCACCTGTTTGGGACAATTTTACAAGCTACTCATACAGCCAGAGCAGGAGCCAGCATTTGGCCCTGGGGGTCTATGAGTGCAGTGAACAAGAACCTGTGATTTAACAGAGCAGTATTAGCAGCATGTAGATTTGCCAAGAAAACAGTAATGGACATGAGGGAATACCATTTTGTCTTGCAGAGGAAGCTAGTAGAGGCCAAGTACACAGAAATGGACATTAAACACTTAACTCTGATGGAAACAAAGAGTTCCCTGTCTGCTTTCCTGAAGGTCTAAGTGGACAGCACCAGAAGACACACATGAAAAGCTGGTGCTTGCAAACTAGCTTATATACAACCATTATGGCCTGTTTAGCCACAACTAGTGTTAACTACATTGGGGAAGAAAGCAGACAAAAGAGTTTTAAGTACAGAGTGGTCATGGAGATAAGCTATGTACCACACATATAATTAAAGTTGTCTGATTATATGAAATAATAACAGTCATTCAGCTATAAATATAACCATAATTTCTGGGATAGAGTATCTAAGAGATGGTTTAATATGAAATTTAGCAATTTTTTTAACTTTGTAAAAGCAAAGAATAAAAACTACTACCTAAAAGACTGCATTGGTAACTTTCGATAGATGGCTTTTATCAATCATATCTTTAATAGTAGTAAAATACGTATTCGTTTGTTACTGTTTCTTACACACATGCATTGTTCAAAATGCTGTGGCTGGGTGTGGAGAAAATGCCTCCTTCTGTGGCTGTCACACATCACTTGGAATTTTTTTTCAAGCAAAAGGAGATTTTTATAGGGCAGAGGGTGAGAAGGTAGAAACAAGGGTAGGGCAGAGGCTACAGGAGAAACACTGTCCAGGAGGCACCTGAGCACAGAGCACATTCCAGGAAAGGAGATTTTTGTAGAAACCAGAGGAGCTGTGTGGGGTTTTGTGTTGTTCAGGCAGCCAAGGAAATTTGCTGGCCTGAAGCTTTACCAGGGGAAGAACACTATGGGACTAGGGAGACATTTGTTTTCAGCTCTTTTTGCCTATTTTGTCTTTAGAATGATAATTCATTTTGGTTTTTTGTTGCAAGAAAACATAGCAATAGAGCTGTGAAATATGGCTGAAAGATTTTTACTCAGAACACTTTTAAAACCAGAAAACTAAGAACTTGGGGGGCAGAGGAGGTTGATTAAGCTAATTCTGTTTATTCATTAGATTAGTACTACTTACCACGTGATGATTCCTCCATAGGCCTGTGTGACAAAGGCCTTGAGAAGAGTAAAAACCAAGCTCATTTGAAATGAGAGTTTCAAGTTCAATTTAAGTCATCTATGGATTATATAGAGACACTAGAGTAGCAACGACCAAACTCAGGAGGTTTACTTTGGTATTGATTCAACCTGACGTATCAGAAAAAACCATCCCAGGAATGTATCAGATTCTGGTTCAGGGGAAACTCATTTCAATTGCTTTCATTCTGCTAAATGACCTTAACTACCAACAGGGCAACTTTACAAGTGCGTGTTAGTGTGTGTGTGTGCGTGTGCACACACACATATGATAAGGTAGAAAAAGGGCTTGTGCTTCACTTGATTCAGCTGAAGTGGATAAATGAGACCGTCTCAGACCCATAATAAAGCTTTTAACCTTATGTGTGTTTTTTCTTGAGTGTTCTTTTGAAAAATTGCTTCTTAATTCATTCAAACTTTTTTTTTTTTTTTAAAGCAGGGAATAATCATACAAATCCTACCAGCTCTTCATAATTTTTTGTGTAGGTCTCTTCTGTTTCAAGTTTGTCAAATTAAAAATATATGGCACTACATGTTACTATCACAGAAAACAGTGCTACCATCACCAAGATTTAAATATTTAAAGGATATGCAAAGTAAACTAGACCATAATCCTTATTATAGTTTCTATACTTAAATAATTAATCCTAGCTTATAATAGTACTGAAGGGGTCATCTGAGGCTGAAGAAGAATATTTCAGCAATCTTCCTTTGTATTTTCCATGGTTACATGGTCTGCTCTGGCAATGAGTTATCTATGATGATGGAAAGTCATCTCCCATTGGGAGAATGACTCCCATCTCCCCTTTGGGAGCCCCTCCCAAAAAGAAGTTCTTATTAGGTATACTCTTGTTTAATTATATTTTTCACCTGTGTGATTTTTATTCCTGCCAGTCCATTTAAAGATATTGAGGGACAGGCAGAGAAATGTACAATTTGTTATCAGAAAATAAATTAAGACACATTTAAAGTTCACAAAACAACACAGAATAAAACAACTATTACAAGAACAAATAACATTTTGGAGGACATTATTCAACAAAGTATCATTATTGCAAAATTATCATACTAACCTAACTGAATTCTGGCTTTTTAAATGTGGTATTTACCATTTCATAAACACCTAATACATGGCAACAAAACAGGTAGCAGCACCAACATGAATAATATGGTTAACAAAACAAAAATATCAGCAACCTAAACTCTTTCAGGAAAAATAAAAACAACCATTTGGCAAGCTAAGTCCTAGAGATAAGAGTCTTTGCAAGTTCTAACAGTTACAAATGAAATCTGAAACTCAAAAGACCACAGATGCAGAAACTCTCCATATTTTTCTCCGAGACTTGTCTTATGTGGGGTTTGTATAACCTCTATACTTTTCCAGTTGGGCAGCAGGAGGGACGTGCCCGCTGTGTAAGACAGATGCAGAGGCAAGGGAAGAGTGTCCTGGTGCCTAGCTGCCTGTGAGTGAAGTAGCACACAGCAGGGAGGGAGGTGAACTGAGCTGGGCATCACAGTCAGTGTAACAGAAGCAGCGGGGCTGGGCAATAAATGACAAGGGAGGGCCGGACAGCACCTCCCAGTGCCACGTCCTGTGCCAATGACAGAGAGGAATGAGAGCCTTAGGAGACACTTCCAGGAAAGAAATGCTCTCTCTCTGCATCTTTCTGGGCCCTCCTTCTGAAGGTGAGGTCATTAAGTAGAGGCTAGAGACAATGATTTCCAAGTTCATGCGCTATACTGCATGCAAGAAATCATATGCTGGGCACTACCTCTGTTTCTTCCCCAAGCACTAAGGAATATATCATAAGACCTCTCCTATCTGATAAAATTATTTATTGGATATAGCTAATGACTGTGGTGGAATTCTATTCACCCAGATCCACATACTCCCCTCTTCTAAAAATCTGTGGTCAGGCAGCAGACTACTAGAAGATTTCTACATAAAACTGTTGGGGAAATGAGAAATGACTAAACATAGATACATAAAAACAGACAGACGAGAGGTGTGGCTCTGATTCCACATAACATGAATACCTCATTGTGTATCAGCAGCTTTTCTAGTTACAAACAGCCCAAAAAAAGGTAGCCTTCATGTAATAATTTGGCTAATCTTCTGTTGTAATATTACCAAGATGACATTCATCAGCCATGTAAATAAATTAATGAAAAAGGGAAAAGCATAGTATTTGGCTCAGTATAACATCACATTTATAGTACTATATACTTCAGTGGTGTGATTCTTTATTCTCTATTAAATATTACCTCAGAAGTGTATCAAATGAATATTAATGACTGCTCATTATATTATTAGGCAGCCCCACAGAATGCTTAATTTTAACAGTTGTATATAATTAAATAAAAACCATCCAGATTAGGATACCCCAGAGAACAATTTGTCCTGACTAAAATAAAAAAAAACCAAAAACAAAAAACCCAACAAAAAAAAACACCAAAAAAACCCCAAAAAACCCCACACCAAAACTCCCCCCCAAAAAAACTCACCACTGTTAATTGCTATTGCAGCTATTGTTTTACATCTCTAGTACTTTCATACTGATCCTTTTCCCAGTGATCGAAGAGATCAAAGAAATCTGATGTCTCACAAGGGGTTTGAACTACAGCAAAGAGAAGTCCTCTTAATTCCTGGTCAGTTTTTGAACACTGTCCAAATCAGATAAACAACATGTTGCTGTTCTCAATGAGACTTGTGTGCAATGGGACTGACAATCTCAGGAAATTCAGAATAAAGAATTTTTTGCCTTGTATATGAGTTTGACTCATGCCCAGCTCTGTAATGAATCTCCCAACTGTTTTGCAGACTTTCACAGTTTATTTTGTAGTCTTTTTTCTTAGCAACATGTACCTATAGCTCCAAAATACTACTATCACTTTGTGCAACAGCAAACTATATCAGTAAAGACCACGGAATAAGCATAGAAATTGAAATGTCCTGTCCTTCCTGAAATTAACTTTATATGTCAAATCCCAGTCAATACAAGGTACTTGATATTTGTTTCCACATTCTAGCTAGGCACAGTTGTAAAAAAATTGGGATTTAAATTGATTGAATTCATGTCTATAAAATAAACTACTATATTCAACTTAGAAAAACCATGTTACACTTTTTTGAACATACGTATTCATTCATCAAGATATAAGAAATTTTGGGGCTGCCTATACCTAACTACACTTATAAATCTGACAATCCGCATGTCAGAAAAGCACTTGTTAAATGAGTTACTTCAGCTTCTCATTTCTGAGGGTTTTTGTCTCATGATTTTGTCTACACTAGACAGTTCTACTCTGAGATTATCCTAATGTCACCATGGCTGTTTCAAAAAAAAGCATCTGAAACACCACAGTGCAGTGGGTAGATATTCCACTGCCTTCTCTGCTCCAGTCTGGAGCACTGCTCTGTGATTACTCATTTCTGTGTATTGTGGGTCTGCCACCATGAACTTCAGGACATTCAGCTCTTCTCAGAGAACTGTGGGATTTCAGACAAATCAGTATGCCCTGTCTCATAATTGATCTTTTCTTCTTAAGATGACACCAAACTGACAGTACACCATCTGATAGCAATGCGCAGTGGTAAACATCCAGGGAACTACTATGGTGTGCTTCTCCACTGCTCTCATCTTGCTGTTAACGTGTTGCAAAGCTGTTATAGCTTGCATGCAATTCTTGGAATCATCCAAAAATTCTGAGGCTGTAGCCGATCATTCCAGATTCCCATCGGAGCTTAATCCTCCCACTCAGTGCTCACAGTGCAGGCCCCAAATGGTTGCTTCACAGGCATATTTGCTCAATGAATGCACGTGGAAGTGGTCAACTTCATCTTCTTCCCCTTAGATTTTCAGAAGTACACTACAAAACTGGTACTTTCCCTAACAGAAACAGCTGATCAACTTATTTTTCTACAGATAAAATGGCAGCAAGATGGAACATGTAAAGGCACAAAGGTAGACTGGAACATACACATCTATGGGTCTAAAATCTTATGGAGATTGTAGAGAACTCCAGAAAACACTGCAAAAATCCCCCTAATGTAATTCACCGTATGAGAGTATTGAGAGCAACTTGCTAGGAAACCCATGGTTTGAATGGATGCAGTGACAAAGCAAACATAGGAAGACTCTGACAAAACAGTTAATGTCAGGATTGTTGCATTTACAGAACTTCTGCTAACATGCTTTTCTACTGACAGTCAGGCATTAATAACCTTTCCATAACCTTAGATTAAAAATACCACATGCAGATTGATAGTTCATACAGATGCCAGAGTGGCATGTAAATCACTGGGCTTCATGCTGGAAGTCTAGGAGCAGGTTAGATAAACACCTATCAGGAATGGTAGGAATATTCACAATTCTCTTTCACAGCAAATCCTTCCATTTCAGTTTTTCTGATGATTTGTTCTAAACCAGCTACTGGGCATATCTAATGAACAACTGCCTTTCCTATGTCTCAACTGCAAGTGGCACGAGACTGGTTCAGTTCTCTGCATTGTAAAAAAAAGATTCTATTTAGGATCAACAATAACGTTACAGTAAACTACAAAATAGTTCTAAATATAAAATATGTAGTACTGAATACAAAACATTTGTTTACAGACTGCTGCAACACCAGTAGCAAGAGAAATCTCACAATAGCTGCTGATTCTTTTTAACTGTCTATCACACATATAAATAAGCAAGAGCATTCACACTGTGAGAGTCACACCACAAATGTACAGAGTTAAGTAGTAAAGATTCTGTAGCAGCCTCTGCTCGTGTCAAGTACACACTGGTTATATCTCTTTATTCTTACCAAAACTTGCTTTTAAATTGCCTTAGAGGCTGGTGTGTGTCCTACAGTTGCCAAACAAGAAACTAGATAAAAAATCCTTCTTCACTTTCATTAGTTCTGTGTGTGGAACAATGCACAGTGAGTTATATATTCAAAGATCTTAAAGGGGATGAAGAACCCATCAGAAAGGATACATAACAGGATCCCATAAAATGCACCCTGTCCTTGATCTGAGATTTCAAAATTTGCATATTTTGTGTGGTACCTGGCTAATGATTTCAGTGTCTGAAGATAAAAGTTTACTAACTGCATTTGATTATGTCAGAGCTATAGTACTGCATTTCACCTGACTATGCTGTCATTGATACACGGATATGTTGTGTATCTATCTACATATATACATAAATGTATGTACCCATTCCCAAATAGGTAGCTAACATATTTTGATTGAAATAAGAGACAGAGACAGGAAGAAAATTCTCCAAACAGAATTTGGAACTTTAAAAATCATCATGCAGTGTTAATTTTAAAATATTTATTTCCATCTTGATTCTGGAAATAGGACTGAAACCATTAGTATGTGGACTGGAAAGTGAATAAACAGTTTCATTAAGAAGACATGTTAGCTCCAACAATGTTTATTGGGGCAAGCCTGCACTCCGGCTGCATATGGTGTACCTTTAAATAGGGCCGTTAAAATACCAAATAAAATGTCAAAGTCTGTCAGGTCTGGAGCTTTTATAAATTGTTTAGACTGGGGATAATTTGGGTTTTGTACATCATGCCTTGCAGATCCCGCGGCACGGAGATAGGAGCGGGAAGGGGCCCGGCAGGAGCAGGGGGACACGGGCTGGCAGCCGGGCACCGCCTGCCCATCGCCCTCCTCGCCAGCCGCGCCCTCTTAACCCGGCGGCTGCCTCCCCTCTCGCTGGGTGGTATCCTGAGGTTACGCACGTGACTAAACAAGCACATTTAAAAAAAAAAAAAAAAAAAAAGAAAACTTGACTTCAAAGGCAGTGCCGCAGCCACTGGGCAGAGATGTGCGCTAACTTCACCTCGGGCTGCAGCACCTCCGCGCCCGCTGCAGCTCCCGCACTGCCACACCTTCGCGGACGCGCTGCCGGCTCTCATCCCACCGCCCTCCCCGGAGCCGAGCGCTGGAACAACGCCGCCCTTCAGCCCCCCGTGCTCCCGGCCCGCCCGGCGCTCCCACCCACGGCGCGGCCCGGACCTCACCTTCAGCTCCCGGGAGGCCACGCGGGCCGCCAGCTCGATGACACAGCCCACCGCCATGCGTGCCGCCCCGGCCGAGTGCAGCTCGTTCCAAACGGTGTCACTGTCCACCTGAGCAAACAGCCGGCCCCGGGAGGAAGGCAGGGGAGAGGGGAGAGGGAGAGGGAGAGGGAGAGCATGAGAGAAAACAAACCCGTGAGGGAGGGCTGGCAGCGTGACAGCCCGTGTACAATAACATCAGTCTTCCGTGCTGGCCAGCTGAAAGGCCTTCTGGACATGGCTTTGCTTATGCTTTTTCTCTGCACGGGCTTCTCCAATGGAAACACATTCCTGTCATGCCTCGCTGCCATTCCCTGTTTAGATTTCTCATTACAAACAGCGTTACATCGGCCGGGCCGGGCCTGCTCGCCAGACGCTCCTCACGCCGGCTGGCGAGGTGACGGGGACCTGCCAGCGCCGGGACCATCGGGAATGTCCGTCGGGAATGCCCATCGGGAACAGCCACCGCTGCCCCAGCAGCGTGATGGGCAGCCCGTGCTACCAAAGCTCATCAGTGGCACGTCAGTGGCCCCTTTCTTAAGAACAAAAAAGAGTAGTAACCACTCGTTTTTATTTCCCAGGCAGGAGTTGTTTATAAGTGACTGAAATTGGAACAATTAATTGTTTGGAATAATTTCGGCAGTCACTCTTGCCATAGATAGAAAGTTAAATTAACTACAGCAAGACCCTTGCTGTATCTCCGGTTCTGATGGACTAGTAAGTTTTGGCTGGCAGGCTTTTGTAACAGATGAATGAGGGTTTTTAAAGCAGAGAAAATTACCTTCTGCGCCTTCTAAATGAGCAAGTGTGACATGTAAAACATTACATTATCAAGAATATACTATGACGGTGGCTAAGCAGCACTGTTCTACGTCTTCAATCAGTGTGCTAAAATTTTACTTTTGAAGTCTATTTTTAATATCTATTTATTTGCAGAAACATACTAAAACATAGATGTGAAATGTTGTATATCCCTAAATATATTTTATGTTATGCAAAGCAGACATGATGGTGTTAAATAGTCTGAAAAAGTTATCTCGAGAGACAGCCAGACTTCCTTGATGCTCCACGGGAAGTGCATTTAATTGTATCATACCGTACAAATTTATCATGAAAAGAAAAACGTTTAGAAATAGACAAAATACTGTGGCAGATGCTATTTGGATGACTTCCAAGCACACTGAGACATGATTTCAGTTTGAACCAGAAGCTTCTGTTCCTAATTCCTTGGGAAAAAAAAAAAAAGGAAAGAAAGAAATCAAGTAATTGAAAATGGATGCAACTGCTACTCGACTCTGGAAGTTCTGAGGGATTTCTCTGATTAGTCATTTGAAACAGAAAGAAGCTTGATCTAAGCTTGATCTTCTCTACACCTGTCAAATGTCTTCGCCATTACTGTTACAATAATATTATATTTCAAGCTACTAAAATGATCTTATTTTTCAGTGTCCTGGACCTGATTTTTCTATCATTTTGATCAGTTTTGCGTGCATACAGCAGAACTAATGAAAATAGTTCGTATTTGCAGTAGACCCGAATAAGAAAACTGGATTTTGCTTGCAAAGTTTAGAATAACAGTAATGACAGCGCACTGTGTTTTCACCTGAGAAACTCAAAATGTTGTACAAACACAATTAAGCATCATCAGCTTGATATGGGATTATTTATTATATTTGTTTTGTAGATTGATATCTTGTGATTTAAAGAAATTAAGTAGGTTTCCAAAAGATGCACGCTAATCAATAGGTAACAAGAAACTAGAAAGAAACCAAGTAGTAAAAATATAGTGACATATATTAGGCAGACCTTCAAGTTATCTCTCTATTGCTTTAAAGGAACTGTGAAAACAATTTCATTTTTAAAGGTAATCGGGAGATAAATAAGTAGAGGTCATTGGTTAAATCAATTTAATCAAACAATAATAAAGTTTGAAAAATACTGTGCAGTATTTTAAGTAAAGAGGTATCAGCAAGAGGGCTGGGAGGGAGTGCTTTCTTACCATTTTTATGGCTAGCAAATTAAGGTTAACGTGAAGGAGTGGCTGATGAAAATGATTCAATGGCAGCTGCTCCATACACCAGGGCATGAGCAGGAGCAACCTGCATCCTCAAAGGGACTATGATTCATTTCCAGGAAGGCTGATTAAGTTAAAATTGTAACCACAGCTTGAGAGTACCCACCCTTAAGACAGTTGTCTGCTCTGACACATGAGACTGCAGTCTCTCCATCCGCTGAATGCTGAGCATTGGCCAGGGCACAGCATTTATCATTTTCTGCTTTCAGCTGAGTGTGAGGGGACTGAACTGGGACAATAAGACCAAGTATCTTCCACTGAAAAATTTCCCTTAGACCACTTGAATGACTGCTACCTTAATTTACCTGGACTGGTAGAAAAAATGGGCAATCAGGAAACGGAACAGTGTTTCCTGAGAAATTTTCAAAAATGACCACCTAAATGAACACAGGAAATTCAGGATATTATAGCTAATCTCTTGGGCGTGGTACGTGTAATAAGTGGTAAAGTCTTAAAACTAGGGGTAGCTAACTGAAGCTGCTTACTTTAATGCATAGTTACTATAATACAAGAAAAGTAACATATATAGATGAATAATTACCGTGAAAAGACACAGTATTACAAACTCAGGTATCAAATACTATTTCATATTCTTGCAAAATTAAGACTGAATCTCTGAGGAACATCTCATGAAGAAGAACCTAAAAGAACCTGCACCACACAGCCAACGCTGTAGTTGTAACAACTAGAAAATGCCATCTCACTCCATTTTATATCTCTGTTAATTCTATGTATTTCCTTTAATGTTTCAGGTGTTTAAACAGAGATTTTCTTTTAGTGTTACTCAATGTTTACTTTGTAAATTGCTGTTGAAATACGGTGGTATAAATGGCAAACCCATTAAAATTACAGCTACCAGTTGGCCCAGTTGTCAGGCTGTATATGAAATGCAGCTCTAAAATCCTACTGGTATGCTTTTCTTTATTCCTGTGAGGTGAAATGGTTGGATTTTATACAAGTAAAAGGAATAGAATTAGACACTGTAGTTTCTGGTTCTAATGCATGTGTGTATCACATATATCTGACAGCCTATCTGTATGCTGACTATACATGAATTTGTGACAAATGTGATGCTTTCTGAATCACAGACTATGACAAAGTCAGATGGAATTTTATAAGAGGTTATTTTTGTTCAAGTGCTTTGGAGCAGCCAAAGAATTCAGTGAAAAACCTATCTGGATTAGGATTGTTTTTCAGACAATGTTAAACAAAATTTACAGAAAAGACAGCATTTGTAGCTGAATTCTGACACAGAATCTTAGCCTTTTTTCTGTTTAATTATGTATATTGCTTCTATTTAGGAGTCCTTTAAAAATTGTCAGGATAGAAGAATGTTGTGAATTGTACCAAATGAAAAAAACAATTTTTTAAAGCATCAAAATGTCAGTGTTGAACTATGAGCATACTACACATTTTGTTATCAAAAACCCTATCACTGCTACAGCTCTTCAAAGAAGAAATGTGCATGATAGAGCCAAGAGCCAGAGAACACGAGCCCTATCTGAACACTGACTTTCTAACACACATATGGATTTACTTCACTCCCAGTTTCCTGAATGAGCACTGTAGGTTGCAGGCTTTTTCAAGCACATCTAGTATAGCTCAATCATTGGCATGTGTAGCAAAGCTAATACTCTGCAAAGCTACAGATGATAGAAATTAAGCTACCTGTCCCTGAAGTGGATGTGGAGGCATTAAAGAGGAAGGGAATGACTTAAGTGAAAAGAAATGTGGGTAACTTCTCCTGACTGAATGCAACTAATATTTCAAGCCCCGTGTCCAGAAATTTTCTGCTTTGCACTACAAAAAAACTTGATATGAATGCTTCCTGTAAGGAGTATCTATGTGATAACGCCACTTTCACAATGAAGACTTCAGGCATACTCAAAACAAGATAAGAAAGAAGAAGCCTTACAGCAGAGACACTTCAACAGATAGAACACTTTTACTGTAACCTCTTTTGGGCTGGAAATTTTCATTTTAAGGAAGACTGACTATAAAGTTTGAAAGTTACCAGCTCCTTATGCTGTGCTCAGGTTGTGGCATGTGTGAAAGTGGTGAGGAAGGATATGGCAATACGCTTGAGTGAGAGATTGCTTATTTAAAGGTCTTTCTGAAATCACTGCAGTTGACAAAACTGGAAATGTTCCTTCTCCTGCTGTTTGAATTTATCTCGAACCTACCTCAGAGGGGCAAAAAAAGAAGTGTGAATGATAATGCTAAAGCATTTCTAAGATAATAACTGGTTTTTATTTCACCTGTCCCTTTCCCTGCTACAAAACCTCTTCATTCCTCATCTTCTATTTCAGTCCTCTTTTCTCCAGAAACCTCTTGGGATCTGCCAAGTGATCATTGTATCACAGTTCTGCTGACCAGAGATGTTTCACAGTCTGAAAAACCTTTCAATTTTGTATACTCTGCATGATGTATTCATCTGTGCAAGTTATTTCTTTCTTAAATCACTGTAATACATACCCACTGATAACTATATAACAGTAGAAAATAGAGCCCAAGCTACTGCTTTGGGATGAATTCAAAGCATTCTAGAACTTTCTCTACCCACCCCTCCTCCCACCCACAAACACACAACTTGTGATTTAATGTAAATCCATTTTATGCAGTGGAATTTTGATTTTACTCCTAAGAGGAATTAAAAATACACTGAATTGCTTATCCTGCTCTGGATTCTCTGCACAATTATTGCCATTATTATATTTTTATATTATTAAAATCAAAACCAGTCCTCTTAGAGTTACCACACATCCCCACAAGAGATACTCTATTTATTTTCTGACAACAGGTCAAAAAACGCAATCCGTCACCTACGTGTTCATGGAAACTTTGACCTGTGATGCACCTTTGATGGCAGTCCTTGTATTCTATGTGTCCAATATCCCAGACAACAAGCAGTTCTTTACAGTAATTTTAAAGGATTCTTTGCCCTTTCTTTAAAGAGTAGGGGTTGGGCTCAACTCTTCTTGGATAGAAGTTAATTAAGTATGCATTTCATATGGATACATTTCAACACAAATCTAGAAAAACAACTATGTTAAAAACATTCTGTCCTTTGATATAAGTAGTTATAATACTGAGAAGTAAATAAAATCTGGTCAGCTAACAATAGTGTAGCTATATGCAGTGAACAAACTGATTAAGAATCTGTTAAGACAGATAATGGAGAGTACTGATGTCCTCAGTGATACTGAAATTTAATAAGACTTACGTATTGCAGAGCAAATTCCTGTCTTTTGGATTTAAAAGCATTCGGAGTCTCACACTCTTTCACTTATGCCAGAGCAAATATTTCCATCACTGTTTTTTTTTAATTTCCTGGCGTGAAAACAGAAATTAAATATTTTTCTGAAGTGTTTCAACCTCTAAAAATTGTGTGGTATTTTGGTATCCCTTCCAGCAAGGAGTCTGTCATTCTTAGACACAGTTGGTGCCAGCTAATGCCACCACGTAAGTTTGTAATATTTTGCTCCTGACCATGAGCAATGCAGCTTCCCAGGTGTCACGTTCATAGCTCTCACCTCCCACTCTTACAGATGTCCTGGTGATCATTCATCACCTCTGTGATTTCCACTAGGAAGCAAAAGGTCCTCAACGTGCTTCTCAGCTGCTGTTTCATCTCACCATGACTAAAGAAGCGAAGGTGTGCACATCATCTCCAAGGAACAACTTCTAATGAATGGCCTGTCAGCCATTTCACTCGTTAAGGAACAAAGGAGAAAATGTTTGCATGGCTGACGCCTTTTCCATAAATCCCAGATACAGGAAGTGTGTAAAAGTGTACTACTTTAGGAAAAGTATGTACAGTGAGCTTCCTTTATTTTTACTGCTATTGCAGCTGTGTCAAAGATTTTTCTGTGAAAGGCATTTCCAGCTGTTTTAAAATGCCTACCATAAGGAGTACCCAGAATATCAGCTTTTCATATTTTCTTGCCTACCAGTGTGGTTTACAAATAAATTGTGAAGGGCATGTGATCTTTAGGCGCCAGCAGGATGAATAGTTCAAAGGATCATCACAAATCATTACTTAAACAAAAACCGTGGTACTCCCTTAGTCTTGCCTTGATTTCTGTGTTTGAATAATTCCACTAGGAGAACTTATCAGTAATAATATTTACGGAAAAGGACTTCTAAAAATAGTTTTAAAGGCTATTAATTCTGACCCCAAAAGCCTCTTTAAAGGCTTTCCTCAAGAACAAAGAATGAGGGCAATACACAAACCAATTGTATGTAGAATACTTAATGTCTTTCAAGTTTTACCTGCCAATAGTGAAGTAACATGAAAAGCCAATCAAAGCCAATTTTCAGAAAATATTCAGTAAAAAAATTAATTATTAATTAGTTATTGAATGCCTAGCAGAGTTACTGATGTTGGTAGTCATCCCCTGATTTAAATGCAGCACCCACTCTGTAAAAACAAAATTCATCTTAAAGTTTGTAAAAAACCAAGTAAATATGTGACATCTGTATTGAAAAATAAATAGCTTTGTATTCAAAATGAGAAGCATAAAAAAATCAGGCTAAGTCAAGCTGAAGCCTGAATAGAATAATGTCTCAAAAAGAAATAGTTTTACTTGGCTTCTCTTAAACTAATTTTTATGACAGACATCCAGAATTTCAAGGTCTCATAAAGCATACATTAGACACCATAAAGGATCTCAAAACCTTAGTGAAACAGTGATGTGTGGATCATTGGTAGGGGGAATGGAGGGAGGATAGCATGGATTAGATGTGGATTAGTACTTGTTTTTAGAAAAAACTCATAAATAAAACACTTAGGCCCAGATTCAAGTCTCAGATACGTGGCGTATATCACCAGATGCTTGTAAAAAATGTTACTGCACTTTCAGGCCTAGCCCTAAGTACTCTATTAATTTAACTTGACATTTGCTTTAGTATTTAATGGGTTAGTGTGTGAAAATGCTTGTGCAACTGCTTTCTTATGTTTGATCTTGAAGCTTCCAGGAGTTTGTAGACAAGGAGATACAAGAATGTATAGTTGGTCGTAATGCATGCAGTTACAGAAAATGCAACTTCTTTGTGCAAAATTCAAGCCTTATTTTTAAAAAGTTTCATAATTTACTGCTGAACACATTTTTATTAAAACGTAGTATTTCAGATTTCTGCCTGGATGGAGATGATCTTTATGTTAGAAGCCACTGTGGGACTACACCAGAACCTGGTGTTTATTCAGATAAAAAACACATGAACATCTCCTCTTCAGAGAGCTCTTCTGTCCATCCTGGGGTTAAATTTGGTCGATAAACACATGATATGTTTTTAAAGTGCAAATGTGAATTCTTCTTTAATTACAGAATTACCATCAAATCCATATGTGTGTGTGTGACTAAGTCTGGGCAGAGTGAATAGCAGTAGTAGATTGGATATGGTACTGTTCCACTATTTACAGTTAACATACCTGTGCATATATATATATATATAAATGTTTCCTATTCTGGCAAATAAGAAGGCTTCTTTGCATAACGTTTGTCTTTGGCAACACAATAGTTTTTAGGAAATGCAGAAAATTAGGCAAGACCTTTAAAGATTTGGCTTTACAGTAGTTCATTAACTTCCCAATAATTTTCTGTGATCCATGCAATGTATCTTTGTTTAAAAATTTAATCTGTTTGTGTAGCAAGGGAAAAAGATCCTGTGTTAAAAGGGGAAAAAAAATTGTCTGAGGCACCAAATTGTGTCTTTGGCAAGTTGTCAGATTGCCAGGTTTCAGCTTTCTATCCTTGCCTCCTGCAAATAAAAGCAGCCTGGGACTATCCTAGAACATTGTATTGTGCCTGCAGCAGTACCAAAGAACTATGTCTCTCAGCTGAACAGTTTCACCTCTCATTGAAACATCAGCTCTGTGGTAGATGGCACAGGGCCACCTCAGTGCCATGAAAGGCCAAGAATGGGACAAAATATCTGCCCTGTGATGTGAAGAAATGTTTTCCTTTTTTTGTGGCCGTGGTGTTGATATGCTAAATGTGGCACTTCCTCCCTGCCCAGAGATGAGACATTGTTGCGCTTTACAGAACCAGAGATGAACTCTGTGTACCTCAGTAAAGGAAGGCCAGCTGTTTCCTGCTATGATCATCAGGATTCACCTTATCACACTTGTTCGGTTTTTTTTCTAAAATCAATGTGCCTAAAATTTGAAACTTAGTTGTTTCAAGTCTCTTTCACTATAGGAAATCAAGCACCTCCAGTTAGTTCTTCCGATCTTAGGCAGTACGACTCCTGCTCTAGTGATGCATGTGGGTTTCTAATGCCAGTACATAAAGCTGGACAAGGGAGTCTTCAGAGAGCTGTTGTTCTGGACTGCAATTTAATTAAGTGTGCAGATTTTTTTCTTAATTCACTATTTTTTTCTTTAGACAAACTTCCAACTCTGGCTCTGGTTCCATCCCCAGTGGCCTTAAATTGCCTTGGGGTGGTACCAGGGTGGCCTTATTGATCACACATTTTGTTGACCTCTCCAGAAAATATCACAGTCAACACCGTGTAACTGTGAGTCCTAAATAGTCTGCAAAATATGTCAATTAAAGTATAATGTGCTTGTTGTTTTGAATAAATCTTGGTATTTCTTAGGAATGGTATAGCTGACAGGCTTAGGAGGTAAACAAGTCCTTCATTCCCAGAAGCCTTCTGCAGTGTGTTCCAAAATGTTGTAACTGGCAAATTTCAGTTGGTTAATGAGTCAGGTAAGTAGTTTAAAGTATTAGGTGAGTATATCGGCAGCATGGCATATTAATGATTTCATAGTGGAAGACTTAATATTGAGTAAATGAGCTTCTAGGAATTACAGATTGCTTTCCCAAAACTAGGAAACGGACATACTTTTTGTTGAGAGGACTATACCTATTTTGGTACAGCCTGGAATACAGGGGAAAGACACAAGTTAATTCTAACATCTGCGTGCAGGTGATGGTTCATTTGAGTGCCCAGACTATAGGCAGTCTAATTTCTTTACAGACACATTTGTGTGCACATAAAAGGAGAGACACGTAAGCAGCCTGGAACCTAAACTTGCTACAAGAAGGCAATGCTACTGCCAATATTTTCTTGATTTTTACACTGTTGTACCATGGTAATGGAACCAGTTTGGTACCATTAGCTCTTATAGAAAGAAGAGGAATGAAGAGTCATAATGTGTAAAGGCTGAAAATTTTTCCTGGGCACAGATTGAGAAGATCAAAGGAAGAATGAGAAGCAGCAAAAACCAATTTGTTTCCTGGAAGACTTACTAAACTTGTGTACTAGTAAAATCTTGCCTTTCTTATTGCTTTTCTTCCTGTGTGGTCAGGACAAAAAGTAGCACTGTCAGCTGCCACAGCAAGGAATGGCAGGAAGAAATTTAAGATTCAGAAAATATGAATATTTTGTAAGTTTTGTAAATATGTTGAGAGATTTTATAGCTATAAATTTCTTCTCTTGGTAATTACAGGCCAATTTGTTTTCTGATATGAAAGATCTAAGTTACACTTCAGTTTTTGAAACAAGACCGGCTTATCCCAGCAGAAACATCATCTCTGTTTTACTGCTGTAACAGCAAAATTAGAGGAAATGCAACGGACTTTCCGTAATATGTACAAGCCATACTTAGCCATTCAGATGGTTCAGATGGATATTTATCCCAGGAGCTACTCTGTTCAGCTCACTAAACATTAATTCTTCTGAAGTGTGACTTCTTGCAGGGTGGCGTTCTCCCCCAGCTCCTCCTCTTGCAATTTAAAGGTCTGACTTTACGCATTACAGGTTTGGAGCAGTGTCTTTGGTGGGGAGGATGGGGGGAAAGCAGGGGGGATTGGATAACTGCCCAATTTCATATGATAAAAGTGAAATTCTCTTCTGTCTGCAGGACAATCCCCAGGGAACAACGTATGAAACCCAAACTTAAATAAAATCATATCCTGTTTGCAAACATCATATTCCCTTCGCTTCTCAGTAATCTGGACCCATAAACCCCAGCACAGCTTGAGAGCCCATTCCTCATCTAAACAAATGCCATAAGCCCCTTTATACTTTTACAACCATGTCAGAAAATAATATTGACTGCCAATAGTGATGTGATTGGAGTTGCCTCCTCTGAGCCATAAAAGAAGCAGTCTGTTATCAATTTCTCTAAATGCATCAAGGGAATTATGGGTCGGTTCAGTTCCAAGTTATAAATGACAATTCAAAAGCCGCAGAAGTGTTTGAAGCTGGGAGCCGATGATGACATTATCATAAAAGCCTGCGCTTCTTTGCTTTTGTGGGGTTTTTTGCCTATCAACTAGACAAAAAAATATGGCTGAGAAATGACTTCAAGATTTCTTCACACAGCAGCAGGTCAAACAGGCAAGAAAACAATCACTATTTTTAGTGACAGACTGAGACAAGGAGATGAAACTTACTCCCATTAAAAGTAGATTTCTGCTTCTCTTATTGTCATTTTCACAGCACAACAGGAGAGGAATTGCAATAGATGGATACATTGGTCAAATGATCAGTTACAGCTCTAGTGGCTGATTACAGATGAAAAATTGTGGAACAGTCTGACAATCCACAGAACCAAAATGTAATTTGTGATTATTCTCCCCATTTGGCCACTTCACCTGCAATCTACCCACCTCTCCTGGAAAACTTTTCACATTCCAAACCTCTGACCAGCTGCAAGAAACCATCTCTTTTTATTAAAACTGCTGGCCATAGAGCTGCTAGTCTCTCTCCAACACAAAGAATTTCATCCCCCCGGTATTAGAATTCTTTAACAACAGTTGGTTCTGGAACAAGGTTAAGCTTGAAAAAAAAAAACCAATAAAAGGCATTATTGCAGGAGGGAGATCCCATACTTAGTGGATTTTGTGCTCCTGACCCTGGATAGTCCTCTGATAAAAAATCAACCATTATTTGAAGAAAACCTGTGATGGGCAAATTTAGGATGCTAGTTTAAACAATTTTTTTTTCTCTCTGTGAGATCTGTTCAGTTTAGCTGTACAGATGAAACAGATTTCTGCTCCTAGATAAGACAGCTAATTGTTACTTATATAGTTCCTTATAAAACTAGAAGTTTATTGTTTGATTTCTTCTGAAAACCTAACATATACTAAGCCATATTCACCAATGACTCTGACATAATCAATCCATAGCACTAGTTAAAGGAAAATTAATGGGGATGAAAAGTTTACAAAATTAGTAAACAGTAGTTGTACATGCATTTTTTTCACTGCTACAAAAGATCTAGTGCTGTGATGGAAAAGGATCAGAAAATACTGGTTATGGAAACAGACTGCCTCTTGTTTGCTTTTCAAAATTCTTAAAACAAACTTTCTTTCACTGTAACTGTGAGTAATGTCCAAAGAAGAGGATCCCTGATGTTAGCTGCAGTTTTAGAAGAGAGCTAACAAAATCAGTAATAGAGTAGAATTCAGGGTTACGGAGGTTAGTTGGACTTTCGTTTGCGAACAGTGCAAGACCGTCAAGTGATCATGTCTTCAGTGTTTGGGAAGTCCTAGCTTCCCTTCCTTGATCCAAGAGCAGTTTTCATTCTGTTCAGTGATTCTTTCACATCAAATTCATAAGCTGTTTGTGGAACAGGGCCTCAGAACTAGGACTTGGCAGTATTTATAATTATATGTACTGGGTAGGTCATAGATTTATCCTTACTTGTCTAGTGCTCTTTCCAACAGTGGCACTGCTGCAGTGCATGGTGTGGTGGTCCCCAACCAGAAATAATATTTGCTCTCTTGTGTGGTAGCAACCCCCACTAAGACGTGGGGTTTCTGATATTAAATCCAGCCTGGGAGTGGAGGGAACTGTGCCTAGGTTTCCCATCCCCTGTATGCGTACTCTAACCACTAATCTGTTTAATAATGGAGCTGCATAATAACAGCTAGCAAGGTCCCTGTATGGTTAGAAGACAATAGGATCAAAGAGCTCTGAAAACCCTCGTTCAACAGGCAGTCATAAAGTCTCCTGCAAGAATGGAATTCTTTTTCTTAACACTGTTTTATGATATTCTGTAGCAAAAAAGTAATGATGCAAGCAAGGAAGAAAAAATATACAACAAACATAAAAAACCATAAAATTCTTCCATCCCTCCCTAAAATATTTGCATGAACTACTCTTCCTGCTTTACGTTGATTACTGCTTTATACCTGTCAATTAAGTTGAAAGTTACTAAGTAGCAATATTTCTTGTTTCTTTCTACCATCATTCCTGAAAGTAAGCTTAAGAATTGCTTTCCACATAGTTTGGAGCAGCTCCCTTTCCCAAAGCTCATCTTAACCAATCGACAGCTAAATATCGCTGAAAGAAAGCTCCTAATCTGATTATTTACCTTGAAAAAGGTCATAACCCATTCCTTTAAAAGAGCCCCACAGCAAGCCTGACACTAATAATATATAGAAAGGCAAACCAACTAGAAAATAAATAAATAAAAGATCCATTTCTACAACATGTTCTTTAATCCAATTTCCATGAATTTAAATAAGAAATAAAGCACACAGACTGAAAAAAAAAGTGTACATTAATTTAAGTGCTTTAAAAAATGAAGTTATACTGAGCAATTCTGACTTGTGTTAGCTTTAGAATGGAAAACATGCTGTCATTAGTAGAAGGATTTCAAAGCACATCTCTGGTCATGATTTTTTTATACCACAATAACCTGTTTCATAGAAAAATCGTATCCTTTAATTTTCAAAGAATGCCATAGTCCTGTTTGCTATCCAAAGCCCTCAAATAGACTTTTTAAAGCAATTTTACGTAATCTCCTTTTTACTCAGAAGCGTGAACATCCTTTCTCAACTTTATTAATTTTTGTTCAATTTTCTCTGCATCAGCAGTGTGAAAAATTACCTTTTTAACACAGAAGGTTAAAATGCATTTTTGTCTTTTTGTGCATATGTGTTTTAAAACCTTACAAGATGAGTATTTCTTCTGTCATATAAACATACTAGTATGGTATGGAGTTTATCCTTTGTGAAGAATAAAAGTAAATAAAACTGAATAAGGTTGCACTGAAAGTTGACCTCCAGAGATTATGCCTTTATGTCTGCTCAGACTATTCAGAGAGATACTCAGAGAATTCACTGAGAAACAGTAAAAGGGAATTAAAATATACATCAAACATCCAGCCCATTGATATCTAGAACATTATAATTTCATTTTGACATTGATGACATCAGTAAATAATGGACCCAGTTGGACCAAAAGTGTGAAATACTTTTATGTGAAAAACTCATATTTGTGAAAAACTATTTCTCCTTGGCATTATCTTCACTACAATTTAATAGGAGCATGATACCAGTATCAGAAATTCTACATGGTTTTCAATAATTTAGCTTTGTTCTTTTACCTAGTGTTGCACCATATTTCTTTCTGCAGATTTTTGTCTACTGTGTCCTAATCCGGGCTTGTCTTTCAGGATGAATCCATTTCAAAACAGGACATAAAAATGCTCACATAATTTATTACTTTAACAATACCCAAGTTATTGGCTAGCAGCTAGTGAGCTCTTTTCATGCTAAATGTTAGCTTTGGCAACTTTTTTGTCCTTTCTGAGAAGTGTGGAGCCATATTTACTTTTCAACAGTACACAAAACAGCTTCTCCAAAGCTCATTGTGCTATAACAATTGTGCCCATGTTACTTTCCTCAAGGAAAGAGCTTATGTAAAAACCCAAAGTGGGATAACTGGAAATGGGCACATTTCCACAAAACTTGTTCCTAACTGTTCCATATGCCTCTTGTAATGTGCTGTCTTCCATGTCTGTGAAAACACACTGCCATAATGGCTCATGTTTCATCTCTACATTTTTTATCAGCTTCTGAAGACTTTGAACTGATAGTGCTAGATAATTAACCAATGAACACATATGTTGTGTGCTATCCCTTTTGTGAAAAAGCAAACACCTACTTACCCCAAGTCCCCCACAAGGCAACAAGGAAAAGAGTTTTTGAGACACGTTTCCTATATATTAAAGAAAAAAAGAAACAATAAGCATCATTCATCAAAAAGACATTTAAATACTGGAAAAGTATTTCCTTACTCTTAACAGTAATTCAGAATGCAGTAATATTATCACTATGAAAATGCCATATACTATACAAAAAATAATTATAATACTTAGAAATCAAATCAGCCATGGGACATTTAAGATACTGTTATGCAACAGTGACAAATCTTAAGACTGGTGAGCGGTAGTTTCAAAGCAATATAATGATCAAAATTCCACAGAAAATCACTGTGAACTAGGGTGACTAATCATCCTGATATCTATAGCTGATAAGCAGCTAGTCTAAGCTACTCATCTCAGCTTCTTCTCCAGCCAGAGGAGTGAGGCAGACACCCAGCCTAGATGACTGATGGGATGAATTATGCTTGAGAAGTACCTGTTTCTTTTCACTGACAACAGAGGGAACCACATTAAGTTTACATGAAACTGATAACTAATTTCTTAGCTTTTTCCCTTCAAAAGAGTTTCTCCTTTGAAAATTGCAGCCTTAGTCTTTCTATCTATGTAAAAATGCTGTTTTCTTCATTTACATCAGTTATATTAATATTTTGAAAACATAACTTTTTTCAGTATTATTCGGTAAATACATTATACTAAAGGAAACAAAAACTTAATAGGCTTTAGAATTTAATTTCTTGCTAATTCTACTCTATACATTAGCTAATATGATAGGGTTTATCTAAACATTTATACTCACATTTTATTCATTCATGTATTCTTTTTTCTCTTTCCTTTTTTTTTTTTTTTTGGTACTACTAAACGCACTGTTTGTCTTGATAACACCAGTATGAAAGCCGGGTAAGGATCTCAGGATTTGATGCAGTTCCTATCCCAGTGTGTAATCTGATCCTAAGGCAGCTGTGGAAGAGAACATAAGCTTTTCCCCTGCCATATCACAGAACTGGCTTTGTAACTTTGCCATCTGGAGGAAACATTAGATAGTGAATCACTCGAGTTACCTAGAGGAGTCACCCATTGTTATGGAAGGGGCGAATGCTGCAGTTACTCATGTTTAGCAGGTGCCAATGAAATGCATAAAGACAATTATAAGCCATCATCTTTGAAGTACAAGAGACCAGACTGTAAGGTCTGGGATGAAGAAAGTGCTTTACACTTTGAGTAAAATCCAAGATGCATTTTTACCCGACTAGAGGCCTTTGATCAGTTTGCACAGTGTGCAAGAGAAGCCAAACAAAACCTCCTGTGGAGCTATCAGGGGAAATGCAGGTGCAGCAGCTATGCAGAGTATTCTCATACTGTGAGTCCTAATGGCCCCAGACATGCAAGGAAATGTTGGCTGCAGGAGATTGTCAGAGTAGAGGTGCAAGTAGGAGTTTCCAGATTTCTTGCTAAGCAGATCCAGGGACCAATTTTTCACTTTTTACTATGGGGAAGATGAAAAAGTCTTGAGCAGATAACTAAAAAATTAGTGCTGTTAAAGTGCCAGGAGACATTAACAGAAACATAAGGTATAATTGAGATAAAAGAAGGCATTTATAGGTTATTGAATGAGTAGACATATTTTCTTAAATTCCATGGCAGAGTTGGGACATAAGAGAGAACAGATGAATTCTCATTTATTTCCCGGCAGCCAGGCACACTGTGCCTGGTAAACACTATTAAAAACAATAAACAAAAAGTAAAAACAGAAAAGCAGATGGTGAGGAAGGACACTAAAATCAATCAGAAGATAGTACTAAAACTGGGGAAAACCAGCACGTAAGCCTTTTCAGTGTATCAAGAAGCTTGCCGGAATACTCACTTCTTATTGCATGAAAGGTTAAAAAAATAGTAGTTGCCAAACTCTGAAGAACAAGAAAAACATTGAGATTTCATGAAAAGAACAGTGGGGAAATCTTGGACTAAGAGAAATTGAGACCATCGCTTAGCTAGCCTCACAAAAAAGGAAAGCTCACAATACTCTGCCATAAATGAAAAGCAATAGCAAAAAGCTACTCTGAAAATGAACTGAAGTGAGAATTTCCCATGATGTTTGGAGTTGATGTCCCAGAAGATACTGGGATACTTCAAGTAAGGTAGAAGACAAACTCTAAATAATCAAATATTTTTGACTTTGCACTAGGGCAGAGTTTGTAGTCACCAGCGCTTTAGATCCAGTACAACTGTTTACTGATAGAGCTAGAAATGTTCCAAGATTTCTATTCTAGAATATCAATGCACAAAGGCAGTAGAAGCTAGTTTGTCAAATTAGGTGCTGAGGCACCCATCACTGACTGAGGTCAGGCCCCTACAGAAGTCAAGAAAGCTGCTTAGGAGGTTGATGATTGGGGACTGAGAGTCTGATGAACTGAGGAAAAATGATGAGCAAAAATTCACTTTCAAAAGAAAATTGAAAAAAACCCAAATTACAAAGTGTGTTCACTTTTTAACCTGATTATTTTCAGTATCATCCCTTAAGAGCAAAGCCATTTCAGCTAAGTGTTTATTTGTTCATTAATTTGAAACTGGAATTGCATGGATGCTTTCTGATGCATCTTTTAGTTGCACCCTAATTACCGACTCACTGTCAGGGATGTGTTGACAGTATGTTTCTCACTTTTACAAACTTCTAATAGTAGGAAACTTGACTTAGACTGACAGTTTCTTAATGACAGTTGGAATGAGAAAAAGGAAAAATATGTGTAAGAAATGTTTACTGTTCTGCCCTTGAATTTATGTGAAGAGATGGTAAGGTTGGATGCTGGTACATTAAACCATAATGTGATGTGACACCTAGTTTGCATATTAGTTTACTTTGTGTCAAGACAATGGCAGTGCAATATAACATGTTGCTTAACACACAGTGAAATACATCAGTCCAAAGCTTAACTGCATAATAGTGTAGAACTTGAAGTGGTCATTTGGAATACCTGTCTTTGTAGACCTTGATGGAGGGAAAATAAAGCCAAGAGTTCAAGGAAATTAATACTTGTAAACCATTAGGAACAGATGAATATGTGTGTAAGTGTCACTGATTTCAGTAGTTTCCAGTCATGTTGTTTTGCAGTCTTCCAGAACAGGTTTTTTTCTTGAACAGGGGAACTGAAATAAGCATTTATTGACAAGCAGAACATTGCTAGCCCTAGTCATACTTAAATTTCATTCCTTCGGGTGTTTCTTTTCTGTTTGAAAGGTACAGAAGCTGCTTGTTAGGGAAAAAAAAAAAGAAAAAGAAAAGAGCTTCAGACAAAGCAGATGCACTCTTCAGAAGAGGAATAGGAAACAAACACTTTTCTGGAGTGTAAGTGGAGAACAAATGGTGCCTCTGCCTTTTTGGATGGGTAGAGGAGTAAAGAAAGGAAGGTTAGGTCCTACTTTTCATTAGGATGCAAAGCCATAATTTGATGGAACTATTTCTTTAGAAAAAATAATACATTTGCATTGAAATAGAAATATTTTCTGAGAAAATGTTGCTACTGATGACATTTTTTATGAGAAACATTTTATTTAGATTTTTCTTCCTTGGTACACATATTTTTAATTTCTGTAATTTACAAAGATGTTAATTTTAATGTCAGGTTTGGTTAGGTTCAACCTCACTGAAATGGGGACAACAAAATCAGGAGCAGTCCCACTGCATTTTGGAAAAGTATAAGAGACCATTAAGTTCCTTTATCCAAGAGTCTGGAAGCCCAAATGATTAGAACTTCCAGCCAGAAAACAGTCACGTGCAAAAGCATGTGGGAAGGGTGTTTTACTGACTTTTGTCTTGGTAAAAGGCCATGTGAGATAAACAAGAAAATATCCTAGAAACAGAGAGAGAAAAGGGCATTGAGCCAAGGATACACTCAGAATATATTCTAAGAGTGTGATCTTGATGTAAACTTAGAAAGTAAATGTTTTGGACTAAGTGTCTAATAAAAAGGACAAAGAATGTCCAGTAAGGAACCGTGGGCCAAGAAATGGTTTTCTCAGGTAGGATAAACAAAGCTTTCTGCATTCTGTGTACATCAGCAGAAACACAGTTAGGTCCGTTCCCTCTTAACCTTGTATCTGCAACTGCACACTGCATCCCAGAGGCTGCTCAACCACTGAGATCCAAAATTGGAATGATATTTTATATCAATGTATGTTATGTTAAATAATGTAAAACAAAATAAAATTAATTAAACCCAACAAAATTTAAATTAAATGCTTGACTGTATCTAAAAGGAACAATTAAACACTGTTGATGAAATCAAATAAAAATGTTTCAAAATTTTAATTTTGCAGGAATTTAGAACATTTTCTTGGAAACACCTTTTTTTTAAAGGAGGATTTCCTACTTAGAAATTCAAGCTCCTAAGAATCTATTATACTGTAAATATTTTTCAGTTTTGATGTTGCCTTGGCTAAGAAAATGTATAAACCTATATAACATTATGATCTTAGGACTTCCTGAAGCAACAGTCTGCCTTACAGAAGAAACAGACTAAGTTTCCAAAGCAAAATAATTGCTATGTATTACTAGAATTGTGGCAGAAATTTCTTTTGATGGCTAGTGTTATTTTTGTTTGGGTTGGATTTGATTACATTTAGGAAAAGCTCCACTTCTTAGAAGAAGAGTTATAAAAATAACTGAGAATTAGAGTTTTGTATCCAGTGTGCTGGGACATAAAGGCAGGATTTCACTCACAGATTATTTCCAAAATGCACTGGTTTTTTGTGTGTTTCCGACAAGTAGACTTGCTTCATGCTACACTAATGGCAGAGCTCAATTTAACCCTACTTTTGTATTATAAAAGGCATACACTGAGCGTTGGCTGTGCATGAAGATATTTTACATGAAAAACCTGTCAGTTTTCTACTATTCTGTACAACCATAGGTGCATTTAATATGTTAATGTGCTTTTCCCCCTGTTATTCAGAAAGATATCATATCCTGCATAACGAGAAGAGATTAAAATAAAGTTCACTTATTAGCAAAACTTAGGCATAGTATCTGCAGTCAGAGTGGCTGAAATAGTTGAAATAAAGCAAATGAGAACAGCAAACAAGCAATTCTGACAAGCAAGTGTATCGTAAATTCCTGGTTTCGAATCAAAGAATGCAAGGAGGTGGAAAACCAACTGTGTTCAAAATTGCCACTGACCCCCAATGGAGAACAAGTTACAGTAAAAGGTTAACACTGATGATTTTTGAAGCAAATGAGGAGAAACTCGTATCGCTGCTTTCCAGCCGGTGTATTTTGCTAATCTATATTTGGCTTCCATTGTAACATTCTCCTTCCACATAGCAATGCATTTGGAAAAAGTGAATTTTTGTCACACTGCTTGCCAAGTGTTTTAAACTGACACCAGCTATGACTAATGACAGTGCTGGAATGTGCTGTTCTCAGTAGAATAGAGGCCTGTACAGACCTAGGAGTTTCCTGGGGTCCAGCTTCTGTCTGTTCAGTGGGCTGGTGCCATACAGCAGTGAATGATGTTCAGAGTGAACCAGCTGTATTTCCTCCAGACTGGCTTTTCGACCTCGAATTCGCTGAAAGAAAACAGCAGAGGCCTACAATATTCCACTGACAATATTTAGGGAGAAAAAAAAAAAAGTGAAGGTCCGAAATAACATTTAGTATGATTAATAATGGGTTGAAATTGCATCATGCAGGAATGTGACACTGATTTGTTTATTAAAGTAATGCTATATGAAAAACAAATGCGTGTGTGCTTTATCACAAAATGCTTCACTTAAGTCTTAGGAGAGTTATCTCAATACAGGGTTTCACATAAAAGAAAAAGAAAAGATTCTGCCTCCTTTCTACATATATATTGAGAGATATCAAACCAAAAGATGAACTATTTCTTAAGTAAGAAATCTGGCTAGAAAAAAATCTAACTTAGAAAGCAAAAACATATTCACACCTGTAAGCTGCAGATGTTTTTGGAATGAGGATTAATGTTTTTTGCATCATTACTAGTACTTGTGATTTATGCTGGTAGGAGGAACATGATCACAGTGCAGAGAGACAGGGAGAAAAAGAAAATTAAACTTTAAATGCTTTAATAACATATTTGTGTATGTTTTTATATTTTTAATGTGTGATCAATATCCCAGGATCATTTTTGCTGTTACACATGCTGACTCACTTGCTTTCTTACATTTTTGTAAGTGAAATTTGTCTCTTTAACTGTTTCCCCAGCCTGTATTTGCCCCAAAACCAGATGTAAAAAAATCTGGGACATTTTTCTACAAATCTACTGAAATTTAATCAGTTTAGGAAGGAAGAAAGATAGGAAAGGAAAGATAAAACTAACACTTTCTTATTCGGCATATCTATTCCTTGTATGTATTTGGAGTTATAACTTGTCATAAAAATATTTATTTCTCTGCTAGTGCTAGTGCTGCACAGCCTTTGCAGATACAGCGACATGAATCAGATTTTGTTCAGGACTGGGCATAATAAACAGCACTGTCAACAAAGTTCTGGACCAAAGATCATCCTTCCAGTTGATACTGGATAAACTGAAGAGAAAACAGCTTGATTTTAAGGTCTTGGACCCTATTTGCAGATCTGGTCCTTATGAACACCGAGGGCAAAATCTCTCACAGCTTAGGCTGGATCTGTCTGACTCTCAGGCTCTACAGATACACAGGTACAGCAGTTATCTAAACAGACTACCCTATTTTCAGTTAGGCTGATTTACCTGTTACAGAACTGCATTTAATTCTAGTTTTCTTGGAGGTTAAATTGTAATTCTTATTGTATCCAACACCTTGTCATACACATTGGAAAGCACCGACCTCTGCACTAGAAGAAAGCAGTATTATGAATATTAAAGAGAATGTGCATGTCAGAAAAAAGGACATGCCTGGGGGTGGGGGGTCAGAAGAACCATGCACAATTTATATTGAGTTAAGCAGTGGGAATTTTTTCTGCCTAATCAGGAAAAATATCCTAAGAGTTAGAGCTAGATGACTGTGGAACAAGCTCCCCCTCAGGGAAATGGTGGAAGCCCTATTTCTTGCAGTGTTTAAAACTTGACTAGACACAGCAGTGGAAAGAACATTTTAGGGAATGATCCAAGAACTAAATGACTTAATAAACCCTTTTTCATCTCTAATTTCTTCAAGCCTCTCCCAGTCTCACATGAGAATTTGTAGCAGTGCACTCACATCCTTTTAACACACAGTTGCACAATCAAAATCAGCACATTATGTTACTTCATGGAGTCAGTAAACTCTGTAATGGTTCTTCTGGGTCAGATAAAATATTTTTCTTCACAAGTGAGGTGACTGGTAACATTTATTCCTCCATCCATTCTCATTAAGGTCTATGTTTCTAACAAGCTGCTTTAAAATGTATATACCCAATTCTCCACGGCAAAACTGGGAAGGGAGTCTGGATTTTAGGACAGATAAAATAAATGTATAAGAAAAGTAAAGAGGAATTTTTTTAAGGTCATGCCGAAGATCCTTGAGCAAAATACTCACTCTCTGGTCAAATATTTTCTACAAGGTATACAAAAACTCTGAGACATGTTTAAGAGAGTTAATTGTCTGGCTTTTTTTTTGTGTTGTTGAATTGGATGCCATATCCCTTTAACTATAAAAAGACACACAGCTAGCCATTATTTTACAATGGGTGCTCTGTGACATCTGGTCTGGAAGTGGTCTCCCGAAATGTTTTGCCAACAACATGCCTCCTACCCAGCATCACCAGTCAAATTCCCTAGGCTAGAAACAGGTTATGCAGAAACCAGTTTGGTGCAGAAAACAGGTAACACTGAACAGGACACCCCACTCCAGGCAGCTCTCCCCAGTGAGGTCCTTGGAATGCAGCCATCAGCTGAGCTGGCAGAGCCCAGAGCTGCTCTTTCTCCATGGCTTCTCCAGCTCTAACATCAGCAAGGACATTTACACTGTAGATGGCAGGAGGAGAGGGAAGGCTAAACAGTGCATGTCTGTGCTGTTTCTGCATTCCCATCTCCTCATTTAGTGTTCCTTTCATCCCATCCTTGCAGTATCTCTGCATATCAATCCCAACTGTCTAAGGCTCTGATCAGAGGAAAAAAAGTGCATTAAAAATTACCTGTAATAACTTCTAAGAATAGTTCTCACTCAGTGATGTCAGGATTTAGCAGATCTACAAAAGCATATGTCTTAAGTCTGTTGCCAGAATCTCTCACGTAACTTCAGTTATTCAAAGTGATCACTTTTGTCTCTCACTAGCACGAGTTATCAGACAACAGAACATACACATTTGGATAACTTTACACATACACTTTTAGCCACATCTTTTTTTTATTTGGAAATGTCTTTCTTAATTTTCATTGACCATGGTAGTATCAAAAACATAAAATGTAGCAGAAAATTGGCATAAAGCCAACAAAAAAGGAGAAATATCATAGGAGAATAGATGAACAGTATTTGTTTCATTCCAGAGAATTTGAATAATACATCCACCCATCTACTACATCCTTAGTAGAAGGCAATTCATACTCTTCTAGTGTGTATGACAATTTGTGTGTTGGCTTTGTCCTCTGACATGTGCAGTTCCCTCACCAACAGAAACATTTATACATCTCAGGAGAGCCAAATACTTGCTTCAAAATATCAGTCTAGAACTAGAAATCCATTGTTCCCACAAGGGGAAAATGTTTTCACCTTTCACAGAGTTTAAGGTCAAAGTCTGGTCTTCTGTTTAAAAGAGACCATTAAATTTTCGCACAGACAACCTCTATTAACCTGAAGATTTAGGTTAGACTTTCAGCAGAGTAAACTCATGTACAGACAGAGATTCAAGAAGTCATAGGTGACTCTGCCTGTTTCTCTCGGCTAAACTAACAGGAATTGTGACACAGGTTAAGGAATATTTCTCACTCGGGTCTTCCAGTGTAATGTGTCCATTGCCTGTCCTGCAGCTTTTTGTGTGAAATTCCCTTAGGCTATCAAGTTTGTAAACAAGGTCTTCAGATTTTTTCCTGCCTTCCTGAGATTTCTCATAGCTGCTAAATTCTCTTGTGTTTTCAAAACTACTCACAGTAACAGGTCTTTTGCCAGTCAGGATACTCACATCGCTTGCTCTCTCTCCACCACATGGGAATTGCAAGCGTGCCTCTGACACACATGCACCCACATAGAGATGCATTTATTCTCTTCATGTGTTTTGGTCGTCCAGTGCCTAACCTGAATATGTTAAACACTCTGAAGTTTTTTTTTCTTATAACAAGACTAACTTTTGCTGCATTACTTTATCTTCAGTGGCAAATTGAAGTTCAAAGAGCGGAATTTTTCAAATATTTCATTTTATGTGATCTGGCAGACTCAACTTTCAATTCTTTCCTTCTCTCTCCTTAAGTCCATGAGATGTGGACAGCAGGAGGTGTAGGATGCCTTCCTAATCCAGAAAACTACCAAAATTCAGAACAAATTCTAGACCGAAAAGAAAAATGTTTCTGGACCACAGTCCCTAGAGGAAGTAAAGGTGGAGGCACAAAGCAGGACCATGGCTACATTCTTCTTTTCTCTTCTGAAACTGTGTTGATCACTGTAGCCTAATGTCAGTCATGTGTGCACAAATTACAGCCCCAAGGGAGTTATGTGAATACTTCCTCTCCCTAGAACAAATGGAAAGTGGACACCCCTACCAAAACATAATTCAATCTTTTTATTGTCCCAAGGTAGGGCAGCTAGGCATTGCTCCTTACCAAGGGAAAATTGTAAAAAGAAAGATAATGGATGTTTTTATTTCAATCTTTGCATCTTTTAGCTGCCCTGGTCTGCATTTGGTAACTGTCTGTTCTACATCTCTCAGCCTTTAACAAACACCAAACAGGCATTTCAGCAAACATACATTCATAAAACTTTGAAACTAATGCAAAAATATTGTGTCTGAATTTTGTTTTTCCAATACATATGTACCAGGACTATAAAAAAGTTCACTATGGGGGTGTGTGTGTGTGGATGTGCATGTGTGTGAATTATTCCACTCTCCTGCCCTGAACTCAGTCAGGGACTGGTCTCTCAAATCTGGCTCTCTGGGACTGGCAATGGTCTAAATGTATTTCTCCCTTGTCTTGAGGAAGCCAGTGGGGGAATTAATCTATCTCTTTGGAAGAAGGATATGACTAAAAAAATAACCTGAAAGCTAGAACTAATTTTTTGGTTTGGCATAAGTCCTCTAAACTGATATTTGAATAATTCTAGAGAACAAATATCTATGGCTAGAAAGACAATATACGGTCTGGAAAAGCAAGTCATCCTGGCTGTATCTGCAGCAGTAAACTAAGCAATGCCAGAGTAACACAATCATCTATACTATTAAATTGCTAAAGTGGTCCTTCACACTGTTTTGGCTGAACAGCAACTAGCACTCTCCCAAACAACTCCCAGACATGGTTTGGTCACTGGCATGGGCCAGGAAGCATTCCTGGTAGTATTAACATGGGCCTTTCCATGCCAGTTGGCTGCAGGGGTAGAGAACAGTCTCAGACACATTTTATTTTGTAGCAAATACACAGCTTATGTACCCCATTCAAACCTCATTAATGATTTTACCAAGTTGTATTTTAAAAATAAACGGGGTCAGTATGAGTAATGTATGCAGGTATATAAAAAGGCAATACATTAAGCTTAGATTAGTCTACCTAAATTAATCTATGAACTGAAGCAAGCATGGTGCCAAGCCCAGTATGATTTTCATCATCCTGTGCCCAGTTAGAGATGCTGATTCTCTGTACACTCCACCAGTCATCTCTCTATTGCCAAAGACCTGAGCTGTGTGAGAGGAGTTAACCCACACTAAAGAGTTTAGGAACCACATAAAACTCCCTGCTAGAGATAACAAGGGTCATATAGATTCAGGTTGTTCATTTTCATAAGGGTTTCTTGTTAGGTTATGAGAATAGGGACGGCCCCCTAAA
The DNA here is from genome assembly GCA_013399875.1 of Gymnorhina tibicen. NCBI lineage: Eukaryota > Metazoa > Chordata > Aves > Passeriformes > Artamidae > Gymnorhina > Gymnorhina tibicen. Next base: position 4,026,329 of record VXAZ01002838.1, on the reverse strand, counting down.
CAAGCCTGTGCCCAAGGATACATACAGTACAAGGTAGCAAAACGTGAGCTACTTCTGACTGAACTAGTTTTGATCTTAAAACTCCTTATCAGGCAACGAGTGGGAGTGCAGCCCTCCTGTGGGACTACTGTTTTAGTTAGAGAGGAAAAAAGTTCAGTTACTGCAGAAGATTTCCTAAGCTGCTACTGCAGGGTGCTGTTGCTAACCTGCCCTTTAGACTCGGTGTATGAGGTAATGCATGTGGCAAAACCTGACCAGTGATCTTCCCACTCCCTCTGACAAAAACTGTGGGAGATTATGTTGAGAAATTATATTAAGAAATGGTAATGTCCATGAGGGGGCATTCAGAATTCAGCAGAAGTGACATTGCGGTTGCCCATGATGCTTTGACTATGCAGCCTCAGTGTGGTATATTCCAGAAAGCAGCTTGATGGTGGCTTTTTGTATCTTGGATAATGCAATAACCACTCCTTTAGTGACACAAGTTATCTATTCAGCTGAACGACTTTCTAAAGAAACAGAGCACTGATTAAGTGCATCACTGTAGCCTTTCTTATTTTGGAAAGTGAGCAGTTTTAAGCACTTGTTTGATGTCAGGCAAGTGCTAGATAATTTAGTAAACAAAGGACAGATTGCATCACCAAATATACTTCTGTCTCTAGCTACATAAGAGGATCTAGATAAACACCAGATCTATGCACCAGCTTCACACTGAGACTCCTTAGTTTTATCATAAGAGTTTACGTTTTGACAGCTTATTTCACATTCCAGCCTCATTTCAAAGCACACAATTGGAGTCAAAATTAGCTGAATGCAGTTCAACATGAAGTGACTTTTTTCCTCTCTCGCCCCTCACTAGATTATGCAAGACCTAATAGGCTGTATTTCAGGTTTTGAAATTGTAGAATTGCAAGAGGATACTTTACATCTTCCAGGAAACTCTTACACTGCGTGCATCTCAAACTAACCTATACCACTTTTTCACCATTTACACCCTTTACAGTGCCACACAATTTACTGCTCAGCAATAGCTGTCTGTTACTGAAGAAAGCAGTACATAGCAGCACACTGCATTTTACTTATTTTCTCTCTTTTGCCTTTTCTTTATAATACGGAGTCCTGAGTCAAGAAGGTAACTGGGATTTATTTTAGTAAAGCACTCAGCTGCATGTTTAACTTAATCTTGAAGTATGTTATCCCCCAGGGAAACCACTCATGTGATATGTGGTCTGAAGGGCCTTGCTGAAAGAAAGTCTTCTTGAACACTGGAAAAATTATCTAAGCTAAAAAAAAGAATTGGCCTGTTAGAGTGCTGCCATCTAGTTAGATGAGTGTATACAACAAATCCATTTACAGGGCTTACAGTGTCTCACTGCCCAGTACACTGAGCTACCTGCAGAAAGTCTTCGGGGACAGTCACTAATAGCTATTCAAAGGGATCTATTGAACCAGTTCCTTTGAGTTTGTAAAAACACAGGATATGAAGAAAAGTAATTAAACAGAATATAACAGCCCCGGAAATTCTGGGATCCTGCAAAGCATTAGCTAATTTTTGCTGAACTTTTTTAAACTTGTGCTGCATTGCAGTAAACACCTGCGATTGCCACAGGCTTCTGCAGAAGTTGACGGTGCTGCACAACTCACAGGAAGCAGGGAATGGTAAGGAAAAGCTACTTTTAACTAACCCAAATAATATATGAACCTCACAGCCCATATTTGATTTAAGCATGTTTCGTATGAATTTTTTGAGGTAAGTCACAGTAGAAAAAAATTACAAATTTGCTATTGCCTAGAAGATTGTGCTTGAATGTCTTGGGGCTTCACATGGGACCTGTTGTATACCAGGTAAAGGAAAATGCTATGAAAACAGACTTTAAAGTCTGAAAAAAGACAAGATGCCATATTCTTATGGAGAGATACAAACTATATTTAAAAAAATGTTCCGTGCTACAGAAGGAAAATCCTTAGCTGCTTGAAAAAGTTAAGAACCATGCTATTGAAAGGACTGCACTTACTGTTTGACTACTGCTTGTCTACATTTCTTTTTAAAGGTGAGGAATAATCATGTCTGGGTTTTATGTTCTGATGCATGTGGATGCATGACACTGTGTAAATTCTTTATTCTCTGACTGGGAAGTGTGCTTTCCTAATATGTGTTATTTTAATATTATCAGTTAAGACCAAATAATTCCTAAAACAAATTACTCTCTTATTACAGAAGTAAGACAGGTTTAGGAGTTAATAAATTTGCTATTTACTTTAACAAGTCAAGTATCTGGTCTTAATTTTTAATTACCTCGCACTTGTTTAGCAACCCAGTTTCTTGCAGCCTTGACCAGATGCTTTGGATTCTTCCAGCGTGTTCAGGGTGATTAGCATAGTTCCCACACATGCACTGGTGCTTCAGCATCAGACTGTCATACACAACACCTTCAGCACAAAGACAGCACAATAAGAAACAAATTAAACAAGTGCAAGTTATACTGTTCCCTGTCCTGCAGACTTTAGCAAAACTGGATTTTATTTGACAATTACAGCAAGATGAAAATCCCAGAATAACAGAATGATTTAGGTTGGAAAAGACCTCCAAGATCATTGAGTCCAGTCTTTGACCTATCTCCACCTTGTCAACTAGACCAGACCACTGATTGCCATGAACAGTTGTTTCTTGAAGGCCTCCGGGGATGGTGACTCCACCACTTCCCTGGGAAGCCTGTTCCACTGCCTGACAACCCTTCCTGGGAGGAAATTCTTCCTGATGTCCAACCTGAACCTGAACCTCCCCTGACACAGCCTGAGGCCATGTCCTCATGTCCTGTCACTGGTTGTCTGGGAAAAGAGACTGACCCTCACCTGGCTACAGCCTCCTCTTGGGCAGTTGTAGAGAGCAGTAAGGTCTCCCCTGCACCTCCTTTGCTCCAGGTTAAACACCCCCAGCTCCCTCAGCTGCTCCTTATAGGAGTCACTCTCTAGACCCTTCACCAGCTTTGTTGCCCTTCTCTGGAGGCAAATTTTTCTTTCCTTTGTGAGACTCTGAATTTTGATTTATGAGGTGAATCTTGTGATACCAATAAAGCAAAAATTAATTCTCAAGAAATTATATTAATAAATACAATTAACTGTAAAGAAGAAGGGGAATTGTGTGGTATCTTGTTAAAGCTTTTATGGCTAGAAAAAAGCAGTCTTATTACTGAATCACTTGTTTTCTCTTTCTCTAGCGGGTAAGGTTAATTAAAGTTGTTAACCTATATACAATAAATAAATGTTATGTATAGCAGCGTAAAGAATATAATTTAGAGAAACCTTTTAAAATAAATTATGAAATGGCAATGCCACTCTGCAGTTGTACTGCTTAACTAAATACTATATTAATTCCAGATCTCAAAGCATATCAAATGAATGTTTCAGAGAGTCGAAACAGTGGCAGCCAGAGTCCTTTTTCATTAAAAAGAAAAGTTCCACCCTCTACTCCATTAGGATCAAATCCTGTTTTTTGACTGCAGTGTAAGGTACCTTTTGAATTTTCTATGGCCATTTATGCATGGACAGAACAGCTTTATACAAAACAACTATCAATATCACATTGCTCTATAGCTGTGTATTGGGAGCAAAAGAGAAATTTTAGTGAGTAGGCTCAAGCTAAATTCAATTTTCAAGGCTTTCAAACCAAGTCTGAAACACTGAAAGATGATTTTCTGTATTTACTTGTTCTTTGCATTTCCCTTAGACATGTCTGGAACAAAAATTATTTTCCTTACCCCTATGTGGACCATTTTTATTTGGGAAACATTTGACTTTTTCTTTCCCTTACAGTTGAAAGAGACTCAAATTAACAATTTCTCCAAGCTGCAATACTTGGCATTCAAAACATCTTTCTTTTGTGCCACCACTACTGGGGATGCCAACACAATTCTGGGAAAATTGTGTTAGCCTGCTACTGAAAAGTCAGACAGTTAAGAAAATACAAAATTAAAGTCCAGATTCAACAAAACGCTCAATACCACCCTTATTTAGCAAAGTTCTTTAGTGGGTATTGAACACCAATAAAGTCTTTAAAAGCTCGGCTAGATAAAAGCCTGTGTACATTGTGGATGATTCAAAGTTAAGGTTCTGAAATAATTCAGTTAGAAGCCAGCCAGAAGTGAGGCGGCTCTAGAAATATTTATGTTGCCATATTTCTTCGTTCATGCACTTTATAACTAATCCTTTGGGATCTTGCTATTTTAGCCAAAATGATAATACACTTATGTTAAGCGTACAGAGAAAGCAAATATAATACCTAAGTGCAGTATGACTAAGTTTATGCTAAATGATTATCTAGCAAACATAATAGTTCATTAGCAATACATTTTTGTATTTACTTTCTTGTTCTGTTTTCTGTTAAAGAAAACAGAACCAGTGAAAACCTGGAGCTAATAAGCTAATGCAGCTTAAAATATCTGCTGGCATTGTCAAAGCAGTTAATAATTTCATTTCTCTGCAATTCTCTGCTGCTCTATCATCAGGTCTTGTAAGTTATTTGGAAGTATGCACACAAAGAAGTGCATGCTCACATACCTCGCTTTCCTTTTCTTGGCACTCACGGTTTTAACTTCTACAGTCTGTTGCCTATACAGCTTGTCCAGTTTGGCAGTGGCCATTATGCCAACAGATAAGAAAACGTTTCCTCCTATCCCCCTGAGCAATAGGGAAGGTGTTTAGATCCTAAATGTACAGGCATCAGGGCTTTCAGAAGCTTTCAGGCAGAATAGGCTGTTATATCAAATGGATTTGAATAGAAATGCTTGTTAAACGTTAAGGAAAACTAGCTGAAAGTTGAAAGTACTTCTACCTCCAATTCTTGCAATTAATTTTTTATTCTTAATATTTGAATAGTCCAAATAGCAAGTAATAGAAATAATATATATACATGTTACTATGGTTTTGCTATACAGGATCAGGTGTAATAATGACACTTTTTTATTACCTGTTTCAGGGTTGCAACCAATTTTGAAGTGAAACACTGAAACTGTGTATTCAGGACGTCTCCTCTGGTTGACATAAACCTCCTTTTCTTAGCACTTTTCCAGAAATAGAATATAACTAAAAATGTAATTTTATTGTATGTGAGTTATTTTGTCTGAATCAAAAATCAGTTTAATAAGGGCAGGTCAGTATTGCATGGCAGAAGCATCTGCTCCAAACTTTTAAATACCAAGATATTCACACCACTGAGTGTAAAATTTGTTTCTAGAAGGATTAATTGACTTAAGAAAAGACCGAAATATATATTTTCATTTATTGCAAGCATTTAAATTGATTTAGGATGTGCAAGTGATTCAGATGTGTGGCTGCTGGTCATACAGCACATGTGCTTGGTACAATACCAGAATGTAGCAGTAGAGCTTACTGCTAAAAATAGCCCGTAGGATTTCCCTAACAGGATTCAGCCAATATCTCCCCACCCCCACAAAAGAAAAAAAANAAAAAAAAAAAAAAGAAGAGAGAGACAACTGTTTTCAATTGCAGACTGCTGTGAAATATTAGTAAAAGATGGTTATTCTGTCTCTCCAGAACAAATGCCTACAGCGAGATTCTGCTCTCAGATTCCTTGTGTAAATCTGAGCAGCTCCACTGAGACTGGTGGATTTATTCTGGATTTACACCAATATTACTGAGGTCAGAATGTGGCCCTGAAGACAGATGGGAATGGTGCCACCACTGAACCATATAATGATAGGGGACACAAGACAAAAGAAACTGAATTTGCATTAAGTCAGTAAAAACCAAGATTTTCCTGGTGGGGACTCCCTAACACTCATTCATTTCCAAAATACTTTATTCGGGTCAGTTTCTTTTAATAATATTTTAAACAGAGGGGAGAGCAAGAGACCTAAAAATCACTGGCTAGCAGCATGCTTTGAAGAAGATTAACTGCCCTGGAGAACAACAGTACCAATAAGAAAACCCAAGGGAAGAATATCTAATAAATTATTCCGACAAAAAATCTGAACTAAATAATGTCAAATATTCTGTAAACTGCCTAAATGAAAATTAAGTAGATTTTATTTTTTTTCCACCTTTAACTCATTATCTTGAGCATATACTGTGTATATATTGTTTAACTCTCACAATCACCAATCTTATTCCCTTCAGATATTCAGCTAAAAGCATTTTTCTCATGACTTACAAAAATATAGGCTCATTTTGATGCCCCTGTAATAATCTGCTGCAAGTTTTCCTTCTGACTTTTTTTGTTTTCCAAGAATATATTGTCTTTAAGCAGGAAAAAAACCCAAGCCCTAACATTAAATAATAACTCAAGGCAAAGACATGTTATTACATTAATTTCTAGAGTGAATTTGCCCTTGCTATATGGTGGACTAGAATTTTCTCCCTTTCCACACACCCATTATTTTCTTCCATGCTTTTACAAATGGTAGTCTTGCAACTGCTGTGGACAATGGCTGGTTGCATCTTGTGCTCTCTTAAGGGAGAAAAATCATGGAACCATAGGATTGGTCAGGTTGGCAGGGACCTCCAGAGGGTTGTAGTCCAACTCTGCTCAGAACAGGTCAGCACTGTGATCAGACCATGTTCCTCAGGACTTTCATCCTAAAGGATTTTCTAAAGGCCACATAAGAATAAATAAAAACTGGGTCTGAGTTTCTTTCTTTCCACTGATCGATGAATAAATGCTAGGGCACCATCCAGATCCAGGAAATAGTATGCACAGATAAAGCCATTCTATACCATAACATCCTTTATGTTAATAATACACAGATAGGTTTGTTTTTTTTTTCACAGAAACTGTGTTAGAATTGTTGATGTTGCAAAGTCTCTGTTCATTGTCACTCCAAAGGTATCATTCTCATAACATAAAAAATAGCTGTATTTTCAATGTACTCAAAAACTGGAGTGATAAAGGTTATATATATGTCTGTAAGCCTAGACACATGTCAGGGAAAGAGATTTCTTTAAGCAGAAAGGAAAGGTTTAACTGTGAATGCAGAGCTATGTGCTCTGTGGGACCTGGTCAATCAGCCAGGGGGTACTGGCTGTTAGCATAAGTACAGCTTGCAAGCAGGTACAGCACCACACTGTCCCCAGCTGGTACCTAGAGGATATAAAAGAGCTGAGGGTGCAGAGCAGAAGTGGAGAAGCAGAAGCATAAATTTGTTGGGCAGATGAAAATAGGAGAATATTTCTTCAGTAATGAGTAGAGATTATTATCTTGAAGGAGCAGTGGAGGGGATAAAAAAGATTCAATAAAAGAAGAATCAAGGATTCAAGAAAAAGATGTTTCATATTTTGAAAAAGGAATTCAGTGAAGGACTGAGAATCCCAGTTGCAATAAGTTGGCCCTTTCTTTTTCTTTCTTTCTTTCTTTCTTTCTTTCTTTCTTTCTTTCTTTCTTTCTTTCTTTCTTTTTTCTTTCTTTCTTTCTTTCTTTCTTTCTCTTTTCTTTCTTTCTTTCTTTTTCTTTCTTTCTTTCTTTCTCTCTCTTTCTACCTCTCTTTCTTCCTCTCTCTCTTTCTTTCTCTCTTTCTCTCTTCCTTTCTCTTTTTCTCTCTCTGTTTTCAGGTGTTGTTCATGTAGCTATGCTTTACTAAAAGTTCAACTCTCTGACTAATTTGACTGTCGGCATTTCCATTGCTGAAGCAATCAGGTTTCTTTGTGTCACATCTTGAGCCCTTTATGCCAGGGATGTCCCATTCCCATCACCGTCTCCAGTCAGAGTTTGTCCTGCATAATTTCATTCCTTGTCTTATTTTTGCACCTCAACTTCACACTTTCTTTCTTGATTAGTTCCACTGATGCCAGAAGTCCACAGATCTATGTAACCCCCTTGACCCTACTCCCCTTACTGGTGATTATAAAAGGAGGTGACAGTAAACCTTAGCAATCAGGCTGAAGCAGCAGCTTTTACATTCGTAACTCCATTCAACTTTTTCAGTGGAACTGCAGATTTTTGAATGGGACAGTGAAGGCTACGCACAATGAGCTCACTTTTGGTGTGCTCTGTGAATCCTAGAATGAGTTTACAATGCTTTTTGGGACTCTATGAACACAACTAGAAATACAGTGGTCTGGTTTAAGAATCCTGTCTATATGCAGCTGTTCTTTTTGCAGAAACTCATTGAAAGTGAATTAGTATGTTTGTTACCCAACAAAAAATAATACATTTTTGCTTTCCAAGTTTACATTCTAATTGGAAAGATGGGAGAGCACAGTGTCTCACGCAGTCCCATACAGTGCCCATTAAGGACTCCATCCTGCATCAATCCATGGTCATGGCCTGAAAAGATGTGAACTTTCCGGGCATGGGAGGTTCTGTCAGCTGAAGGAAATACTTCTGGCATAAACCTTCACAGACAGTAACTGCAAGTATTTATTTACCCTTTTTTCCCCCCTTTGTGCACAAAGTGAATCTTCACTTCTAACCATGCTCTAATGTTATATTAACATTCAGGCTTTTAAAAAGATGGACCCTCATGCAAAGTTAGATTACCCATAGTAAGAAATTAGGTTTCTGTGATCATTTTCCTTCCTCCGACTGAAGATTTTTGAGGATCTAATCACTTTTTCTTGGACAGCCCATGATCCCTGAGCGCCTGGAATGCCCAGGACCTGAGCATAAAACCTGCCTCTGTAGACTCCACTCAACTGTTGAATGACACAGAAGTTGTAGCCAACATCACTTAGTCATGCCTACAGCTTTGCTCTCTCTGTAGAGAAAGCGACCTTGAAGCAGAGACTGACTTATCAAATGAAGCCATTGGGAATTACATCGCAGTTTTCATCCTTACTGGTGGCCTTCAACTTACTGGTGGTCTCTTTATGAAACAGGCAATGAGAACACAGAGAAAAGAACCAGAGAACAGGGAAATGAAAGAAAAAGCTATAAATGAGTTAAAGGCACCAAAAATGCACCTGTTTCTGTATTGCCAGAGCCAGTCAATGATAATAATTTATGACTGTGTGAATATTAACCCTGTGATTTATCAGCTGCACTGGTTGAGTTGGTGCCAGTATAGCATCATAAAACAGAGGAGCAATAGGGCTAAAACTGAATGCATTTCTGCAGGAGGTATTTGAGGCATTTAAGTCTGTTGATCCCACATGAACAAATGCATTTGCCCTGCCTATTAAAAGCAGTCTTTAGGGAATCCTACCAGTTGTGTAGACGTGCTGACTGGGCTGGTCCATGTCTGGGTGAGGTAATGTGGAGTCAGTAGGGGAAGATGGGGTCCTGGAAAGTGGTCGATGTTTATCTGATCCTGCCATGCCAACTGTAGCCATCTGAGCCTGGTAGATTTGCAACTGGTGGACATGCCGATGTGCCAGGAACTCCTGTTTCCAAGAAAACAGCACAGAAGAAAGAAATGTGAGATGGGATCAAGTGAAACACTGAGGGAAACATTACAACAAATTAAGTTCACTAGGTCAGGGCTGTAATAAACAGTGGGGACCCCCACCCCCCAACTTGCACCTAAGACCCACTCAATAAACCCATTCAACAGATGTTTTCATGCTGACAGTGAGGGCTACTGACTTTTCTGGAGAGTAGGTGATGGCAGGCAACCTGTCAGTTCTCTCTGACAGGAAAGAGCTTCATATGCAAAGGCTTATAAAAGACCAGGTTTTTCTATTATATTGAATATAGAATATGATGTTAGAAGGTGCATTTTATGACCCTACACAAATAGAATTTATATTTTCCCACAGCACTGAAAGTGAAAAGTGATGTTCTTACTACTCAGTACCAAATGCACTGAGCAAATGTGAGTCAAGTTTCTACAGAGAGCTCAGTTCCCAGAGCTCCCTGGAAAGAAGCAATGATTTGCATATAAGTTTTCACAAATCGTTTAGAAATTCAGGAATTGTTACATGAGATCCCACTTAGGAGCCATCTTTTTTTGTCATAACTGCTGCTGGCTGTAGGCAGAGGCAAACACTTCAGGGAAATAGGCAGGTGTGAAAAGACGGTAACAGAGTAGAAAGGAAGATTTTCTCTTCTGTTTTGTCAACAGGTGGTCACTTTTGCTGACATGACAAAGGTTAAAACCCTGTGAGGCCATTAGAAACCTTGGCATTCATTCGTTCCACAGAGTAGTATTGCTTCTCAGACCCCTTTCTTTCTGTTTTCCTTTTTTCTGTGCTTATAGTCCCAGAACCTCAGCCAAAAGTGGATGCAAGAGAAATGCTTTCAAACCACTTAATATGAATTCAGTTGAAATTCACACTTGTGACTTACAACTGAAGGCTCTGTTTATCCTCACCTGGGCTCAATATACATATATGCAGGAATATATATATACACGTATAGCTTTTTCTTTTTTTTTAATAAACCCAGTAACAATTAGCATTGCTGCATGTTGTTGCTTGGGATAGCAGCTTGGAGGCCTGGCTTGGACAAGAAGGGATTGCTGGCTGCTCAGAGAGGTGAAGCTGAGTTCAGGCTGTGTGGGAAGGCAGGTGGGAGTACCCGGGAGTACCCCAGCCCCTTGCACGCTGCAAAATAAATCGGCAGTTCATGGGATGTGAGGATGTCTACCCTGAATGTAATAAAAGAGGCCTTTATGCAAACAAGTGCTCATCAATAACAGCTGAAATGAGAATAAGTGCTTTAAAAGGCAGCCTCAAAACCCACATTAATATCTAGAGTCACTACTTCAGTGAAAAGACATAAGGTCATGGGAAGGGCAAATCACCTGGGACCTTGTCATAAGTGACTAAATGAAGAAAGAAAATATGAATAAGCAAAAAGAGGTTTTAAAAGAATTGTCTTGGTTTAGAGTTATTGAACCATCTCCCTTCCTTTAAATACAGTCCCAACTTTTCTTATGGCTATTTTAAAGAACAATGACAGGATAGTGTTACATATTCCAAGAAATACCTTGAGGTATCTGAAGAGGTGTATGTATCCATCTATGAACGTCATAAAACTTCACATTCAGGACTTTTTTTTCCTTAAATCTCTTTTTGCTTAGTTTTACTAATAATTTCAATTGTGATAAATTTTCAGAGGAGATTTTTTTTGTCCTCATAGGCATACAAATCTTTTGCAACCTTAGCTGGGAGCGTGTGTGATTGGAAACCAGTGAAGAATGCGTGGACACTATTGTGTTGAATATTTTCCCTAGGGAGAAGAGAAGTAGATACATTCCTTTGTGAGAATTTAGCATTCACTTTCCTCAGTGCTGGCTTAGTGGTCAATAAAGCAGGCACAGGAGGCATTTTGCTATCTGTGGTGTGATTACTCCCTGCATCCTAGGATCAAGTGGTGGCAGCAGCACTGTCTGATGCTCGTGTATTCACAATCTCCTGCCTACTCTACTAAACCCCCAGCTGAGCAGTTTGGAAGAAGCCAAACTCCTGCCTTCAGGAGCCTTTTATGACACAGAATGTTGCTGCCATGCAGGAAATCAGCAGAACGTTGTTATTTCTGCTGCTCTCCTCAACTTATAGGTTGCCGTCATTGCATTAATTAAATAGCTGGTGTCTGTGTAGTTCTTTGAGCAAGGGAATTTCTCATATATCTTTCAATGTTCAGTTTCAATTATCACTAACTATTGATAATTCACTAATTGAGTTCACTTTTCTGGTAATTATTAGAGTACAGAAGACAAAAGGGTTTCTTCCCTATTGGAATGCTCTTAAAGCTAGTAAGGGTGCACCAGTGGATTGTGGTAGTCTTCATCAAACATTATTGCTTAAACATACTGCTTAAAGAAGTCTTGGAAATTCAGCTGTCAGGGAGGAGGGATTGATGCCGTTTCTGATTGGACTTTTCTCACTGCTGGTTGACTCTGAGCTCTGAGGCTTTAGAGCTGCCTTTCTGCCTTTTACTTCCAGACATGAACTTCACTTTTGCACTATCTGCGCATTTTTTTTCAATGAAGCTGTTAAGTTTGCCATTCAATGTCTAAAATATAATCTTTTCAAGTCTCTAATCTAAAAAAGTAAATTTAAGTGGTTTTGTTTGTTTGTTTTGGTGTTTTGTGTTTGGAGGGGTTTTGCTGGGTTGTTTGTTTGTTTTGCGGGTTTGGGGTTTTTTTACAGTGTCTTGAAGAAGAAGGAAAAAAAGTCTGGAGCATCACAAAACAAGGTAACTTGGGAAGATATTCCTGTCTTTGCTTCTAAAATGATTTTGTGTTTGTGTCTATGTAGTCAGTAGAAACAATATTTTTCATGCAGACAAACAAAGTGAGAATTTTTTTCAATACTAATCAACCTGTGTGAACATCACCTAAACCAGACATCTATTTCAGCAATTTGTTGGAGACCACGAAGACAACCTAATCTTACTCTCCTGCATTTTCAGGTTAAACTGTGTCCTGTTTATATCATTCTCCCCTCCTCAAATGAAACCAGACACATACTGTGTTTGACACATGTTTATCAACATAATCATTTCAGGGAAGGAGAAGAAACTTGCAGAAGGTTCCATGGAAATTGCATGACACCTGCTTTAATTTCTGAGGTCACAGAAAACATTTGCCTGTGAAAATCTTTTAAAATTTGTTAAAATATAGGATAGTTTTTCTCACAAGGCTTACACCGAGGCTTACATCCTCTAGTGGTATCCAGCTCCTTTAACTGTAATATTAGAAACTGTAGGCATCAGCAAAGTTTAGACTTGTTTAGATTTTAGTCGCAGTTTTAGGCGAACTTCCTGATTAGGTTTCATTTACAGACAACAGGCACTCATGAAATACATATATTTTTCCAGTCACCTACATATTTATGCTGTGAGCATTTCAGATACTCTGAGTCACAGACAAGTGGATTAATGCAATGAGTAATGTGGATAATCAACACACTTATCTGGCTCCCCAAATACCCACCTGGCCTCTGGAAGGGATTAAAGCAACACAATGAATTCATCTTCAGGTTTTATGTGTTACAGCCCTGCAAACACATGTCCATCTCTCCAGCAATATGACAAAAGCAGTATTTGCACATCTGCAGGGCTAGTGATTTGTGTGAATATATTTGGAGCATTTCTTAGGTAACCTGAGCCCTGGCTTCCCGGCATGGAGCCTGCTAGTTCCAGGTGCCTGAGATTAGTTTATTAGTAGAGGCAAGCAATTAGGGCCTCTGCTGGAGCTGGTGGAGGGTCATCCATCGTCTTCCACAGAAACGAGCTCAGGCCCTAAGTAATTATTTTGAGGAGGAATTTTAGAATCAGTATCTAAAGAGAAGATGAGCCTTTTAGGAACATGGGAGGTAAATATTTGTTTTTCTCCTAGTACTATTGTAAGGTTTGTTTAGCAGGACTTTGAATTAATTTGATTGGTGTGAATATTCCTTTCATGTAGATGTGTGATTTGTACATTTTGTAAATTCTAAGGATTTTAATAAGAACTATTTACTTGTTTCTACTGGCTGTGAGAACTGATAAGCCATGAGTACATTCTGTTGGATTATTAGATGGTCTATGCTGGATGATAAAGCAAAGGTGAATTGTCTATAATACTCCTTTGAACTGTTATGTTTTGTGCAGAGAAAAAAATATGTGGGATTCACTCAAAAAAAGCTTTGTTTTTTTGCCTCTCAACACTCTGTTTTTTTAATTTAATATGTTAATATTTAGCTTAGTCACAGCTAAATAAATCCAAAGATTATGTCTGTAGCATAATCCTGTGTGTGTATGGGCATATTCACACCTCTCTTCAGGGTTTATGCTTTGGCTTTTTTTCTTTGTGGTGTAGAACTTTTTTCTCTTAGGAATAGCAAATTTTGAATTTCTTAATGAGGTTACTTCTCTCATGTATTTGTGGCCAGGTTTATATCCCTCTATTGTTGTGCCTTTGATGTGTTCTGCAGAAGTATGAAGTGTGTGCTAATGTCTATTAACTGGTAAAAGTTATTCATGTTTTGCCCATCCTGCCCTTCTCTCCCAAAAGACCTTCAGCACTACTAACCTTACAACGCTTTTCCTCTCAAAGCGTTTTTGGTGGTCTGTTTGCTAATTTCCACATTGTTTGCAGAAAATTACCCAAAGGATGGGTAATTTCCTGAAGGGGAAAGCTACACGCGTATACTTCAGAAAGTTTTGCCTTAGGTAAGGATGAAAACAAGACCTGCTGCCTTTCAGACCTTCCTGTCTCTCCTCCTTCTGAATGATATTTCTGACCTGCTCTGCTGCCTTGTCTCACCCCATGGCTCCTGTGGGAGGCCCTACTCCTTAGCCCTGTCCAGACCCCTGCAGCAACATGGGAACAGAACAATTTCAGATCCTGCCACTTGTCTTCTCTACCACCCTCTTCAGCTTTCTGCCTTCCCAGTGCAGTTGTAGCTGAATGAACCCAAGGAGCATCCAGGCCAGCCAGTGACTGCATCCAGCAAAATGGCCTTGCCTTGCAGCAAAGAGAGCTCAGTCCTGCTTTAAGGTCCCTGTGATGACAGCCTTGGCCCAAACCAAAACAGCATCCAAAGTCTGACTGAATCAGAAATTCTGGCCACCCGGAAACTTCTCCTTCAACTCAGATGTAGGTAGTTAACAGTCCTTCAGAAATCTCATACAACATATTAAAAGTTTTGACCTTGGTTATCCTCAGAAGCGACAGGAAAAAAAACATAGAAAGCAATGAATTCCTATACAAAGGAGTTTGTTCCTTGGGACAAAAAGAACTGTTGGTAATTGGAATTTTTAGCAATTTTCACCCAAGAGTTTTGTGAAATCCTATTTTGCCTCCTGTCCTCAAACAGAACCATAACTAGTTGCCCTCAGAAACTGAGCAAAAATAGGTCTTCCAAAAAAAAGTGTATGAACAAATATGAAAGTGCAGGAATGGTGTCTCTCTGTCAATATATACAACCTCAAATAGAAATTAGTCTGAGATATCCTTGAAAATGAATATGTTGAGACATCTTTTAAACTGCTCTGTCACTTGGAGAAAACACACCACCAAGAAACCCTACCAGTTTCTATTTTTGACAAAACCACATGTAAAGCCACCAACTTCCATGGTCATCACTTTCAAAAAACCCTGGTATCACCATCTGAAGTAAAGTCAACCACAAACTCAGAATCAGCATTTTTATGAAAAGTAAGTAAATTACAAGTATGGTTGCATAGATTGAATAGGTAGAAATAGATTTAGAGCAAGCAAAAGTACAGACAGGAAGAAAGAGGACAGTTAGCCTTGAGGCATCTTGGTGTATTAGGTCATTATTAGGATGTTTATGGAATTTGGATTTCTCTTGCTGTAATCCAAGGAACACAGAAAATGTTGACTAGAAAATGGGTAAACAGAAATGAAGTGTTATCAGCTGAATATTAGGTGCAGATAAAGAGCAGTGGTATGGAAGCCCAAACCCAAAACTGCCTGGAGTCACAGGCAGAGATTTGCCTTGGGCAGCAAGCTGCTTCTCACAGGAAAATAACCCCATGCCATGTGCCTTCCCCTTGCCTTCTGAAGGACTGTGGAATGGCTTATTCCAGCTGCTGCCAGGGTAGAGCTTAGTACTTACACTGGTCCTACTGCAGAGACAGCCCAGGGAATAGTTATCACTCTCAACCAGTTTTGGTTTTGCCCTCTGTTCCTGGAGATGCAAAGCTGCTGCTGTAGAGCTCTCTGCCCCTCTCCTACCATCCTTCACTTCTAGCACAGGAGCACCTTTGGGGTGACAAAACATGTTATGAAAATTACAACACTTTTGAGCCAAGAAATAGGGGAAGAGCAAAGACTCTTCATGGGATGACAAGAGTGTGCTCCTTCATCAAGACATATAGGAGAAGATTCATTTTGGACCTGGGGTTGCATGCCTAAAAGTGCAAGTCCTAAAGGACTAGTGCCTAAAGGTGCATGCCTGAAGGCTGGAGTCATACGCCTTGCCTCTGACTGTAGGATGTAACAGCAGGGTCAGGACCTTCCCTTTTACCTCTACTGTGGCATGGGGAGGTGGATGGGTTGCTGACCTGTGTTTTTAAAGGGAGAGTGGGTAAAGGTTACCTCTCAGGTGGAAAGTTTCCAAAAGGCTGAGCATCTAAACATGACCCATGCTGGTCCAATGTAAGTGAGGAATCAAGGTGGTCATGTGGTTTGAGAAGTTTTCAGCTACCTTTGTGAAGAAATATGAACCAAGCAGTCATTATGTTGAAGCCTGGCATGATTAAGAAGAAAGGAATTATGGGAGTGACAGAAAAGGGGGCCCTAAAGTCAGAGCATTTTTTACTGGAGGGAAATTCCAGGAGTCCAGCTGAGCTGCTGGTTTCACTCCTGGATTCTGCTCCTGTGAGACCTGACTTCTCTGCTCCCGACATTGGCAGGTACTTGACTTCTGTCACTCCTGCTAAAGTGCTGACTGCAGTGTGCACAGCACTCATCCAAAGAAAATGCAGCACCTCCTCAAAAGCTTGCACTCCTAGCTGAATCTTTTCCTCACTTTCTGACTCTACCAGATATTTAATACAAATGTATAAATAATTGGGGGTACAATAAAAGGGAAAAATAGACCACCTGAATATCTTGTGGGGGGTTTTGTTTGTTTGTTTTTTATTTTATTAAGAAAACCTTTGAAGAGGATTCATGTTGTTTTATTGCTTTTACTAGAAAAAACATGACTTTCCAGAAGTCACTTGGCGCTTTCCAAAAAAAGAATGCAGAGAAGTGCAGAAATGAAAATGAAAAGAAAATACAATTGTTCATGTGTCTCGCCCTAACTTTCAGTATTAACAAGTATTTGCTTCTTTTACTTTGATGTAAAGAAAAAATAGGCTCTATAATAACATTTAATGGTTAAAGCCACCTAATCCTAGCAGTTTTCCAAAACCATTAAGTTGATGTGTTGGCCAAAACTGATTAATGACAACATCACCTGTCCCATGTGTTTCATTGCTCTGGAAAATGTCACCCAACTCTCTTCAACAGTATTGGCAAATCAGTTTGGTGTTACTTTATGCAGATCATTTCAACCACTTCCATTTTTCTGCTCTTCATCAGAACTACTTTTCTTAGCAGAATTGCATGGTTTCTTTTTAAATGAAGAATCGTTACTTTGGCCTTCACACAGAAAATAATAATCTCCAGGCTAAATTCATCAGCAGTCCTGCTGCAGATCTGTATTTTCTGCATATTTCAACAGATTCTGCTTTGGTTTTATAGGCAATTCTTCTGAGTTCAGGATTTATTATAGACTTAATGGAAATTACTTGGATCTGATATATAAAGAGGAAATCTGGGAGAACCCTGCTCTTCAATATAGAGTCCAGACACACTAACACATCAGCACCTAACCATAAAACCATGAGGGTGTCTAGATGCCTTCTGCAGATGCCTCCTCCCTTGTATGGAGGTACAGTGAGGTCAGAACAGGGAACACCAGTGGACCATATGGTCAGCAAATATAAGTGCTGTAACCAAGTTTTTTGAGCAACTCTGTTCTTGCTCTATAGAGCAGTTGTGCAGGTTGCTGTATCTAAAGCACAAGGCTGGGGGATGAACAGATCTAGAGCAGCCCTGCCAAGAAGGACTTGGTGTGCTGGTGGATGAGAGGCTGGTCATGATCCTGCAAGGTGCATTCATAGCTCAGAAAGCCAAATGTGTCCTGGGCTGCATCCAAAGCAGTGTGGGCAGCAGGGTGAGGGAGGGGATCCTGCCCCTCTGCTCTGGTGAGACCTCACCTGCAGTGCTGCATCCAGGTCTGGGGTCTCCAGCACAGGAAGGGCATGGACCTGTTGGAGCGAGTCCAGAGGAGGGCTGCCAAGATGATCAGAGGGCTGAAACACCTCTCCTATGAGGAAAGGCTGAGACAATTGGGATTGTTTAGCCTGGAAAAGAGAAGGCTTCAGGGTGACCTAATTGCAGCCTTCCAGTAACTGGAGGAAGCCTACAAGAAAGATGGAGAGAAACTATTTACGAGAGCATGTAAGGACAACAGGGAATGGCTTCATACTGGAAGAGTATAGGTTTAGATTAGATATGAGAAAGAAATTCTTTACTGTGAGACTGGTGAGTCTCTGGAGTTAGTTGCACAAAATTGTGGATGTGCCATCCCTGGATGTGTTCAAGGCCAGGTTAGATGGGGCTCTGAACAATCTGGTCTAGAGGAAGGAGTCCTTCTCCATAGCAGATGACCTCTAAGTTCCCTTTCAACTCAAGCTATTCGATGGGTCTATGACTTCTACCCCTCTGAAGATTTCAGAGAAATATATTGCCAAATCTCACACCTTACTTCAAAGCAGTTAAAATGCCCATGGACTTCCTTTCTCCAACACATATGTAGTAAGAGATACAGAGTTTCTTGAGACATTGTGTATGTACACATACACATCTGCAAATACCACAAGGTATTTTAAAAACATTTTTCTCTCTTCAGTGCAGAGCTCTACTACACTGATTTTAGAACACAAAGAAATAGTGATATATAGTGAAATGGTGATATAATTTGAGACTACAAAATAAAGGATTTGAACACAGGAAGGATGCTGCAGATGAAAAAAGAAACTGTCATAAAAATCCTTTCAGATCTGTTCTGTATATTTAGAACTGTGTAGTTATAGAATGCTCTATACGTTTGTAGAATAAATATATTTTGCAACAAACAAGTACAGCTTGTTTGTATTTTTTGTTTGTTTTATTTGGGATAAGGTAAAATTATCTGCAATTTGAACAAAAATTGAACTGAACATCAAAAGATTACTTACAAATATTTCCCACTTTGTTTTCTCAGCCTAGGGTTTGCTGCTTTTAACAAGTGTGAGACTTGCCAGAATGGGCAGATTAAAAATGGAGGAAAAAACCCTTATGTTTGCTGATTTAGGAGCAACTAGAGAGTTAAAAAGAAACAAGGAAAATGTTACATGCTAGCATAGCACGAATTGTATAATGCAGACTGCAAAATAAATTATACAATTTCTTATTCCTTAAGTAAATCTCTGAACTTAAAATGCAAAGTAAAGTTCAGAAGATTCCATAATACTTGTTATATTTTATGGGAAGGATAAATGAATTTACTTGAACTTGCCTCATTGCAATGTGCTTCAAGTGGGTCTAGATTGCTGTTACAAGGAGGGATGTGGAACACTGGGTGGGAATAAAAGGAAGAAGAGAGAGGGAGCAGTATTCCAAACATCTGAATATCATGAGGTCCAACCTCTTCCCTTCTCACCCTCTCTCTTATTTATTATAATGCTTTCGACTTGGTTTCTGGTTTTAAAATTTGGAAGGTGTTTTGTTTGTATGTTCAACTATAATTTCTTGCCTTTGTGCCTTTTCCAAAAAAAGCTGAATCTTTCACGTACTCACATTAATCCTCAAATAGCATAAGATAGTACAACAATTGCAAGAAATGGAAGCAGTAAGAATAAGTAAAAAGATTACTAGCTGGGGAGAAGTAGGGCAATAAGTACACTTGTCCCAGTGTAGCACTTCTGGAAGGTGGTTCATTGATTTGCTCATGCTACATAAGGATCTCAGCACTGCATTAGCCAGTATTTTTCTTCATCTCAAGGAGAGATGTCTCCAAAGTATCCAGGAGTAGCTTACAGGAAAAGAAGTCTGAATGCTTAAAAGACCAAAGGACATAAAATTACAGGCCAAACACTAGTCTGTATTCCTCATCTGGGCTCTGTTACTCCTTACTACGATCCATGTCCTCCCTGAAAAAAACCACAACAATTTTAGGTATATTAATTAAAATTTTTAAAACTGGCTTCATATGGGACAAAAATAGCTTTCTACTTTAGACAATGGCTGTTTCTTTTTGTCAGAGGATAGCTGCTTAGTGCTTAGACTCTCTTTGTTTTAAAGGCCACCTGAGATAGCGGTGTCTCAATTCATATATTGGGGAAGGCAGCCCTGAAGATCAACCCCATTGCTGGTGAAGTCCCTTAAAGCACCTCCCTAATCATGGTCTGATGGCATCTTGGGAGGACATCCACATGCTGGAGATTGTCTTGGAGTTAGTGGGTGAGCAGGAAGACCAGAAGCAGTGGGGAAGAGGCAGATGAGCCAGCTGGGATGCACAAATACAGCGCCCTGAGAGCTGTGTGAGTGCAGAGGCCTTCCAGTAACTCAAAAGGAAGGACCTGGCAGTCAGTGGAGAAGGCACCCTCCTCCAATCATAAGTTGTAAAACCTTCAGCTCTGTTTTGGGGCCAGTTTGGATTATTTACACAGATGTAAGTCTAGATAAACTAGAGGGGAACCAAGAAATTTATTTTGGGTTTTCACTTGGCTATCTGAGAGAAGGATTTGTCACTTCAATAGCTGCTTCTTAAAGCATTGCCCACAAAGGAGGGAGACAGACTTCTTGCAGCCACACAACACTTGGAAAAAAATATATACTGGAAAATATTTCACCAAATAAATAGCTACAACTTTATCTAGTGAAACCTGGGGGGACAGAGTAGGGGAATCCTGAGAACCAGTAAAAGCAAAATGTTAATTCTAATTGTTGTATTTAGTTGGCCTTGTGTTGTGACAAGTTTGTTATTATGCAGATTTCCTACCTGCCACCTTCTATGGGAGGATTTTGCAAAGTGAAGTTATGCAGACAATTCCCCTTGCTTCTTACCTCTTTATTTGTAATTATGTTGGCCCTGTGTTCACTCAAGATAACATTATAGCTGTCCCCAAATGCTCTAGATTTGGGGCATGTGACAAACAAAATCTTTCAGTGCCTGGAATACTTTTTTTCCCTCTGTTGCAGAACTGTAGCTACTAACATGCTGAAAACAAAGATGTGCTTGCTTATTGTCTGACAATGGGTCAGTAGTTTTTACATATTTTCACTGGTATAATTTCTTAAATGTCCTTCTTTTCTTCAGACATATATAATATAATATATTGTCCTTAAGGTTTTTTTGTAGTTTTTGGTTTTGCTAGGAATGTCATCTTTCCTGCTCTGTAATTTTTATGCAAGGGACACATATATATCCCTTGCATGATACCATCCTATTAAAGGTTATAATGAAAATAATCTGTAATTCATCTGCTACATAGAGGGTATTCTTGTGTGGAGAAGCTTAGGTGTAGACATTACAGATACAAAGTGCTCAAGGATTAGAAATCCTGATTTTTAAGTCCTTTCTTTAACCATTGGATCAGTAATAATTGCATTGTATCAATAATATTCTCCACTTCTGGATCCACATCTGGTTTAATGATGAAATAATGCAGCACTGTGGCTTTCTGTGTTTCTTATTTCAACAGATAGCAGCGGAGGTATGGTCAGAAGTTGTTTTGGTTCAGTGGTGCAGGATTTGACAAAGGGTAGGAGAGAGAGGTCAGAGCAATTGAGCAATTGGCACCGTAAAATATCACAGCTTTTAGATACTGCTCAAATTAAAGCATCCCTACTCTATATCTTTAAGGTGGATGCAAAAGGGCTCTGAGCAAACTGGGTGAGGAGAGGGAGACTGATAATCCCTGTGACCCACACCAAGGCATTGTGGC
Source organism: Gymnorhina tibicen (assembly GCA_013399875.1). Classification (NCBI taxonomy): domain Eukaryota; kingdom Metazoa; phylum Chordata; class Aves; order Passeriformes; family Artamidae; genus Gymnorhina; species Gymnorhina tibicen. The sequence continues at coordinate 4,004,941 of VXAZ01002838.1, read as the reverse complement.
AAAAGGGTGGAAGGGCCCATGAAACTTCTCAGCCTCTGTGTCTTCGGGGTCATTGCAGTCCTTAATCTTGTTGGGAATATCCAGTCCATTTTCTTTCCAACTCTCTGGAAGCAGAGAAACCAGGAGGAAGGTGATCACATAACATGGGTGTACACATCATGATGTGAATACACGTCATGCCACAGCCAACCCTTGGGGCCACCACAAGTCCCAAGAGATGTGCTGACAGCCCTCCGAGCGAGGTGGTGCCGAAGCACTCCAAATAGCTGTCACCCCACATCCATGCCATTGCATTCAGAATGGCCTGGAAGCCCTGCTAGCCGTAGGGGACCTTCTGAAAAAGAATGGATGTTGTGAAATGTGTCTCAGACCTTTGGCAGAGCTGCAAAGGTGGGCAGAAAGCTTTGAGGCAGAGCTCAAAGCACTGGGTACTGCCAGCCCAGCAGTTCCTATCGGAACTCTACAAGACAAGGCATGTTTGAAGGTTTCTTCCCAGGAACCACAGGGGTTAAACCCGACCTGATTGCAGTATCAACAGATATGCTAAAAATGACAGATTTAGCCCTGAGCCCCACCAGAGAACCTAATGCTGCCCAGAGGCCTGGCCACAGGCAATGAGCTTCTCAGCTCCTTCCCTCTCTCCTTCTCCAAATCCTCCTCTGACTGTGGCTATTGGGGTTTCTCTTTGCTACTCTTGGTACAGAAATACAATTAGAGCAATTAAACAATAGCGACATTCAAAAAAAGGGGAAAATATGTGAGATTAGGGCCAAGCTTTCAACTTTTACTGACAATTTTAGAAATATCCCTGGTTTTCATCATAAAAGTTCAGATTCACATATCCAAGTGGCTCTTTGGAGATTGAAATGTGCTATACATATGGATATAATTTAATTCATAAGAATCTGACGGCTGCTACCTGGCCTTCTTTGCTTATTTTTAGTCAGTCTACAGAGAACTTAAAAGACTTTAACTGTACCGTTGGAAATAAGAGACAGGATTCTTTTTCAGTTTTTCTCATGTGCATTGTGAGGCATCAATCTAAATTATGACCAGGTTCTTTTTTCTGCTTTTTTTTTTTTCCCACAACTTCGATTTAAGCCCTGATGACTGTTTCTTTCATATAGCAATATTCTCCAATGTCATAATACAATACTCCCTATGTGTTACACCCTTAAGAAGTTCCTGGGAGTCATTCTTTCTGGTAGAAGGAATCGAGAAGTCGCAAGATTTCCAGTAAATTTTATATAAAATTGTTAATTAGCTGGAGAATTCTGATTTTAGGTACATCCAGGAGTTCCTCTGGATACAAAACCCCAGAAAATGCTTTGAAAATTTTGGTTCAATATAACTTCAAGTGGAAGCATCTGCTACCTCATTTAATCTCCAGCCTTTTGTGTGCGTGTGACAGTGAAGGGTTACTGAGCTCCCTTTCAGAGCTGGATGTATTTCTGGGCTAGTATCTGTAATACCTGGAGATTCAACATATTTCAGTTCAAAAGTGTTACCCAAAAGTTACCCAAGTTAATATGGCCGAAACTCTTTTGAAAACAAACTTTTGTTTGTTGTGCAGTGACTGCTAAGAGCAAAATCCATCTTGTTACAACGTAAGTAATGCACTCCAACTTCACGTGGCAGGAAGGAAAACACTGTGCTAATTTATGAGTAGCTGCCATCTGAAGGCATTGAGATTTTAGGCCCATTGAATCTTAACCAAAGAAGAGCGAGGGAATACCTGAGGCAAAAGCTACTTATCATTATATTTTAGTTTCTTTCTATTTAGTTTCTTTTTCTTTTCTTATTAAACTCTTCTAATTTCAGCCCAGGAGTTCTGCTTTTTTTCCCCTGATTCTCCCCCCCCATCCCACTGGGAAGGACTGAGCAAGTGACACTACTGTGTGGTAGTTAGTTGCCAGCTGAGATTAAAGCATGACAACATCACAGGCATCTATTAGTGCCTACACAACCCTGGCCAGGAGAGGGAATACAGACTGTCAGTGCTGTTGTAGGCAGTGCATTCCCATGGAGGGAGTGTGGGGTGACCAATGCACACACTTTGTGCCTAAACCAGAGGTGTGAGTTGTCTCACCTAGTGGTTGTACTTTAATGAGAAAGAAGGGAGTGAAAAGTCCTGAGCAGGGGTCCATGGCTGGCTCCTCTCAGCTGCGAAATGTTTGTGTCCCTAGTGGGTCTCTTCTCCCCAGGGGCAGAGGGGGTGTGAGAGCCTCTCCTTTTCATTTAAGAAGGGTTACAGGGCCATGCTGCCGAAAGAGCTGCACCAGGGGCTGACAGTCCCGAGAGAGGTTTGGGTCAAGTCAGGTTGCTTTGGGAGGATTTGGATCTCTGAAGATGTTTTGTTTTCATTCTTTGAGTTAAAATTTAATTTAAGTAATTGAAATACATAATCCGTCTCTGAGGAATGCTGTCTTAATCTTGTCTCTTAGAAGAAAAAGCAGGATTTTCAAATTTTATCTGTTACTGATCAGCTGTATGAGCTTACACCAGTCTTCTAATGTCTCTGAGCTTTTGTGTCACCTTATCTCATCCTGGCTTTATCTCTCCTAACTATGGAGATTTCAAGCAGTTTGTCTTTTGCAATGTGACAGTTGAGTGCTCAACACTGAGGATGCTTGACTGCAGTTGTGGTGTTAAGGCACATAATAAAAACCTACCTCAAAAGTCCTCTTCCTTACACCCCTTCTTGCCCCTGCCCCCCCCCCCAAAAGAATTAAAAGGAAAAAACTGAATTTCATTTAGTTTGTTTCAGCATAGTAATTACTCATATAGGTCCAGTTACATTTCACATTTAAAAAAAAAAAAAGTAAATATAAGGAACCAGAGCAAAAGGAGAAAAGGTTAGAAGAGAAATTAGATGAGAGAGGTGTAGAGAGAACAAGATTCCAGCTTTAAAAAGACAAATAATAGCTCAGACTCTGGATCCAGGCACCAACATTCTCATCACCTGGAAATAGTCAGAGCACCACAGCTGTGGGTTTTGGATATTCATACAGTATGAGGTTCAGTTGACAAAACCCTGATGCCTTATGTCCCTCTGCAACGATTACGTCTATAAAAGCTTTTAAATTTAGATTACCTTTGTTGTAATAGGAAGGCTTTTGAAATCTGTGGTTATTTTGGAAGGCTTTTGTTTATTGCTCTAGTCCACTATAAAACAGCATATACCCTATTTATTCAATTCCTCCCAAAATGCCCAGAAATGAATTGCTGTGATGTGTGGTTGTGGCAGCCCAATGGTCAGACAAAATCAGCTGAGAAAGCAGGGCTGGTTGTGCACCAACTGCAGCGCCCGCCCGCCACCGGCCACAATCACTAACCTTTTTGGGAAAAGTCACTTCCATCAGTCAGGCCACTACAGGGCAGTGGCCGCAAGGCAGCAAAACACTGCTTGGAATAATTCTTTGCAGATGCCAGGAACCGGAAGTTTCAGGGAGAAAAATGAAAGCCATTCACTCTTCCAATGACACAAGCCTTTGATACAACAAAGTCATTTGGACAGAGAGCTCCAAGGTCAGGAAGGCACGTAAAGATTGGTGATTAGAGAAATACTATATCAGCAAAGTGTGGCAAGCTATTAAAAGAAACTGTAGCTTTTATGATTGTGCTGCTGGAGCTTCCCCAGGGCTATTTATATTAGATATTGAGTTAAGCATAACTTATTTAGTCTCAGCATTCCAGAAAACATTTTGATGTCAGCTACTGAAGGAAAGTAAACACAAGGAGGAGGAAACAGGGCTGATCCCAAACAGATAAAAATTTTTTAATTTAATTTTGTGAACCCATGCATGTTACAGCATTAAGAAAGAGGAATTTTTAAAAGCTTGATTTGACTTAAAGTTTGGTTGATAGAGGTATTTAGTCACTGTGCAGCCAGGGGAGGATGGGTGGAGAAACAGAGATGATTTATCACCTTGAGTACTTGCTACACCCTGACAAAGCATGAACACAGTTTTGTGTAGGCATTTTCATCTAGCGCAGATTTTATGCACATGTGTGGTTCTCATCTAATGCTGTGGGCTTTTGTGTATGTTAAGCCAAACTATTTGCTTAGCTGGGCTGTTTGCCCAGTGGATGTCCTGATGGCTGGTGACAGGGATTTGCCTGCCCTGTAGCAAGCAATTAAGAGTCTTTGGGACTGTAATTTAGGAATCACTCTGTGAGTCTGGACTTTTGGTCACTAAGCAAAGAGTCCAAAATCTGATCTAGAGGCCGGTAATATCTGCACAGATATTATGTCTCAGCTCAGCAGCTGCAGTGCAGGAATCATGCTTGTTTATTTCTGTAAGAACAAGCCAAAAAATCCATTGGGAATTCTCTATTCTCTCAGAATTTCTAACACTGTGGACCTGAGGAAATTACAGGTATGAATGTAAAGTCAAGTGTGGTTTTCTTTGATTTGCCAGAAAGTACTGTTTACTTAAGACTGAGGAAATGGGAGTGCCTGAAACCTCAAAGTCAAGTACAGCTCAACCCCATTAACACAGGGGAGACACCTCAACAACAGCTCCTTGCAGAGGGTTTCTCTTGCCATCTTGTCCATGCTTTGATTCTTAGATTTATTTTTTAAAGGTGCTTTTAGGTGGAAGGTTAGCACTTACAGCTTTGTTTGAGTTCTGCAGAAAAAGAAGTGTGAAGGGATGTAGTAGAACTAGCATAATGTTACAGGTATCACTCAGTAGATGTTATCTGTCCAGAAATACTGTCCAAGAAACAATTTGTACTTCCTGCTACCTTGTTCTGACCAGGTGTTTTAATGTCACTTCATTTTGGCTTTAGGCAAGATACCAGCCCTTTCATTTTCCTTTATCTGAGTAAAAGATATGGTTTATAAGATTTTGAAGACCATACTTTCGTGCTTTTCTTGATTAGCATAGTTCCCATTCCATGACCTGTTATTACTGATAAAATAAAGTTTTTCTCTCAGATTGTGTAATTCTACATTTCTGTGTTTGAGTGAAAGAAAACTTCCTCTTCCTCTCACCTTGCTATGTATTTTTTTTGTGCTAATGTTTTCACTGCAAAGAAATTATTCACTACCACAGAAATATCCCAGTTCTGCAGGTTACATATTAATGACCAGTTCTCCCAGACAGAGGATCATATTCCATTTAGAGTGCAAATGCTATGTCTTATGTCTGCTGGTTACCAAACATCACAGAGAGGACTCAGCAACTAAGGCTTTATTTGCATGCCCTCTGCCTAAAAACATACCAGTTAATACAAAAACTTCCCACTGATAAATTTTTGTCCCTTAATTACTTAGCCTTACATACTAGTCCTAATTCTTGGCATATTTAATAAGATGATGCTGGGCTATAAATTCTCTATCTCTTAATTTGTAAGTTACCACTTTATTGCACTTTTAGGCTGTCTTTTAACAACAGTATTTCACTCAGGAATACAACTAGTGTATTTTACATGTTGTGAGGATAGATTTGAAGGTTTTTGGGACTCATAGCTAAAAAGGGAAAAGGCTTGTGTTGTTGACTATTGGGTTGACAAAGGTAATTCCTGGCTCAAGGAAAAGAAAGCGGGAATGTGTTTTACACAAAAGCTAGACAGAAAACTAGTACACAAATTTAACAGAATAATCTAAGTTTGGCTATGACTGAAGGACTAGATGAGCCAAAACAGATTTATGATGATAAGAACATAAGAAATGCCTTGCAGCATGAGGCCAGTCTGTCATGGCCAATACTGTCTCAGACAATAGGACATGCTATTTAGTGAGAGCACATGAGCTTTGCTACTCTTTCTAATTTATTCCCCTCATACCTTCCCAGCACCCAGAATTTCTACATTGTAGATATTAGAGGTACATCCCTCTCTCTTTCCTTTAGTATCTACTTGTGACCCTGTTGTCCATTAATTTGTCTAATCCTGTTTTGTACTGCTCATTCTCAAATCCTTCATGGCAACAAATTTCAGACTTTCACTACTCATGGTGCAAAGGAAAAAAAACAACCCCAAAATATTGCAGGATTTTCTGAATAACAGTTTCTCATCCACTTTGCCTGCTGCCCTCCTGATGTTGTTAATGTCTTGGTATTGTGTAGCAGAGTTAGAGATGTTTACCCAGAAGGGTCTGTGCACTTTTTCAGCCTTCTGTGGTGATAATGTGGCCATGCTTCTCAGTTCTACAAACTACCTTTCTGCTCAGCATTGTTGAAAATGGTCCTTTAATTGATGTTTGTGCTGCAGCTGGCTGGTAGGTGACCCTCTCAATGGAGAAAGGACACTGCTGGCTCCTGCCAGGCTCCCTCCTGGCCTCAGCATGTCCCAAATCTGCCACCTCTTCTCCAGGCCAAGGGGAGCATGGCAACCAGACAGGGAAATCTTATTATTTAGGTGATATTCCCTAGGGGAATTTGAGAGGTGCATTTTAGTTTTATTTAAATGTTTAAATGTTTCTGTTTTATACTGCCATGGGTTTGCCTGTATAAAAGCCCCACATTTAATACAAAGTAACGTATGAGTTTTCCAAATGGTTTCCTCTACACTTCTGCTTCTGTTTTTCAAACTCTTAATTTTGTCTTTCTTGCTCTCTCTTCTTCCCTGTTCTCCCCAGTGGGAGAGGATGGTGTATCTTTGCACAAGTCATTAGTGTGTCTGCATCAGTACTTGCAGTAAAACTTTGAACTATAATGCAGTTTAGTCAAGAAATAAGAGACAAAGCCTAAAGGCTGAGACCAGCACCAATGTTAGCGGTTTGATATTAAATATATTGCCACTTTCTAATATTTTCAAGTAGGAAATAAATCTCCTTTCTGCTGAAAGATAGTTCTGCCTTTGAAGATAGAATAACGTTTACATAAATGTTAAGGTCTTCTTTAATGTAGCTTTCATTATCTCCTATGTTGCCCCTTTCTCTGAAAGCCCAAGTGACTGATGTCAAGATCAAGGGAGTCAATCAATGTAGATACACTCCAGGACCCAGATAGGATATAAATCACCCTTACTCCTAACCACAGTAGACACCTAACTGAAGGACAGAAGTTTACATACTCGCCATCCTTGTGGGGGAGGCTAAATTTCCCAGCTACTTACCTCACGGGAACCCCTCATTCATTAACCAATTGGGGTGCTTAGTATCACTTATCAAATAGGCTAATCAAAGTTTGAGAGAAAACAGCTCTTGACCATTTCTTGCCCTTTGAGCACTCCAGGGCTACCTCCCGCCCCTAGACTTTTATCTAATTAAAGTTAAAGAGGGGAAAATTAATCCATGGAAGAAAATGAGATAACAGCCACCACAGCAGACCATCCCAGAGCCTGGTTTGGCTTTCATCTACTGCTACCTGACAATTAACTCTTCAGCAACACAGGAACCCCATTTTATGGGAGCAGAATCTGTCCCTTCGCACAATGATGGGTGTTGTATTTTCATTTCTCACTGCTCCATGTTGCAGTTCCTGTACTTGTAATGGGTGCGGGTGAATTAAAAAGGTCATGCTTTACTTTCCCTCTCTCAAGCTTGACTTAGTGCTGTTTTCACTTGCAGAATACAAAAGTGAAAACTGTAATTTATTACAGTACCAGCAATTCAAGATGTTTTGCTTGGATCCTGTGCTTGCAATTGGTTACCAACATTCCAGCCCTTCTTGCTTTTGTTGGCTACAAGTTTATAACCCTCAATTTCATTCTCTAAATCTGTCTTTAAGAAGACATTTCACAACACGGGGTTGTGGGGTTTTTTTACCTTGGAAAAAAAGTGTGGAGTGTCCCTTTTGTAGATTCACTGCCATTTTTTGTGGTACTACTTTTGTTCCTGTTTGGTGTTCTTTTGTTTTAAATTCTTCTATTTTAAACCACCTGATGGTAAACTTTCTGAATCCCAGAGGAGCTTCCTTTACGATCACTTGAGTTTTTCAACAGCTGAAACTTTGGCACTGTGAGTATCAGAAATAAGTTAACTCTGGTAACACAGCAGTTGTTAGCTGCACTGTGAATGGAGGAACTGGTGTTTTATGGGGTACTGGGGAGTCCTGAGCTGTGGCCATGCAGCAGCAGCAGCAAGCTCTGCTCCTCCAGCTCCAGCAGCACCTGCCAGCAGCAGCACGTAGGGGTGTGGGGGCAGCTCCAACACGTCACCCTCGCTGGCATTTCAGGCTTTGGGGCACCGAGGGAGCAACAGCAACAAAAGTTCAGCTTTCTTTCTAAAAATACTCTGATACTTTGAAGGCTGCAGTTATACTACTAGAATTTTAGCAGGAAGCATTGGATTATAAAGTTTGTGGGACAGGCACATATGGCCAAAATTAGAAGTGCTGAGGAAATCCCACTTAAATTCTGACTGTCTCAGTGTTGTAACTTGCACCTTGAGGCACTCAGTGGCGGGCAAGTTAAAGTAGCCCAAAGTAACCCATTTGGACTCTTTTCTGGACAATGAAAACTGTTTTAATTATTACATGTCTATTTTGCTTTGGAATGTGTCACTGTACTGGTTTTTTGGGATTTTTTTGTTTGTTGGTTTGTGGGTTTTTTTGTAGTGTGGTTTTTTTGTATTTTTTAAGCCTTCAAAGACTATGTGCATCTATAGCACTATAACCAGCAGTAGACATCAAATATCCTACAAGACTAACCTTAATATTGTCAGTACCTAGTCCCTAGCACTTCATAATGGGCATTCTGCAACACAGTTAATCACTTGCAAATGGAAGCTGTAAAAGATAACAGGGTTCAAACCTTTTCATTTAAATCAAAAAGAAGCCCTACTCAAGCTTCCAAATTTCTTCCAAACTTTGGGAAAATTTTAGTCCATATCAACGTCTGAACTAATATCTGACCTTCCCTTTAGCTACCTGAACTAATCCATCAGCCTGACAATTTAGAACTATGACCTGCAGCTGTTTGGTTATGGAAGGGACACTGGTAGGGCTTTAAAGGGGGATAAGTGAGGCAGTGAAAATGAGATTCAGTAATCCTCCTGTATTTAAGGTATTTTGCATAGGGTGGAAAGGAGCTGAGACTTTTGCTTGCTTCCCCCACGCCAGGCAGCAGCAGGGGGATATGGGAGCTCCCTGGGCTGCTGCCCACTCAGTGCTCCCGTGGAGGCAGGTAGCAGAGGGGCATTTGCCAAAGTTCTCCTACAGCTGCAATGCCAGAGTGGGGAGTTCACCAGGACCCAGTTAACTCAGATATCAATTAATACCAGCTGCTTTACTCTTCAGGGTGGACGGGACCAACTAGGAACTGGAAAATATGTAATAGGGAAATACATTAGAGAGAACAGTTCTGTACTGGCAAGGGGATAGGCTGCAAGCTGTAACAAATCTTTTCCATCTCTAGTTTCTACATATATAATTTATATAAGGCACTGAAAACTAAAATTGTAGTGAACTTTGGTCACTATCCACAAGAGACAGATTTGATCCAGTGACCCAAAGGCGAAAGGTTCTGTATTCTATTAGCAACCCCCTGTAAATGCAGTCCCTCACCAAGGTTTTTATATAAATAACTAAATACCACTAACCTTTACAAGCTATGTGGTAACATTTTCAGTCTCCTAATTCTGAGTCATTTCCCATTCAAAGGGAAATTTGAGTTTGTCTTAAAGATAAAAATGGAATTTCTTCAACATTTTGTTGTTAGATATTTAGGAATTCAATTATTTTAGAAAGAGGGGGAAAGAAAAGTAGGTTGGATTATGACTCTGTGTTCGGAGTGTCTAAGAGGCATTGCCCTAGGAGAACAAATTAGGCACCACTCCTACACTTTTTTCACACTCCCCTGTGACTGATTGTGAGAGAAAAATCTTCTCTTCCGCCTCATGAGCAATTTTACATCTTCTACTCTGTTGCCCACTGGAATGTCCCTTGGAATTCCAACCAGGATCCAGAAGTTGAGTCTTGGTCTTGATACTAGTGAAACTTGTAAGCAAGATAAAGGTATTTCCACACATACTATTTTGAACATGTGCAAAAATGGGTACAGACTAAGAAAATGTAGTGCTATTTAATTTCTGTTAAACATAAAAATGTGGAAATAACCAAAAATAAGTTACATAAAATAGTAGTTGGAGGTCAGTATTCATGTCAGAGGTGGTCTTGTTCTATTTCTTTTTTCCTTTTTTCCTTTACCTACAAGCCAAACACCACTGAGCCAGAAACCACCAACCAGTACAGTCTCACAGTAACAAGATATTAATAGCCCATGGAAAAATCAACATATAATTTTGTATTATGGTACTTACTACAGTCCTTGTATTTTTTTTAGTTCTGACCTAACTGTAACATTAGAAAAGGGAGTGGGGTGACATGCAAAAAACGTGTGCTCATTTAAATTTATTATATATTCAAAATACTGTTGGTAATTTTTCATATTATATGTTTTTAAGGAACTCTAACTTCGTTCTTTTGTTACAGAAGGATAGGAATTTTACATACAAATTTTAGTGTTGTCGCTTCTTGTTTATACAAATCTATCAACATTTAATACACAGAGAACTTTATAAAAATCCTCTGTCTATGAAGTACCTTTGGGATAGTGACACATCTCCTACTTCAGTCTATGGGCCTGCTGTCCCCACCATCAGTTATACAGGCTCCTCTCACACATGAACTCTTTTGTTGTTGTTTTTGCATACTGAAGTAAACAAACAAATGTTTTTGTTAGATTGCAGAGAATGCATCACCTGCATGGACCTCTGAGGAAGTGACCCACACACTTACAGGCAAGTAGGTGTCTTCCAAATAGAGGCTTAAAGCATTTTAGTGGTTTTACTTAAATTTACTTCACAGAGGTTCCTGTCTGTTGTGATGGTCAATGACCTGAACTGGGCTGAGGCACATTTAATGCCTAACTTCTCCATATCTACACATGCTTTATTGTTCCCTGCCACATCGTTTACCTCTGTCCCTTTTTGCACACCTTCTCTCAGCATCAGTGATTTCAAATCACTTGTTGCTATAGTTCCTAATTCTTTCTATATCTCCTATTCTTCATACAGATTTTGTTTGTTTAAATTATATTGATTAATCTCTTGATGTCAAAAATGCCAAATCCAGCAACAGGAAGAGAATTTTCTGGTTAACTTGAAAAGACCTTAATCTGCATTTGCCTAGCCTGGTCTCCTTGTAGAGGTATGGAAACTGTTCAGCAAACTTTCAATCAGCGTCTCTCAGCCTTTGCCTCTTGGAAGGACTGATGCTGGTTCAAAAGTGCAAAGCTCTTCCCTGATTTCAGGAGTGTTAAAACAGCAGAAAAAACATGAAGCAAAAGAGAAGGAGTAGAGACACAGCTCCTCCAAAACTCTCCCTCTAGCAATAAAAAGCGAGCTTGAAAGGAAGAATCCACTCAGCAGGCGGGATTTAGAGGATAAGATGTTATACATATAACACCACTCTCACAGGCAAGCCAAGAGCTGCACTCAGCATGCAAAGGTAACGCTTTAGGTCAAGGCAGAAATGCCAGAACTTTCCAAGAATTCTGGATAGTCCAAGTGAAGCCATGGAGCCCAAGGTAATGTGAATGTCGACTGGCACTGAATTGCAGGCTTTCTCCTAGGACTCCACGGGTTTTAAGGATGCTTTGCTGCTGTTTGTATTCTGATCTTAAAATGAGATTAGACACTTGGGAAAACACTGTGTTAATCTGCTCCACAGTGATTCACGCTGGTCACCAGACTGGAGCGAAGTCCTGCTGAAAAGCTTTAAAACTAGGCAACAATATTGGAAGCAGAGCCAAACCAGCAGTGTTATTTCTAAGGCTGAGGGCTCCATTCCAAAACTACTGTCTCCTTTTCTCAGGCAGCTTAGTCTTCAAAAGAGGTCCATTTAATACTAAAAATTACCATTATTTTGGGGTCAATATATCTTATTTTTTTAAGTGATAGACCACAAAGTGCCCCATGAATTGATCTACTTCGTGTTGCCATGGAGTTTGTCATCTCCTTTTTTTTCCACATACCCAAGTACTTCATTCTGCACTCTCCTTGAAACTTGGAGGATTTGGGTTTCTCCCTCTCCCAAGATAGTTATCGTTGGCCAGTGCATCAAACAACTTGTCTAGTGAACTCTAGCCACAGAAGAAATACACCACCTACCTAACCAAAGGCGCCCTCTTCAAATCACAGCCCCTTTTGGCAGCCAGTTCCTCTCATACCATTATACCCGGAGCAAACTATAAATATTTTGCCTTGGACACTACTTGCTACCTCAAGTGCATAAAACTAGCTATTACAACGATCTTAGTAAAATGAGCAACTGCTAGAAAGGGATTGTGCTGTAGGTGTAACACATTTCACAGAAATAGTTGCATATAGCTCCATCTTTTATTTTTCAACGTTCAAAAGTTTTCCTCTAGCAGGCTTGAAGCCATTTCTTTTTTGTATCTGCTGATGGTTTTTTTCTGTTTCTGTATCTTTGCTTTTTTTTCTTTCTTGATAATTTGTTGGTGTTGGTTTAGAGTTTTTTCATGGTTTTGTTTGTTTGTTTTTCCTGTGTGGTCTTTGACATTCCTGGTGAGCTAAGAAACATGCCTTACCATTGCAGGAAACATCACCACATGGTTCTATGTAGAGGAAGAACCTCACTATTGCTCTCTTAGGTAAAAAGTAGATTTGAAAATGCCAGACGAAATTAATATTTATTGAGAACAAAATCTCAGTGAATTTTCATAAGAGCTTTCTTTCATCCTAAATAGTGTTGTCTTCAGATTATGTTAAAAGGAATTACTGATACTATTGAAGGTGGGGGAAAGTAGTAACTCCTTCTAACAACTCCTTGCTATAAACTGCCTGGAGACCTATGCACAGAAGGGTGCCTTCTTTTTTTTCCTCTTTACTGAAAATAAAACTGGCTTCTAATTCACTGGTATATGCTCAGTTTAAAACAAGTTTTGAACTGCATTGCTCCATAGTATACATTAGAGTTGAGAGTCTATTGATAAAGTCTGTAACATGGTTGATTGTTCTAATCCAAATCCTAGTTTGGTATAGAAACAGAAGTTTCAGCAAGGCAGTTAAAATGATAACCCAAATGCAGTGACTTTGGATTATGTGGCCAGAGCTTTCACAGCAGCTGTCAAAAGGCACACGAGTGTCCTTGCAGACATGAAGGCAGCTTCACAACAAAAGTGTATTTGGCTGTTCATCCCCTCCATCACCATTTGCACTGCTCCAAAATGCTTGCTCCTACTGCCTCAGTCATACATGTGAGTGAGAGAGGAGGGAGGACTTTATAAATACCTGGTTTCCAGGGCTGTGCAAAGCTGCATAGGTTACTTTCCACTTTCTGAATCTGGCTCACATCCATTTGATTACTCGCACACTTTGTATTTTGCTGCCTTTCTAGTTACATGGGGCAAGGTATTTTTTTCCTGCTCCATGTCAGATCCGGCTAACAGGAATTCCTTTGCTATGTGGCAAGAACGAAACATCATTAAATCGTAATTTCTCTTCCACAAGCATAGCAGGTATAACCAAGCTGCTTTCCTCCTAAGTCTCCCAGCCCTGAGAAAGGGAAGACACTAGCCCCACTGTACTAGTACCCAAATACTGCCTTTCTTGTCAGAAGGAGAGAACAAAGGTCCCTTGAAATGACTTTTATATCTCTCTCCGTTCAAAAGCAATGCAAAAGTTCACACCATGTGCTTTTATAATCAGACTGAGCAGGGAACTTGTCCCTACTTAGGCAGCATATACATCAAGAGGGTGTTTTTACTGCAGCAAGCCCCAGATTCTGGTCTGAAGATAAGCTGCTTTCTTGTCTTGCCTGCTTTTGTGTGCTCTAGATAAACTTCCTGGAGCTCATGCTTAGCCAAAAATATAGTGGAGAACTTTTTCCCTTCCTAAGCAGGCTTTGCTCAAACATGTTCACTGACAAATTTAAGAAACTGTAGGAAACTGGTGAAAAAGAAGCAATTCACAGGAATGTCCTGTCTAAATGAAATGTGAAAGCACCAGATTTACAGAGGAAATCAAAGTCTAAAAAAGTAATTACACTTGTTTAGATTAAATGCAAGACAGCATTTTAATAAACAAGCAAAACCTTTGGCTAACATCTTACCTCTCAGCCTTTCTCTTATTTTATGTTTAAAATTAGTTATATTTTCTCCACAGATCCATAATCCCCAGTAAATTAACCTGTCCAAATAGCATATGTACAGGATAAAACCATATCTTTGATTTTGATTACCTTGCTTATGGTTGCAATTTAGGTAGCCTTGATTCCAGCCATTGTTTTTTCTGTGGGCTTGAGCACCCTTAAACTATGAAGAAAATCTCAGTTCTTACATGGATCTAGTTAGGTTGTTGGCTGCAAACAGATAAACATCTCTTTTTTTTGTTGACAAATTACTTAGAAACATAGTTTTGCAAATATGGTGCTGTGTTTATGGTATATTGTTACTCTTTTATAGGGAGCATGGACTTGCTCTGTGCAGCACAAGTAGCACAATTGGAAGAAATTACTTGTGAGTGGGAGTGATTTTATTTGTAAATACTATTCTCAAACATTCAACAGAACTACAGGAAACACTACATTAACTGAACTGTTGCATAGAGACAGCAAAACTGACACTATTAAGGCCATGGAATTTCTTGAAATTCCACAAATCAACAATTTGACTTCTGTCTCTTACGAAATATACTTGATATAACAAAAATATATTATTAGCAAAAATACCTTCCTCACCGATCTAGTGCTAGATAGACACTAAATAGATTTAATACGACACTAAAACTTTATTACACTTTACTAGCAGTTCTTTGCATTAAAACAGAAGAAGTGATGCTAAAAAAAATGAGTTGTGATAGGATTTGAAATGGAAATTAAGAGGAGCATCCTTCCAAGGCAAGGAATCTGACCTTCCCTGCTTCCAGGGCGCCTTCAACAGGAGTACGGAAGTACATGGCTAATGTGATAGGAGATAAAGATGTAGCCAACCCACATTGCTACAGCTGTGGGACATCAGGATTAAAATAGGTGAAAAAGGAAGATTTATAATATTTCAAAATTTATATTATTAAACGAAAAAGTAATTCTTACTTTTGATTTGACTGTGGGTAGCGCATTGTTGCACTAACATGACAAATTGATTTTGAAGACAAGTTTTAGTATAGGCATTTAAAATAATCTTTAAATATATCACACAACACATGTATTAGAGTTATAGCACATAGAGAGAAAATGTGTTATAAGTAATTGAAATGAATCTTAACAAAGCAAGATGCTTGTTGACACAGGCACAAATAAAAATATATCTGAAGGTGCTGTTACTCCACTTCCATATCCTCATGCTCTCATGCATGCAATTGAGAAGCATAAATGTAACTTTGGAGGATCTGTTTTTCAAGTAGTCTGGAGCTCCTGGATTTCTGGAAATCAGGCTTTTAAAAACATGGGATTCTTTCCACACATCCTTCTGGAAAGTTCATTCTTCCTAATTCAAAAACCGCAGCAGCCGGTGCCTTATGGATATGCATGACAGTACTTCTCTGTCTCTCTCCTCCTCACGGTTTGTCATTTTTGGACTTGAATAGTGCAGCTTGCTCTTGCCTGACTCCTCAGTGTGATATTTTTCTCCCTGCCCAGTCTTTCCAGAATCACATCTCTGAAGCCAATACGGTATCTTTTTTGGGGGAGGGGAGGAGATAGGGGATAAGGGGAACGTTCTCCACAAACTCCAGCCTATTAAGTTTTTCTTGGACTTCCTCTGGTTTCTTTTAAGTAGAGCTGTCATCGACACTTGCTGAGTTACAACACCCTGAAGACCCACACAGTGAGTTATAATACGTTTTTTCTATAAATGCAAACACACATGCGCTGCTTGTGCACATCTTCATGCACACACCTAAATACCTATGAGTATCTACACAAAATTCATAAAAATGTATAGCAATGAAGGCAATTCCTGTATAATGTTCTTTTTGAAGTTCTTTGGTTGAGAAGCATGAAAATATATGAACTGTTACATAGGGAGACTGGAGTATACACCCACACCTGTTAAGTAAGTGGGAAGTAGTGTCATCTAGTGGTTAGCTCAAATCTAAAGGGGACAGGAGCTGTAATTCAGCACATAGTAAACAACAGTTTTAATTCTTGCATTGCTGTACTGTGCACCTTAGAGAAAGTAAGTGTTACCTATTATATCTCATTGATTCAGCTAGAAAACAGAGAAAAGTAAAGTCCGTTGGAGAACCATACACTGAAATATCAGAAATAAGTAAACCGTTAAGATGGGACATTTTCCTTTTATGCATCCCATGCCATCCCATCAATGTTTCCCTCTGATGATGCAGACTTCCTCAGAGTATATTCATAGACCATTCTCTTCCATATAATATGGTTCAAAAACTACTGTTGCAGGATGCTGGCACACTACCCTACCAAAAGGTAGATTAATTTACTGTTGAAACATACTAACTGAAGTTTATTCAGTTTCTAAACATATAAGAGTAGGCCAGTCTTTCTGTGTCTAGTAATACCTTACAAGATGGAATTTGTTTAAAAGATGGTTCTTATTCTTTCGTCTTCTGACAACATCATTTTTAGAAATAATATCCTCAAATAGTCTTAAATACTCTTTAGCATCACTTCTGGATGCAGGAAAAAGTAGTCTTGAATACTTGCTTACAAGTGAAGGAAGTGGTGGTGTTAAGCATATACTTAAGGCTAAGTGTGTGATTAATTTCTCTGTAGCTTTGGGTTTTATAATATGAATGGAGTACTGTATCTGCTCTTACATATTTGTCAAAAGACTTAAAGGTATATTTGCAGATATTTCTTATATAAAAATAACTGTATAGTGTTAACATAAAAGCCAACTTATACCTGGCTGCAACATTACTGGTGTAAGTATTTGCTATGGAATCTTAAATAGTTTCACCCGTAACAGTTTCATCTATTGAGATGAAAGAAACAAAAATCTACTGGAACTGTTGAATGAAGGGCTAACCATATTAGAAAGGAGCAGTTATAAACAGGACTTTTCCAGCTGCCCTTGCTAATAGGCAACTCTAAAATAACAGTCATGTGTGTCTTAAGTTTCTGCTAACAAAGCTGATTTCTGACCAGAAGGCTAGAGTATTCTTTTTCATCTATTAAGCCCTGAAAGTGACAGTTCTTCTTCATATCCCTAATATTTCCTTTTCAGCTCACCAAGGCCAAAATGTCATCTTTTCTTGTAAAACAAAAAATCAAAGCCAAATGGTTAAAATGCAAAGTTTTGGTTAAACAAACAGTCAGTATTTCAGTGGTTTTATCTGCAGCCTGCAGAGCAACTAAACAAAGCCAAGATATTGTCCATCTCTTTGACAGACAAAGAGCCTCAGAGGTCCAGAATGACATGCCCGGGGCTGGCACGTGATTAGAGTAATTAAATTAAATAGCAGGAAACATGTTTTCCATATGCCATTGCCTGGCCACACACAAACTGTAACAGTAAATCTTTTATATTACATTGGTTCAGGGAAATGTATAACCATTCTAAAAATCCATGATGCCCACAAAAATAAAGGGGATATTGTAGCATATTCAACAGGCTCCCTGGCTTTGGTCATTGGTCTAAAGTGCCAAACAAATTCATTCCTTATTTATTTATTATTAAAGGTGCTGCTCAAAATGCCCTGAGCATGTGAATGTTCCAGATACATTACTGGATTTACAGTGGTGGGTAGTGCTGATGCTCCAAATCAAGGGGGAAAAAAAAGTCCTCCCAGTAGAGTGGAGAGAAACATTTTGCTTATCTTCCACACTGAGATCCTAACATATTCCTGTCAGTCTTTTACAACAGTTAGGCACTCCAAGCATGTATTAAAAAGGAATTTTTGTTTCAGTTCTATTTTCCACAGCAGTATGAACTCAAATTTCTTTGTTTTCATGGCCAGTTGTTAAAAAAGCCAACACGTTTATCCATGCCATCACACAGTCCTAAGAATTGCTAGGCAGTGGGATCATCTGTCATCCTTGAATTTCCTTGTCGCTACACTATTGAAATCAACTAGAACGCTTGCTAATCTATTTCCGACTCATCTTTCAGTGGTTGATGATGCCAAATCAAATCTCTGGTATTTCTGTTGTGTAATGATTTTGTACAATAGGGAAAAGGCTGCAAATCAGTTTGGAAGAAGCTGTTAATCAATGATGACACTTATTTAAATGCTCAGTCCTTGGGATTTTTAGGAGATGACATACAAGAACACTTCCTATAAATGAGAAACTCTGAAGACTGCAAAATGCTCTTAACATGAATATTATTAAGAACTCCGAGAAAACCATTGCAGCACATGAAAAGATGTCCATTGAAAGTAAATTAAAAATGTAACTCACCCGTTTCTGATGAAATATATATTGGATAATTTCATAAGCATTTTAGATATTCCATCTTCACTTTATCTCCTTGACCCAGAGAGCTCAGAGATGAAACAATGTTAACTTCAGTGTTTCTGATTTCAGATCCACCACTGAGCTATGGTATTAAGTTATTAATTGATTCTAATCAATTAAATCAAAATAAAAGCTTTCAGCTGGAAAAATAAATGTCAATTTATCCTTGAACAGTAGTGTAAAAATGATAAAACATTGATACTCTTGGCTCAATCTTTAGTAGCTATGGTATTTCTCAAGTTATTGAAGTGAGATTCAAGATGTAGCCAATATAGAGAATTAGAAATCGAGACCTTTTTCTTCTATTCCTTTGAATGCTAATCTCCATTGTTTGATCAGGAAAACTTGTGTTTAACAGTGAATCTAATTAA
This sequence comes from Gymnorhina tibicen, assembly GCA_013399875.1. NCBI lineage: Eukaryota > Metazoa > Chordata > Aves > Passeriformes > Artamidae > Gymnorhina > Gymnorhina tibicen. The sequence continues at coordinate 3,986,226 of VXAZ01002838.1, read as the reverse complement.
AGGAGACAACAATGACAGGACAGCAAATTTTGGTAGCTCATTTTGGTAGCAGCTGAGAGCGCTCTTTTTTTAGACCTTTCTTTCTCTCTGAACTCTTCTATTCCCTGAAAGGATCAGTGCACTTCAACTTAGATTATTTAGCCTGAACTTTCTATACAGTGGATTAAACCAGTCAGTTAAAAGCAAAGAAGTTAATCCCTTGTACCATGCTGTCTTCTGAGAACAAGGACAATGGAAAAAGTACTTTGTAGCAGGTAGAAATCTGGAGTGTCTAGCTCAAGTAATGTCATCATTCTCAGGAGAGGACAGAGTTGCTCTCTGAGACAAGGAGGGTTCTCAAGCCCAACCACCAGGTGTCTGTAAGATGTTCCACTACTGTTGCTTCACCTCCTCAATCTCCACTCAGCATCCCTCATCATGCCATCCCACAGCAGTGCCCAAGCGAGGAGGACACACCTCCATCCACCCCCCTTGCTCCACAACTATCCTCCAGCCACTGTGCCTTCCCTGCCAGAAGCCAACCCCACCAGGGCTTGGCCGAGCACGTGTGTGAAGCAGTAGTAACTGAAGGCTCATTGCCCTTCCCAAGAGGATCTCTTACATCTTCTGATTGTCAGAAATGGGACAAATCTGGAGAACTTGCCAGAGTTCTGGGCTGGTACACCAGGGGACACCTACATGGATAGGCATGGGAGGGAGAAGGGGCTGGGGAAGCTTCTGAGTAGGAGTTAATCACTGAAGGGGAAAAACACTGTGGTAGCTTTGGAAATCTTCTGATTTTTGCAGCTCTGCCTTTCACCTTTTGGTGCTTTTCCAGCATTACCCCTTTTAGGCACAAAAGCTTTGTGCTGTGAGGAGCCTCCATCCTTGTGAACCACCAGAGCTGCTTCAGTGGCTTACAGAAGATAAGGCCTACAGAGAGAACTTGATAGCATTTCTTTGCTCTTATAATGCTGTCCTGTACTTAGACCTATGACAGCCCATGAAATCCAGTCCAGTGGCTTCTGCCAACATTAAAGAAATTCAGTTTTGCCCTTGGTGATGCCCTTGATGAACCACTCAGGACAAAGGGCTTGGACAGTTTCATTTTTTCTGTTCTAGTTCTTATTCCTCGTTCCAAAGAACTGCTTGAGGAAGCCTTGAGGACCTCCTCCAGCACAGCACTTCTCAGAGGCTATGCAACACAGGGACTGAGCACAGCAGCAGTAATGACTGCCAGTTGTTCACTGCTGATGCCACAGCACTGTAACAGAGATCTGTGGAGAAGGCAGTGCCTGAGGAGTGAGTCTGGTTTCTAATTTCTGGAGTCAAGTTGTGAGACTACTTTCCAGCTTCTCTTTCTGCGCAGAGCATCTCTGCTGTGCAGTCAGCTGCATGGCTTAAAATCTCCTTGTTTTGTTAGGCCCAAGCTCTTAGTTCAATGGATGAACTTTGTAACACAGAAGAGCAAAATGTGTGTATATATATATATATATGGGTCTTTCTTGACATCAGTTTCTGTTTCATTTACAGGATTCTGCACCTTTAATGCAACTGATCTCAGTGGAATTGTGTCCCTGCTTTCCAAGTTGCCAAATCCTCCTCCATTTATAAACCCCTCACCAGGAAATTCTTTTCACTAATTAGCATATGTATTAAAGCAGAAGAAAGAAAAACCAGGGAATAACACAGCTTCATGAATAAGAAGTTGCTATGCATCAAACATTAAGTGCCTTGTCTTGTGATTTCCTTAATTACTAGCTGAAGTAATCATGCAGTAGACACAGTAGAGCTGATCCGGTAAGACAGCTTAGTAAAGATCTTGGTAAAGATCCTGATCCTGGTAAAGAGCTTCAAGACTTTTTTTATCTAATGAACCTAACCCACTCTTAAGTACCTGTCTGTAAGTTCATATTCAGCCTTTTGTGATGACATTAATACGCAGTTGGCCACGTCAGTATGACAGAGAACCAAACACTGACTTCTATCACTCACCAGCTAAGTTCACAGTATCCTTTCAGACTTAAACAATACACTCACTCAAGGCCTCTAGGGCTGGGTACTCATGACCAAAATTACGAAGGGAACTGTGTTGTGGAACTTTCTCAGCTGTTACCACCTGCATCTCATCTTTACAACAGCAGCTTCACAAATGCTGTGCTCCTGTGGCTGTGGCATCCCCCCAGGCTGAACCCACTGCCTCTTCTCTGACTCAGTGTGTTCCATGACAACTGACTTCACAGCCTGAAAGCATTTTGAAAGCCACTAAAAGAAGAACTTGAAAATTAAAATTACTTAATGCGCTTTCAGTAATTTTCTTTCATTAAAAGATGGAGGGAAAGGGCCAGAGAGGTGAAAGGAAGGATTACTTCTTTTATGGGAGGGTCCAAGCTACTATAAAAGTGACATATAATGGTATCTAACTTGAAAGCAGTCAATGGACTTGAGGAAATGAGCCTGCCTGGTTAGTGCATTATCCATCAGCACAGTTAAGTAACAATCCCCATGCTCATTCTCAGCCTCTTGCTGCAGGAAGATATCTTGTTCCTGTTCCTTTTCTCTTGCTGGTCCTGAGCTGCCTCTGTTTGTTTTCTCAGAGCCTGCCTGAGAAGGGATGGAGTTTGTTATGAAAAAAAGTCGCTCACACAGCACAAAGGGTAATGCTGTGCATATTTTAACTGAATAATTAGCATCCTTAGTATAACCCAATTACCTGCAGAAAAGGGCCAGAGCTATGGATGTCACCCTGGACTGAACCTGGGGTGATGGCACCTGTATTCAGCACTTCCATTTTAATTTCTGTCAGAAACAGTACAAGAGAAGATCTGAAGCTCTCTATATAAAGTCAGTAGCTCCAGAAAACTGAAATCTATGCAGAAACCTATGGGAAACTATGACAAAAGACCTCTACAAATTAAGGTAAATGATGAAAGCCAAGAAGTTCTAGAAAGTAAGGAATATGCCAAGAGATGTGCTGTTGGGCTTGGTTGCCTTTGATACCCTAAGACAAGGTGTCAAAATGGCTGAGAAATGAGGGAAACCAGATCACCACCTGTTCCTGTGTGCAGTCAGGTAGCTGAGTGAAGGAATTATGGTCTCTGATGTGTAGTAACTCTTCAGCTTTTATTTTCAGTGCAGCAAGACCTAGGAGAACAAGCCTTAGAAGGAGCTGGTCTCAGTAGTTGTCCCTCTGCACACAGCAGGAGAGCGTTTTCCAATAGTGCTTCTACCCTGTGCTCTTTCTGGGTCTGTTCAATAACAGAGATCTGCTTTAAAAATCTGCAGGCTGCCACCTAAAAACTATCACACTGATCTTATTGAAGGGAGCAAAAGGAAAAGACTAAGGAAGGAGTGTGAGACTGAGTCCTCCATGCTGTACTAGCTGCTTTACAGAGAACCTGAGAAAAGCCTTCTTAAGCCCTTGATGTTGTTGCATTGCTGCAGTCTCAGAGCTGTAATTTTCACAAGCCCCTTTGCTGAGGAAATACAGGCAGTATGAACAGAAACACCTCCTTGGTCTCCTGGGGATCCAAGGGTCATGGGCCAGGACATGAGAGGAGACAGATTATGCACTGCTTTCTGCATTAGAGCACCTATGTCTCCAAGGCACTAGGGCTGAGCTGCACTTCCAGGACATTAAACAACGGAGCTTTATGGAGATTTAGCCAGCAATATACTGAGGAGTGCATTAACTCACTCTTGTATTTTAAAGGAAGGAGAAAAATGAAAACTTGTCTAACAGGGAGAAAGACATTCAGAGGTCAAAACAGAATTCTTTCCAAAATGAAGCATTTAAAAAAGCAGCTTTCCAAGAACACATAATCCTCTTCAATGACAATATTAATGAAACTCTGTTCTGTAGGATACAGGAAATGATAAATTGCCAAAAGGTATGAAATTAGTATCATCTAAATGTCCAAAAAAAAATGCAGTGCTAATTACACTGGGACCTGGACTTAAGAGCCTTTTGATTCTCGCTAGTTATGTAGCCCTGATTAAGGAATTTTGCCTAGTGTTGTCCCAGTGGTCTCCTGACACTCTGATTTCTCTGACAAATGGGAGCAATAACAAAAGTATCAAGGTGCTATATCCTAAGAATTTGAAAGAGGAAAAGAAGCATAAAATCTCTTGGATCTAAAAATAAAGCAGTGTCAACATTATTCCATGCAGGTACCAATAAAAGGAAATAATTTTGTTCTATTGTAATGCTACGTGGTCAGGCAGACAATTCAGTTAGTAAGTTTTATGATACAGTAAGTGTTATTGCCTTCCGTAACTGGAAGTTTACAATAGGAGACAAAAATAATAACTAATAACTAACAAATATTGGCAATTATTAAGGTTAAGAGATTTGAAGCTTTCTTAAAAAAAGAGATCTTTTTCCCATCCAACTGGAGATGGGAAAGTATAGTTATTTGGGAAAGAATAATTAATTATAATTATTCACATTATTATGCACCTTCACCTAGAATTAGCATAAAAAAAAGAGAATTATTCTTCCTGTAACATAGTTTTTAAAGACCACAGTTAGAAACTTGATGGAAATGAAGAGGCCCTTAAGAATAATAAGGCTGAGAACAATCAGGCTAAATATTCAGAGGCTTCCCTGCATGTAGATAAATGAAAAATTTTCACAAAACAAATCCAGCTACACAGCAATCCACCTCCTTGCTCCATCCACACTATTATCCCAGAAATCACAGAGCCAGCTTGTGTTGTATAGGGGTTATACTGGGACTGTGCAGTCTCAGACTTGAGGAAGGGCAGGAAGGTGCAAGGTTAGTGTCTCTTACTGGCTGCAAAGTAAAAAGAAACAGCTAAGGCAGCCTACAAAAAACGAGATGAATTGAGCTAAGACTGCAGTGGCAATCTAATTTAGGAGGGAGGAGAGGGGAGGGCAGGTTTATTTGTAAGTCTGACATTGTTCAAAACTTACATTTCCAATTATCCTGCCCTTCACAGCACTTCTCAAGGCCAAAAATGCTGTAACCATCCTGAAAGGATCAAGTGTACAGAGGGATACTTTTAACATCATATCCCCCAAACCATCTGCCTCGTATTTCAGGGCTACGTACCTTTAAGAGTCAACACAGTTACTTCAAGACAGCTATGGAAAATAAAGTAAAACAAATGCGACAAAGATTCTACAGCCACATTCAAAACATCTTATTCAGTTAATTAAGGCACTGGATCACTTACAAGTCAGTATCTCATCTATCAAAACAACTCTAGTCTAAGGCCCCCATGTATCACAGCAAATCACACTGCTGAATGATTTCAAGTTAATAAGGGGACTCCTTTCAACTCTCAGCTGCTGCTTAAATAACCCTTGGGTGGCTGCAGCAGATGGGTGTGCCCACAGGTAGCCGGGGAAGTTGGTTCTGTACAGGCTGGATGAGTTATGGGGCCACAGTCAAAACAAGCAGGAGTGTGACACTCAAGCTCAGCAAATGGGGGCCAGAAACTGGGACATGCCTAAAGGATGCACCTTCCCAGTCCGGGGTGTGTGTTGTGTGTGTGTGTGTGAGTGAGCACATGGCTGAGGAACCCAGTTTTACTGCTGGCTATGCAGTTTGAGCTAATCCTATTTTTAACCTTTAAACCTTAATCCAAGTTAGGTTGAATTAGAAGAGAAAAAAAAAAACAACAAACCAAATGCAAAGCACAAAGTCTTATCAAATAGAACAGTAAAGTTCCACAAAAATGACTTGTATTATTGCTCTAGCCCAGTGAAGACAATTTCATCCAGGATGCCCTTCTTCTGTTTGCCTAACCAGTAATACAGAAGATGGTGTTCTAAACTATATTTTTCCACAGAGAAATGAGGTACAGAAGCTCTGTTACCACCCAGATGATGGGAACTGCATAAGGAAATCAGAAACTAAACAAATAAATGAAAATCAAACAAACATTTCTTAAGTGGATAAGTAGGACATGCTGCTAGCAGGACAGAATACAATAAGGAAATTAACTCGGCTTAGCTAATTTTGGCTGCAAATTGTGAAGTGTTCATAAGGGGGAGAAATAAGTAAACACTTTTAGATTGCTGCTTGGGACTAATGTTTATAGATTTTTACCTCAGAATTCCAGTGAAGATAAAAACAGGGTATAGTTGGCTTAAGTAACATGGAGAAAGTCTTAGTGATCTTGATGATAATGAAGATGGAATGAAGATAGTGCACAAATGAGTGGTGGTAGTGTCTGAAGTGCTCCTGCTTTGTTGAGGCATTCAGCTTTTAATCCTATTTTGTTAATGCCAGAAGATGAAAAAAAGGCTAATGTTACAGTATCTACATTCCAGTAATATGTGTCTGAGTATGTAAATATTATGAAGGATTTTCCTTCATTTATTAGCAATTACTTCTGAATTGGCAGCTATCAGCAATACTGGCTTTACTTTTTGGACAACAGGACAGAGTAAACATCTACTGTTAAAAAAAAAAGATGCACGTCATCCTGGGAAAAAAAATAAGGCTTGTGAATTGTATTAAATTATGATTATTTCCTTCATTGTGGGTGCTTTGATGCATGGTAAATAATTTAGAAAAAATCTAGGTGTAGTCTCCAACACGGGAATGCTGTAAATTGAAAACATTTATGGCTGCTCTTCTAATTCTAACACAGGTATTTAAACCAAAGGAAACTCAATAAAATCCCTGTTATGAAAGCATGATTTACCTAAAGACATAGGATTCTAAATATACTATAAACAATGAGGAAAGAAGTACAATGTTATACTGTTAATGCTTGTTTTATGCTTTCCTCAGCTAAAACCTGACCTTTTATCTGGTTTTGGGGATTGTATTACTGATGAAACATTATGTTGCTGCTATACCAGTGAAAGTAATTGAATTTGATTTACAGAACTATTTATTCTTCCATACTTATGCTGTTGAAACATAGATTTTATTTTAGTTAAAGTTATACCAGAATCAAAGCTGCTTAGAGCCTTTGGAAATGAAATGAACAGTTTTCCGAACTCTTTTGGTAATAGTAATTCATGTACTGTAGCAACAGGGATTGTTATGCAGTACAAGCTGTTTCTCTCTGTAGATCCTAAGCAAAGTTCAGGAAATGTCACGAAGTATTTAACACCTTCACGGAAGTTCTCTACACTGGGACTTCCCTGTCTTGTGCAATTGCTTTAAAGTCTGCCAAGTTCATGGATTCCCTCTCCCCCAGCATATTTACAGGCGGACTCTAGTTTCGCAAAGGTCTTGATGAATATCAAAGTGGTCAGTGCAAGCACATTTTCAGATCAGGGGTCTAGGCAGGTTTTAGAAATGTCATGGAAATTATTACCGTTCATCTGAATTTTGGGTAATTAAAAGCTGAGGAACTGGGATTCACTTTTACCTTTCTTACATGGTATGATCACATGTTCAAGACAGATGCCATGATGGGAAAATGAGCATGCATCAATACTACTCCACATTCACTAAAATTCATAATGGCTGATGTAGGATAAAACAAGAGACCAAAAAGAAAGACTTTGTGTAATTATTGTAAGAATAGTGTAATAAAAAACCTTGCTCCTGAAAGTTTAAATTGTTTCAACAATGCGTAGCAAACATACTTGGTTATTATACAAAGCAAATAAACCACTAAATTACCAAATTTACACAAAGTCAAATATCTGGAAGGGGATCTTTTAAAAAAAAAACTTTATTTGAGAAAGGAAAGGACTTATATCAGAAGGCAAAAAAAGGGAACATACAAACAGAATATATTTACAACACAAAACAAGAGATCACCTCTAAGGGTGTAAATTATAATAAATACAGTAGATTTAAAATGTAAGAGACAATAATCAATTAGAAATGTGGTTGTTTAAACCCAGTTTTCCTTTTCACTGGTTCCAGGTAGTTTATCTTATTTTAATTTTATCCAAATCTGAAAGCTTCTGAAATTAAAGTACACTAATGTATTGGGGTTTCTCACCTGAATGACATTATAAAAATATCTTTTGTCTTCTGTGAATACATGTCTTTGAAGTGATATTGTACAAAATTCTCTCAACTGCAGTATTCTCCACAGATGTATTTTAAAAGATGCACTATCCCTTTTTGATGAGGCTAAAGTAAGCTTTGAAAGAAAATTAAAAATATACAGAATAGGAAACACATATAATTTCACTTTTATAGCCTTCACTTTTTGAATGTAAATGTAAGTTTTTTCATCCAGGACAGAGAAGAATTTCTGTTCAAATATGAAGCACACATTTAAATCACCTGTGTTTTTCTCAATTAAATCTTTTTCTATCTATTGAGGCCTTTCATGTTAACAGCAGCTATTTAGTCATTTGTTTGGAGACCTTCTAGGAAAAAGGATAATGTATCTTTAGAAGTTGCAACATCTTAGAAGAGATTGAATGGTATTAGAACATAATGTAAACAACACATGCTAGTAACATATTTTAGAACAATTTCTACATTTGGCAAAACAACTATCTCTTTTGAAACCGGATACTGCACCTTAAAATACCTCAGCTTTAGAAATATAAATATTTTTAATAGAAAAAAAAAACCTGACAAGGAGTCCAGGTCAGTTTGGGATTATCCATATTAAAAGGGATCTTAATACAATGAATCTTTAACTAGCTTAACAAAAGTAAACCTATAAAACAAGGTAAACATATCAAAAGGGAATATGAAGGAAATGTTTCACTGGAAAGCTTCTTTAACAATTTCCCTACTCGCTTTGTTATTTTCTTTGACAATAAATCAATTCATAGAGTGCCTTTAAAAACAGAGGGAGCGCTGCCCCGTCCCCCCTGCCCCGCATTCCTCAGCACATGAATCACTTGGGCTTCCTGTTTCCATAAGGCATTTCCTGCCCCCCCTCCCAAAATCACTTTTCTGCAGGAGAACAGCAGGGACCTGACCAAGTATCGACTTAAATAAACAGGGCCTTGCACTGCACCCAGCCTTGCTCTGCCGACTGTAAGGGATGGAGCAGGATGCAGCTCGCGGGCTGCACGCACGGCTGCGCCTTTCAGCTCCGGCTAAAGCACCCAGGCAAGCTGAACCTGCCTTTTGTCAAGGTGGCATTCTATGCACAGCTGTTATTTTAGGATTTGTCCATGAGACTCCATGGTAAAGGTTATGTGATATTGTACAATTAGTCTTCATGTAAAAAAAAACAAGCAAGTGATTGGATATCAGATGATAACGATAACAGTTCTGTGCTTTTCGTGCAATGTCCTAATAAACTGACTGGAACCTAATGCTGCATTTTGCTTCTCACCAGTACTTGCATCTGCTGCATTTAAGGATGTCTCTGCGGACATTATCATCAAATAAGCCAGAATGAAAAATTAACCAAGCAGTGCAAAAAAGAAAACAATGCAAATTTAAAACAGTGCCTTGCCTTGCCTCTTTATATCCACCTTGTACTTTTCTCTAAATTAAACTTTATACACCAGCCTGGGACCACTAAGATAGCAGTCAGTACCTGTCTACTGGGGAAAAAAATACCCTAACATTAACAGTGTTCAAGACTACAGTATGATACAATATATACAGACAGCTGAAAGCAGATGTCAGAGGATTCAAAATCAGAAGAATGTTTCATCAATCAGGTCTGGAAACTAATTCCATCAATTGCTGATCTCAACCGGCTAGGTGATACGAGTTCTCTTTCACTAGAACTAAGCGATGTATGGTATTTCTGGGCTAATACAATGTCTATCAGCTATTACGCAAAGATTTATGTAGAATAATTGACTGCAACAGATATTTTCTCAATTAGTGGCCATAAGGATGAGCTTCACTATGTTTTCAAGTGCACATACAACACTTCTGCATTTGTTAAATTCTTTTAACGGTAAATCAGGATTTGCTAGCTCAGTGAATCAAAACACAGTTGCTTATCAAAGCCTAGAAAACGCATGTGATGTTCAGATAATAACTTTAATTACAAATCCTGGAGCTAAATCTTTGCCTATTACCTGTTGCATAAAAGCAGCTTGCTCCCCAGATTCCATTTGCTGGGTTTGAACATCCTCATCACTGTCCAGTGGCTCCTCTTTGACTTTCACAGCCCCCACCTGCTGTCCTATTCTGTCATCCACACCAGCAGTGCTGCTCTCAGCCCTAACGCTGGCACCGCTGGCAGGAGCTTGCTCTTCCTGCATCGAGTGATCTCCATGAAGCTCTTCTTCAGCTTCCTCCAGGTGACTGCCAGGCTGTTTGAGCTGCTCAATGGACTTAGAGAGCATCTGGAATGAGAAGAGGGGAACAAGTACTGACTCCTTTCACTGATGCCAAACACCAAGAAGTACTAGATCTGCACAGATGAAATTAAACGGTCCACAGCAAACCCATGTAGCCATGCAACATCAAAACACTGATGTACCCGGGAAAAAGAACAGAAGTTCCTAAGCAAAAGGCCGCTTTTTATTCTGCAGTAGAAAATACCATGTATATAGAGTGCCATACAATAATAATAAACTAAAAATAAGGCAGGATAATGAAAAACATGACACATCTGTTAGACCATTACAGCTGGTAAACAAGACAAATTAGTTTTCCTTCATCCTCTTCAAACATGAATGCAGAAATACATCTTACAGTTAATTTTCCACAACACAAAATAATAAAGGAACTCTAAGATATAAGCAAACTATTAAGCTATAATATTTTGTTATAAGCAAATTAGAGAATTATCACACAATTTTCTCTATCAATTAAAGCATAAAAGCACTGAAAGCCAACAAAGGAGAAGTGACAAAGAACTGGTGTCAGTCCCCTATCCCATGGCACAAGGATACTACAAGCTCGTCTGTCCATGACTGGAAGGACTACAGCCTTTGTGGTGCATTGTACAGGTATCCCAGTTCCAGCAATGATGATCTAACACAGCTACCCAGGCAACACCAGTTCTAGCCCAGTAACTGCTATTGCAAAGCTCTGCGGAGGTGCCGGATGCCTGAGCATTGCAATGATGTGCAGTTTGTGTTTTGCTATTTAAGATGAAGCCAATGCATTCCAAAATACTCCAAATGTAGTCCAGAAACCTAAACTGGAAAAAAATCCCCACTTTGTTGAAAGAGGCACAAATCAGACATGTAAGTAAGAAGTTGCAGGGTCAAGTGAGTAATTATCATTTATTCAACTGGCCTGCTTGATTTCAACTAAATAGTTTTGTATCACCTAAGTCAAATATCCTGAGAGGGTAAAAACACCTTTTACCATTACTCTTACATACTTTCCTCTTCCCAGCTGCCTCCCCCCAACCATCAAACATGTCTTTCAAACTGAGTTTTAGCTAGCGTTATGTACTCAGTTACTGAGTATATGGATGGCTTCAGGATGTCTGTTTTTGTCACAAACCATGGACCATCCAGTTTCATTCAGCCTGCTAATGCATATAGAAAAATGCTGGGTTGTCATGTAAACTGTGATCAAAAAGCTGCAGCTGGATTTAGGAAATCCCATGAAGTCAACAAGCAGAGTTGAAATATAAATTTATACAGTTACAGTTGATGCTTTGATGCATATGCCTCACACCAGTGGAGAAACAAATTCCTCAGAGGACGCCTGTCTGGCTATTCTCACAGCAAACCTTCATTTTTGAGGTGTAAAGGGAGTTTAATGTCTTACTAAAAAGAAACAAATAAAAAATCCCTCTTCATTACTGTAGTAACTGGCAAATCACAACATGAGTATCCTGCATGCTGCAGGTGGCATGCCCTAAACTGGGCAATCCTTTCTACTTCAAATAATGTGAAGAGTCTCCTTTTATTACACAGCATCTGAAAAATTTCTCAGATCAAACCTATCAATCTTTCCCAATTGTTTCTCAGGGGGATGACACTGACCAAGAAGGTACTAATAAAGCTAACTATGTGTAATCTGCTCAGGTACACTCCTCCTGTCTATTACAACAACAACAACAATAATTATTACTGTTGTTATTATTGTTATTGTTGTTATTATTATTAATTAGTTAACCATTTGTGGGGAGCCTTCTCCACTCCTCAAGCAGGAAGAGAAAGGCAGGTAAGGCTGCATGGCTGGCTGCTAATGAGCAAATAGAAGCTGAAACATCTGTGTGACAGATAATCACATAAACTACAAGAGTCACTGAGGCTGATCCATCTGTAAACCACTCCCTGTGCCAGTTACTTAACACCAGGTGGGTTTTTCTGGAGGGGAAGCCAAGAGAAAATGAGTGCATGCCATAGCAAAGTTAAGACACATATTTAGCTCATTACTGCTCTCCTTTCTTTCATGTTTTTTCACTTTTATGTCTGGCTCTTTCTTCTTTACTCTGCTGTATTGGTACAGATCTGCTGCTGAGCTTTCAGAGGCAACACATGATGGACTGCAGTACAGAATCTATACGTGGATCACCTTCAAACACTTCTTGCATGCAATCAGTGGAGAGAACAAGCACACGTAAGGGGGCTGCAGAGACTTAGAGTGGTATTTGTGTGCATTTCAACTTGCAGTGTTCCTGTTTTGGAGCTGGCTCCCATGCCGTGGAACTCAGCAGGTGATTTGCTCCAGATTTCAGCAACAGGAGGAGATAAGCAAATTAAATTTTCTAAAACTCTGTGAAATGAAAGTCTTCATATATTTACTCAACAGACTATACGAAGTGTATTTATATTATCTTTTTTACTGCAAAGTTTTATTAAAAACATCCTTTCCACTGTGACTTTAACTAAGCCTCAGGCAAGGGGCTATGAGGCACTACAGTCATGTCCTCTCATACGATGGAGCATGATCAAACTGGATGGAATGGCGGAAACATGACCCAAAACCTAAAAATCCCTTCTGCTGCTCAGACTGCTAAGCCACAGCTGACTGCTTTCTCTGTATCGCCACGATGCTTTCACATTTGTTGAAGTTTTTTTTTAATGACAGCTTGGCCCCATCCTATTCCAGTAATTATACTAGTAGCATTACTGGGCAGTTCTCCTAAGTCAGAAAAATCTCAATTCAAATTATATCTCCTGGTAGTAGTACTGTATCTGGAGACAAGTGAAGATAGCAGTTTAGGGTCAGTATTTCTATCTTCTCTACAGAAAATGTTCTGAATGAAACACTGCTCAGATCTTTTCACTGCACAGCTGGATACTTCTGCTTACACTTAATGTTTAAACTCTCCACTTTAAACCCCAACTTACCATTTTTTTCCTGAATTTATCTGTAGGTACATGCAGGACTTTCTCCTAATTTTAATGCATCTTTTTTTTATTTTGAAAAAGTGACTGCTTAATCTGAGATTTAGGAGAATTATGTTTAAAAACAATAAAACCCCCATAATTTATTTCCCTAATAAATTAAGGGTTGCACATATTGGTCTTATTTAACCAGTATACTTTACTGCTATCACCTATTCCAATTTAAGTGGTCACTAAAAAAATATCTTCATGCTAATGTAACCTATATTTTTTCTGCTTTTATCTTCAGGAAATTAAGATATAAGGGATATGTGTGAGTCAAAGTAAATAGTGTCAGCAGGGGAGGAAGTATTTACAGATATCAACTCCACTGTATAGCTGCAAGAGTCCAATAGAAAAAAAAAAAGACATTAAACATATCCTAACCTGCTTGGTTGTACAGAAAAATGGAAGACTAAATAATCTGGACACTGCAACAGACCATTTTATAGGTCCTTCAGATGCAGCCCCTGTCTTTTTCCCCTTTGAAATTATATGCTCTTGTAAAATACAGTGTTTTAAATAAGATGTGTTTACAAAGGGACAAAACCACGAAGTCCTGCAACAGCCAACCAATATGTTTCCATCCTTAATTAACTGTTCATTTTAAATACATGGCACTTCTAAGAACTCATCTATATACTTACAGAACAATTTTTCCTCTTCTCCCCTCTGGCAGTCAGATTGCTTTACCAGCTATGTGTGTTGTATGTGCGTTGTTAGCTGCACTGGAAACAACTTGGCACCTGCTTCCTGTTGTCTGTTACTCCTGTAATGCCGTATTTCTAAGGGATGTATTTACCTTTCAAAGACATTCTTCTGCAGTACGGCTTAAACATTATTCTCAGTAAAGGAGAAAATGCTCTGGGCATTTCCCAGTTCCAAACAGGCATCAGCTCCTTCGGTTTTGCCCAAATAATAAGCAATATTTGAAGGAGTATCTCTCACCTACAGCAGATGCTAGTCAGACTCATAAGCTGCAAAACCAAAACCTCAGTGTAATATGTTTAATAAAGCTAGATTGATTTACTGCTGCTGAACCTGATCTGGTCTTCCACATTCCACTAAATATCATTCAGAAAACTGAATCATTAATCTGGGGTTAATCAATATTCCTACTGACAATCATTCTATTTTTCCATCAACATAAATTTCTGTATTATTTTTCATTTTTTATTAAGAGATATTGGTAAACTGAGAACACTATCCAAGTACTAATGAATATTCACTTCCTATGTATTTTTTTACCTCACAGTAACCTTGGCCTGGTCACCGATTCCCTATACAGAGATGCTTTAAACCAAATGACATCCTAGAATGAAAACTGAAATTCAGGTGTTTCTTACAGAAGCCTTAACATTATCCATACACTTCCCATATTTTAGAGCACACTACCAAATGCCCCATTATTTTACCCTTTACTTTTCCAATACAGAGAATTTTACCATTGAAAACAATTGCCAAAATGCTATGAATACACAACTTAAGAACACAAATAGGGTTCTGCATCGATCAAATAAAATCTTTGCCCCAGTAAAGACAGTGCTAGTTCAGCTTCAGTACAGGCAGGCCTTACTCATCATACATGGCAAAAATAACTTCTAAAGACAGATGGCTTTGTTCATGTACTCTTCATGTTATGATCTCTGAGATTTTCTTGAACACAGACTTCTGCTAGGGGCTTTGCATTTAGATTAGTTACATCAAAATCCTCCTTTTTTTTCTGCAAGTGGCTGGGTCAAAGCTCTCTAGATGCAGATATACACAATAATATCAAGATTTTAAGTTTTTTTATTGTAGTAGTGGTCTTCTGGTATCCAATTGCACTAATTTTAACTGGGGGTTTTGGACTTTGGTCTCACTTTATTGAGCAGAATGAAGATCTGCAATGGTGATCAAAGGGTATTATGAGGAAATAAGCTGTCATTTGGACAGAAGTGTATTAAAGCTGACAATGGCAAAGCCGGTCTTCCCTAAGACAAGCTGAGTTCAGGTTACTTCACATTCATTATTAATTCTGGGACAAGGGTTTTTACCGACTTTTGGAAGAGATGTCAACATTTGCAGAATGTTTTCAGAAGGTCAGTGTACTAGATCCCACAGGTATAAATGTCAGACTTCAGTGGAGACATACACCATTTCCCACATCAAAAGCCAGGCATCTGACAGCTGACCAGAAATAATCCATAGGGGATCTCCTCTTTGCTAGTAAGGACAGAGGCACACCTTTTGGCAATGATTTGTTTCTTTTCAGAATGTAAATGATCCAGGGGAATCCTTTACTTCTGACCTATCTTAGATTTTGCTTGTTATCACCCTCACTGGAGCACTGGCTTGCTCATGAAGTGTATTTTTTCCTCAAAGAAAATAAATGTGGGCGTTTTTTGATCCAAGATAAATACAAGAACAATGGGGTGGGTAAAAACTGGTTCTCTTCCTGTTGTTGTTGTTACACCTATAAGTTAACCAAAGAGATCTGACCAAAACCAGTTTTCAGGGAGTGCTGACACATGCCCTATCATCTTAGCTCAGGGCAAATATTCAAATTGTGAGTTCAGTTGAATACTAAAGACTTAAGTACTTGAAGTCCTAAACACAAGGAATAAAATGTCAAGAGAAATAGAAAACAAAAAAGAAGGTATTGATTTGCTCTAAGCTCTTGATCAACCAGCATTTCACAGTCTTGACAGTTTAAAATGGTTCTGATTTTTATCCTTGAGTATTCCTCCTTAAGTATTCCTTATTAAATGAAACCTCCGCATTTTCCATGACTGAAAAGGCAGGAATTCTACCTCTGTTCAGATGTCATTATACAGCCTATGAACAGAAGAGCAAAGGACAGAACAACAGAAAAAACCAAGTTCGTGTCTTCACTTGATACATGCCCAATCTTATCCTAAGAAATAAAAGACTAGGTTGCTTTCCTACCTGGTCTAGAATATCTACTGTTTAAAGTTTCAAATAACTATAACTCTGCTTTGCAGAGTTTGATTGTAAAGCTGTGCAAATTATGTAATGAAAAAGTAACTTCAACTGTGAACAGAGGCAAGTTTTAAGACCAAAGTATATTCTACCACGTTAGCAGAGTTCAAAAACCTTATGTAGTCACAGGTGTTCAATCTGAACTTTTAGCTAAAAGGTTAAAGAATATAGCTTTAAATTCACTATTTAAAAGCTACTCCATGATTTGATCTTTTTTTTTGCTCTCTTGTCTAATTGGCTACCCTTAAATTCCAGTTTTTAAAAATTAGATTCTGTAAGTACATAAGGCTTTCTGTGTCCTTGGGGAGGACAGATATATGGTTAGAGCACTGACATTTTTCAATACTGTTCCTCAAAATGGTTCTTCTGAGAATGGAGAAGAACCTAGATGCTGCAAACTGTACAGTCTGATAAACAACACGCATCCTCAGAAAACCCACTGCTTCCCTGGCTGCAACATGATCTCATTTGTCCTCAGATACTTGCTGCTCTGAGGAGTTATTGTGCTCCTGAAGAAGGCTGGCTGCTCTGGGAGTAGGAGTTAAGGAGACTAAGAAGCTCTTGGGGCAAAAGTAAGTTATGGAGGTTCTAGGCAGACAGAGGTCCTAGGATAGACTGAAATTTCCACTATCTGCATGTGTGCATAGCCTATACTGTACAGAATAAAAGCTAGGTTCACCAGTTTTATCTCTTCATCACAAAGAACCATGTGAGAATGAAGGCATATTTCAAGTATGAGAGGGAAGTATTCTTATTAATGTGTGTTTTCATTGTAGTTCAACTGAAAAAAAAAGGTTACTGAAATAAGCTTTATCATAAACCAATCTTTTTACCTCCTTATCCAGTCTAACTCTGGTAAGATGCAATGCATTTCTAGTCCTATGTGACTAGAAATAGGTGGTTATGTGCCTCAAGTTTGATTTTCACATTGGGGACAAATGTTCATATATGCCACAGCACATACCCCCAAATGCTATGGTAGAATTTATATTAATAAGCATATTATCTAACAAAAACATGTCAGTGGGGTTCTTTGCTTTGTGAGGAATGCATGAACTGATGGGTTTATAGTACAAAGAGTCAGTACTTTACCAGTTAAAAATTCTTTTCAGACAATTGAGGGAAGGTGAAATATTTTCAAAACCTGAGGCTATGAGATATACATATGCCATCTTGATTAAACATATGGAATGCATACTCAAAGAAAAGCCAACTGGAGTCCTAGTTGAGTAATCAAAACACCCAAGCTGAGAGGGGTTAACATGCAAGGATCAGCTCTGAACTTTGAAGTTTTCTGGTCTTCATTTTTCCTAATTAAGACAAGATTTAATAACCAAACCACTGTACAAACTATGTACTTAAATTCTAGGTTTGTTTCTAATTTTGTTGGGAATTCTTAGTAGATTCCAAAGAATCAGTAACCCCTGGGAAATTCACCCAGTAAGTAAGGTGGAATGATTTTTTTTTCCTTAGGTACAAGAGCTGAAATGTCCACTTTTCATCTTTTCTTCTTTGACATTGCCTCATACATATAGTTACTGAGTAACACTAAAACAAGACAACTAAAGATGCATAATTAATATCTTTGTAATACTAGTGGAGCTTCAGCAAACAACCTGTGGAAAGCTGTGTACTAAGTGCAGAAAATGGTCCCCAAATAAAAACATGTAATTACTTGCATATCTTAATTTCAGAGCAGGTAACAACTTGATTTTGTTGAAGTATTGCTTCCTGATAAATCTATTTAGATTCTGCTGCTCTTCGTTTATTAATGGATGGTCCCTTTTATTCTTTCCCCTGCCCCTACTCCAGATAAGGTGTTACTGTACAAGGAATCTTGTACTACACAATTCAGCTGTCAGATATCAGCAACAGCACATTTTTCTCTTTCTCCTTATATGGTCATTTAATATCACCATATAGGTAACAAACTCTCATGTTACTCACAGAGAAAATTCACTTTGATAAACACTGATTAAAAATTTCTCCAGATGTTTAGTAAGTATCTCACATAAACCTGATAAATTTAATCAGCTGATCTGAGTTCAAATGAGTTATCTATTTATGCAACATTCTATTCCACAATGAGAAAGGTTTTAACACAATTCAAAAGAAGCAAGTTGAGTGATTGCTGCAGCTCAGAAGTACACATGCTAATTTTTAAGACATTATTTACCATTCAACAAGAAACCACCTGTCAGGTAAAACTGCAAGTTGCTTTGAACTCTATTTTGTTGAATTGTAGTCCATTTCAGAACCTTAAAATTAAGATCCATACAAATGTACGTATCAACTGTGAATAAACAAAAAAGATACTCCTGCAAGAACCTCTCTACTGTCCATGATAACATGACACCAATAACTACATTTCCTTGTTAGTTTCCCACCTTTAAATTTATTGGAAATTCTTTGCTTTGGGAACTCACCTTATTCATGTGGATCTGCTGCTGGTATTGTTTCTGCTTCTCCAAAAATTGCTGATGTTGCTGCTGGATAACCAGCTGGGCCAAAGTACTCTGAGGAAGAGGAGCTGACTGAGTTCGGTTCAGTGGCCTGTGACGAGGCAGTTTGTGGGCAGCTCTTATGCCAGGTGAGACTCTCTCCTTTGCTGCTAAAGGAGACTGTGGATGAAGAGGAACCGCTCCTGCAAAACAGGGACATTTCACTCCCCTGTGAAAAACAATGAACTAGTAGTTCTAACAGGAAGGAAAGCTTTCAGTAAGAAGAGGGGTGTATATTGCAGAACTCTGCATCTGCACTGATGCAGTGGGACGTGTACCACGTGCCTCGCCATGCTGGGAAGTTCAGCTGCTGCAAAAGAATGTGATGAAGTAATCATTTTCTCTTTTCTGTAATCACTGAATTCTTTCAGGCTAACAGACTGAAACAGAATCACTAAGAGGGAAAACAAAGATACTGTCCTTTCTTTCTTCCACCCTTCCACTTTTCCCAACAGTTAGGACGTATGGTATCTGTATTACCGCATTTAAACTGAACACAAATGTCAATAAAAACATCTTAAATTGGTATTGTTGGAGCTTTATCATTACCAGTCACAAGAAGTTTTTGCTGTCTCATTTGTTCTTTCAGTAACAGATGCTGCAAGAGAGCTTGGTGGCTGCTGTTTGGCTTTCCCTCCAAAGCAACGTGAGGATGAGTTGACGATGGAGGAATGTTTCCTCCATACTGTCCAGCCAAGGCCACTCCTTGTCTAAGTGATGGGGTCTCCCCCTTCTGCTTTTCTTTGAATGACGACGAAGCCTGTCAAAGAACAACAGCATTGGTAACTGCTTTTCAGAAGTGGCCATTTATACTTCTGCTTGATTAGATGGTCTTACATCGCTCTTCAAAAACACATACAGAAGAGAAGGTTAACATCCCTATCTTCGACTGTGAGACGAAAAGGAAGAACATGCCAGTTAAATGTAATGCTGTGAGAAACTGAGTAATGAAACCAGTTGAAAACAATCAGTAATAAAAGCCAAAGCATAAGGAACTACTAGTTAGAACATTATTAATGAAAGGATGGGACCTATCCTTAAAATTCCTAAAGACCTTCCCACAGCCTTCTGCACAGGAAACCAGAGGATCAGAGGAAATAGTTTGCATTGAGTTTGGAATAGGCAAGGCTTGGTTTTTCACATAACTTTCCATCACACAGCAAGCCAATCAGCAAAACAAAATAGTTACCTGCAGTAGTGGGAAGCTATTACTTTTCCTGGAGCACTCCCTGACTCCCTGAAGGACAGCACAAAGGTAAGTTTTACCCTTTGCAAAGCAAACTTGCACAGTTAAACTCTCATCTACAGATTCATCAAGAGCTGTTGTATGTGTGTAGCATTTTGAAGTGCCTTATAAATTGCACAGTATTGATTTAAAGCTTTTGGAAGTTTTGGCCCTTCACCACTGCAAATGTACTTTATATTGCTTTGTTCTTTGCGTACTTAAAAAAGAAATCCTGAAATGGCAGTTCAAGCAGAATAACAATTTTTACAGCAATAATAATAACCTAACAGAAATATGCATGTTGAGGCTTGCAGATAAACACTTATGGTATGTCATGGTAAAAACAGTATCTCTGATAATCTGAGTTCCATAAATTCTAAACCAAGGTTTTCACCAATATTTTTTTTGGTGTATGCTTAGTTCACACTGCTATCACCCTCCCCTGAAAAACAAACACCAAAGTAAGCTTTACATTCAATTTGCAACTGCTTAATTCTAGTAACAGAAATAAACATTACTTGCATAAATCACTCCCTTTGTTTTTTCTAGTGCCAAAAGTAATATTTGGTGCTAGTTGGCCACATCAAAAGCTTACAAGTTTTGAGTTAGCAAATGAAACATATTTTCATTTCTTTTTAATGTTATAAATTTACTTTGAAGCTAGTTGAAGCTAGTTATATTTTTGTGAAATAGCTAAGAAATTTTTGATGATATCCTCTGAGAAAGTAAGCACTACTTTTCATGATATTCAATTTTTCCATACTTTAAAAACAATAACTTGCTAAGACTTCTAGAGAACTGATTTCAGGCTTGCATTATTTTCTTTGCGAAGTTCTGTACCTGATGTTAAAATGTCAGATTGCAGCAACATGCTACTGCTAAGAACAGTAAATGTATTGAAGAAGCCATAAAATAACATGGAACAAGCAGGTAAGTTTTGACCAGTAGCAGTTTTCAGGTATTTTACTGAGCTACAGGAATACTACATTCTTCTCCTACAATGCTCCAGCCCAGTTTAGGTCACTACTGGAATCTCATAAAAAGCAGCAGGTGCTGTAATTTATCAGGTAGAAATGATCATATAATTAAACTTTTATATCTAAATAGTCTCCTCATACTTTTAAACTAAATAATCTCCTCATATACTTCTTTCCACATCTGAAATCTGTTATCTGGCATAAATGCAATGCATGTGGCCTGTACTTAGCTAAGATCCACACTGGCACTTGTTTATTTGAGATCAAGAATGAATATTGCTTTCAAGTTGTGCCCTTAAATATCCGGATGTTGCCCAGTGCATAGAGAGGTCTGGTTCCTACTTTGAATTGCTTATGTTCCAAAATGCTAAAAATAAAGAGAATAATCAGAAAGTAGGTTTTCTGGAAGCAAATGTATGCAGGAAGGCTTGAGACTGGTCACTTACACTGATTTGAGGTTGTATTGCTGGAAGTCCCAAGGTAATGTTGGGCAGAGAAGGGGATGTGTACAGACTCAACAAGTTCACTGATTCATCCTGTATCAAAAGGCGTTGCTGGGAAACCAGGTGCTGGAATAAAGGGGGAGAACAACAGAAGTAAATCTCCAAGCTTTTTATCTTACTTATTTTATCCTCATATCCTGATACACTGAAAGCCAATTATGTACCAGTCATTGGTATGCATCCCAATGGAGCTCCAAATCTGGAAAATTACTGTCCCTGTAAAAAAACAGTTAGTTCTCTTCTTAAGAAAACAACTGATATGTGTCTGGGATTATTCCTTGGTTAGTAAATCAAAGTTCCATGCAAAGCTGAAATCTTGAGGATTCCTAGACCATCTTTATCAACTTCTCATCAGTTCAACATCAGTTCTTATCAACCAGACTTTCACTCCAAGAAACTCAGCGGGTATTTATCCAGTGAATTAAGGATTGTATCCAGCTGAATCACAAATATGGATGTATTAAACTTTTACCACAGTTATTATAACTTTTGTTGTAAGGTACGAAATGTGATTTTAACTAGTCCATGTCTTTTGGCAGCCAAATTATGATATGGGGATGTTTCAGGGACATTATTTACTTCCATTAACATGGAAATTTTGTGTAGAAAGTAAGGCATATTGACACATCTGCCATTTAAAATAATCGACTGTCTCTCTCTCTCTCTGCATATATACAGAAGTAGCATCCTGTCATTCCCTGATGATGAGATACCCCTCACAGCTTTCCTAATCCATTCAAGTTAAAATCTTTAACACTTCTTTTGAAGACTTGTGATGTAATTTTCAAGGACATGGAACTGCTGATATATTTTTAATTACTTTAAAATAAAACCAGACATTCTACAAAGATCACCCTTTTTTTTTTCCAAAGATTAATTGGTAAGAAACATAAAAAGATTACCACATCAGGAATCTTTTTGAAGCCTTTGCCTTTCAGTTTGAACAGTGATATTTTTCAACATGTGGTCTAGTATAGTTGCTTGAATTATATTTTCTGTTTAACTCTTGCTTCCCTCCCAGAACTTTGACACAATAAGAGCTACAAAGGTCTTATTAGACTTAGGAACTCTGGCATGATATGGTCCCCAAGGGAACAACATCCTTGAAAAAGAATACCCTGTGTAACAGTATGACACAGTGACTGCTTTCTTCCCAAACAAAAAGCATATGGGACTCCAATAATAGACCACCTCCAAGAGGGATACTGCACACTCGGGCTTTGACTAAAGTAAATATAATAACTTGTCAAGCATGTTGTGGGGAGCTGTAGATTTTCCCCCGGACAAACCTGGAATATCAATTAACTCTGTAAAATACTTCGTGTTAATACAATGCAACTTCAGACCATCAATGAAAAGTGGTTAAGCACAAAAACACAGGATGTTATTCCAAAACATAACCTTCCTCATACAGTTTGTTTGGAGATACGACCTATCACTGAGACAATAACAGTAGAAGTCTATCCCTGTAATTTTCTTTTGGTACCTAGGGAATGTCAACAGATAGCGTAGGAAACAAAGAAGCTCCACTTGTATATTACATTAGTTCCTGGCTAACAGTGTCTTGCCTTGATAACATCCACCTTTGACCATGAATAAATCCAAGTATGTCAAGACTATGGAGATATTATGGAGGGAGTCTACAAATACTTAAGTGAAAATGGACACTCTAATGTGACTCCTAGAATATAATCAAATTTGTGGCAACTGCAACATTGATACAAAGCCACTTGAAAGATTTATGTTTAATATTTGGTTTCTGATATTCCACTATTACCTTCTAAGATTTGAATTAATAAAAGTAACTGTGGCAGGGTGTATAGCAGTAAAACACACTCCCACACGAAGGTCAGGCATGATTGTTTCATCAGGCAGAAGCAATGTTATTTACCACAGGAGCTTAATGTTGAAAACAGGAGTTTATTAGTAAAAGCACCTTAATTTAATTCCTAATACTGCTAATAACCTGTCATTTTCATTTTGGTAAGTGATTGATTTTTTAAAATATTTTCAGATAATATTATCCTAAGCATCAGTTTAACCTCATCTCCCAAAATAAATGTAGTAGTCCACCTGCATAGATTAGGGTCCTCTGTGTATCACAGAACCCCAGAATGGTTGGAAGGGACAACTGGATGTTGTCTAGTCCAACCAGCCTGCTCAAGCAGGGTGCCCCAGAGGCAGAAAATACGTGATCCCAGCTGCAGCTTTTCTTTTTACACAGTCAACAATACCTTGCAATTGTGGTACAAGCCAACAACAACTCCAACTCTGTTGGAGCTGCCAACAGAGTCATTTGGCAGCACAATGGCTAAGCCATGTCTTCATGTCCTACATGCAGACATGATGGTTTGGATTGGCTCCTAAATTACCCCAAAGAGCAACTTGTCCTACTTGCTCCTCTATGTACCTACTCATTGGGACCATAGATCCTGCTTACTGATGCTTAAAATAGCCTGTCAACAGAGTTATCCTCTTTCTTAAAATAGAGTACAAGAACTCAGTGTAACAGTGCACGATGATCAACAAGTAACCACGAGCCACCATGCTTTAGTTGTGCTGTGGGACCTGCTGAGAAGCAGGAACACCTATCTGTGCATGTTTATACACACATTTATAGATTACAAGGGGAAGACAAAATGGTTTGACTTTAATATTCTTCAGTTGTGGAGCTACAATAATTGTCCCAGCTTTCAATATTCACAATTACTTACACTTGTATTTCTTGAGGCTTTTGGGATGATTTAAAAAAAAAAATTATTTAGACTCTCTTCACGTACACTTGACACAAACCTCATCAGCTGGTCAGAAACCTACACATTTTTCCACTAGCCCCTTACAAAGATCACCTCAAGGAGCTGAGTATTAAAAGCATGGGGCTGTGGGGTTGCACAAAACAAGTATGTGCTTATCTGTCACATATGTAATTTATGTCTCCTGTATAATCAAGTGATATTCTAGGAAATACTGCTTTCCAAAGCAGAAATAGAAGAAAGGAATTGATCTGAAGCCCAGTTACACCAACTGGAAACTTTCCATTGCCTTCAATGGCTTTTGACCAGACTGTGAATGCCTAAAATTAATCATTTCACATGACTAAAGCAGGTTGTCCCTCTGAACTCAAGGGACATGCTGTGCAGGGGCTCAATCCTGCTTGCATGTCTTAGGCAAGTTAAGATTTAGCCCCAGCACAGCAGGTGACCTGAAAGTGTATGGCATGCTACAGGAGACAAATAGCTACTGCGGTGAACCTTGATGATACTGGAGACAACTGCGCCTAATAAAAACAGGATTTTATTTATAAGGTGCAATTAAAATCCTGAGTTCAACTTTCAAGTTTCATATAATGAGACCAGTGTTTTAACAAATGGTAGTGAAAGCAGCATTAAGGGAACTGTGATAGTAGAAGATTATCTGCAAAGCTGCAGCATGTGCAGTGCACCTTTGTTCATTCAAAAAATTGTGAACGTGTACCCACCAGACTGTCTGCTCCAGAGAATAAACCACTTAGAAGCCTCACTATTCCAGTGGATGTGGTAAAAATACTTTAAAAATGTGTTTCATTACTGATAATGCTCTAATTCTGTCCATGCACTGGAGTGTAATCATTTATGGTAGTGACTCATGTTTTACTGGTAAATGACTCTGTCATAGCAACCTGTTTTTCCCCAGCAAAAAGTGTTTTATTTGCTGCCACGAAAACTGCGGCTATCCACCCACTCAGATATGAGCACAACACTTACTGCAAATGTCACAACAATGATTATGAAACAACAGCAATGTGAGTCATGCGGGATTACAGAAAAACAAGGGATATTTTGGGTGATTTTGGAACACTCATCCTATTATTAGAAACTTCTGTACTTTGTGTATCTGATGAAAAATTGATTAGTTGTATAGCCTTTGAGAGCTGGCTAACACTAAACTAGGAAAGAGATATGTAGGAGTTTGGCTGCTGTTAAGCTACCAAAGAAAATCCCACTGAAATAAGAATCACTGAAGCTGAGATTTATGGAAAAATGTTAGAACCCACAAGACCACAGTACTAAGAGTCAAGTAACAAGAGAGGTAAAGAAATCCCCAAGTGGATCCAGAAATGGAAGTCTGTAGTTTCAACTTCTTAGCACATTTCACTGAGTGAAGTGACTGATGCCAGCATGAAGAACTCAACCTCTAAAGGAATTTTTTAGGCTCATCTGAGCATCTTTGATTGTATGTTGGGGTTATAATTTTTGATGTCTGGCACAGAAGTGGCAAATAATATGCAATGCAATGTTCCATTAGCAAGCAGAATGTAACTCTTCTGGTTCTTGCTACAACCTTTCCAAATCTCCAGAGACCACCAGCCTGACCAGACTGTATGTATTTGTGATGGTGCAAGTGTCCAGAAACTGTAACATGCAAAGTAACAAGCACCATGTATCAGTCTGAGACATTAGTGCCCTTCCATTTTGTAGTATCCTCAAGTCAATAAAAGATCCAATTGGATAAGATTTTCTGTTTAATACAGCACATAATAACAGCCACATATTACCAATTTCTATCTAAAACATCCCCAGTAGTAAAATACACAACTTAATTCCACTGAACTAGGATCTGATCTAATCCTAATGATGGATCTTACTCTGCATCATTTAAATTTCTTTGCAATCACATATGGGGGGCTATGAGGCAAGACCACATGTTAGCCATCAATGCAATTTTTTTTTTCTTTTTGGTTACGGGCCAGAGAGAGGCTACTAATCAGTGTGCAGAGGTCACCCACCTGCCCCCTGGATCATAGTTCACACACACAATTAATTCATTATGGGGAAAAGTCACTGCTGGAGGTTGAACTGCCCATTCCAGGGTTTTTTTTAGGTGAATGTCCTGCCACTGACCTGGAGAAATAGCTCCATTAACTAAAACTCTGTTAAATCACATTTTCTTATGCAATTTTTCTAACATAAACAGCATAAACCAACAATTAATACACCAAAGCAGGAACTGCGGTAAGTACTGGCACTGGATACAGAACATTGTGGAATTTGAGTCTCTCTTAGTCAAATTAGTTTACTGTGCCTTTACAATATTGCCATGGAAAGCATGACTTGGGCATGTCATCTGTGCTACATGAGGTTTATCACAACTGATTTACCATCTGCATTCCTGTTGTTGTAGGCACGTATGTATGAAACAGAGTAAGGAGTAGTTAAGATTCCTTCCGTTTACAATCTCACTTTACAAAACAAGTATTCAAGAATTCTGGCATGACATTTACGGTGGTTAAGTACTGCCCTGGTAAGGAAACTGAGGTATAGTAAAATAAAATGGAGATGTGACAAGGATTTAGTCACCTAACTCCAATACTGTGATTAAAGAAATCTACGTCAGCACTCATCTGAACCTGGGACCACCCTAACTCATATGTGTTAGATCACCAATGCCTAAACCACTGTTTTGTACCCAGTTCTTCATCAGCATTCAGCACTGAGCACCTCTTCAGGTCATCCCAGAAAGTAATATTCTGTAACCAAGTTCCTTTCACAGCTCCCTCCCACTCTTCCAGTAGCATTACTGCTGCTTTTCCCTGAACTTTTGTTACCAAAGAGTCTTCTAAACATGCACCTCATGTAAAAATATATCTAACATACTTTGGTGTCAGCCTGTAGTGTCCTGGTATTCCAATTACTCTGCTTGCGAGCATGACCAAATCAAAGTTTCCATCCTCTTCAGTCTAGAAACCTGAGCAATTATGAGTCTTACCTCAGCTTGAATGTTAGATGGCAAAACTGAGGTTTCATTTTCTGTTGTACTGCTGGTTGGACCATTGCTTGGGGAACTGGGACCTGATCCAGGGGAGCTGCTACTGACTGAGGATTCTGAAAAACAGATTAAACATACATGAATTTTACCCTGGAAAGGTACACATGAACTTGATTAATTATATAATCTTTACAGCATAGGGCTTTTTTGTTGTTAAAAATATCCACTGGTTACACTATTTATTTACATTAAAGACTCTTGATTCATCCTCCATTTCTTTGGTTTTCTTTTCACAACTAATAAGGAAAGATACTCTTGGTTTTTCCCCTTCTGAGCTGTCTGTGTCACATAAGAGGAATTTAGTATTTATTTTTCCCACAAAGATGGTTATGATACTCAGTATCAGGCAGAGACACTGATAGAGAGCTTGTAATGAGTAAAGAAAAGAAACTCTTTTAATTGCAAAGAGTCCTGCCTCTGTAAGAGTTCAAAATGACAGAGATAGCAGGCCTGCAGAGGTCATGATAATGTTGTCAATTCATGAGGCCTGCTGCCATCCTTTCTGTCTAGGAAGGGGGTGAGCCCAGTGTGAACCAATCATTACATACACAATTATTAATGGCAAAATATACACTTTCACTTCATCTTTGGCACAAATATGAAGGAATATTTCCAGTATGCAAAGACATTTAATATGGATTTAAAAGGCTGCATGTTATCTTGATTTAAATTGTCCCAAGTTCTGTCTTAGTAGAATTAGAATAACTCAATACAACAATATATAATGAGGTCATCCTCTCCCCCTTCGTCTATCTCTAATTCTACTGTATCTACTGATATAAATTATATTTATGTAACGGGAACAGTTAAGAAGGTTAAAGATGGAAGACTAACCCACTAGTGGAGGTAACCCTCTTTCACAGGATAGCTTTCAAAGTAAAGCACTCAAGAAGGTAAACTAATTAATATATAAATGTGGCAGCAAATATTCTATAGCTACTTCTTTGCTTATTCACTCTTTATGCCTTAGTTCATATGCAAAAATATGTTTTACTTTGAGTGACATTACAGGAGGCTTCCTAGCTGTTACTTGGATCTCTTACTCTTTGATTTACTGAATTGACTCCAGACCCAGCTGTACTAACTGGTCATGTGGAAGTTCTTGCATTGTATTTTCAATAGGTATCATAGAAGTGGAGACAAACAATCTTTTTTTCCTATTTTTTAAAAATTAAAATAGCACTTTTTGTATAAGTAGACTATTTTTATATTGTTTAAATAAAGGGCTATTTTCAGTTAAAAGAATAAAAAGCAAGGGGAAAAAGACTTCAGGCAACAATGTTTAATCAGGTTTATGAAAGGTCCAAAATGTCATATGGTCAATATTAATAATTGTAACAGCAATATGAAAGGCTCCAAGTTATTGTCAGAGCTTGGAAAAGAAGACGTCTAGTTTCATGTTTCTGCTCTTTCAATGGCATCAGGAAAAAACCTCCAGTGATAATTATTTCACTTTATACCTTACTTGTAAGTGTGCAAACTGTAAAGACATCAGCTAAAACTAAGGAATTGGGTATCAAGAACCCCATAGAGGCTTCAGGAAATGGAATTAATAAATTAGCTGTAGAAAAATTATAATCTGGAAATAATTTATAAGGAAACTACTTTATTTAGTAACTTTCATGCTTACTTTCACATCTATGTTCCAGTTTCACATGTGACATACTGTGTAAAGTTGTCACAAGAATTGCATGTACAGGGACACTGATGTGAGTTTGGTCAGGCAGTTTTTTAATTCCATCTTGGTGTGACATAATTTTGATATATCAAGTGAATTCAGATATGTCTGCATAAAGATATGGCCTGATCATTTGAAAAAGCCAGGAAGCTACTAAATATGAATGCAAGGTCAAAGCAAGAGTCATCAGGATAAGGCCAAATACTTCAAATGCTCATTTTGTTTAGCAAACAGTTTCAATTCTGAAGTACCACCACTATTCTGTGAGCTGTGGCAATGACACAGAATTTCCCCATTCTTAATTACCTGTCACCTCGAAAAGACGCTTCTTGAATGAACAGACATTTCCATCCTTCCTCCTGAGTAAAGGACTGCTTCTCCTTTCTGTCACCTTTTGTTTTAATCTTGAACGTACCTTCAAATTGGGCTCTGAAGCTGGAAACAAAGAGAAGAAAATATGTGACTACAAATCCAATTTCTGGCTTGTTTCCGACACCACTGACCCTGTAGGACCTCATCTGATCCAAGGAGGGCTTGGAGGCAGAGATTTTACTTCCCAACTTTCCCAGACATCCTGTCACTCGTCATACAAGTTCATTTTAGATTGGAAGCTAGGATAGAGAGGAAGAGAGCTGAAGAACTTTGGATACCAGTATTTTTTGCATTCCATTGCAACTTTGAAGTAACCCATTAATTATTGTTACTACCATAAGCATTTATAATAGATGAATGCAAATTTAATTTAAATTATTTTTATCTCTCTTGTAGGTGAAAACTTGGAAAACACATCTTGGAACTTGGAATGTTGTAACTGGATTAAGGTCTAATTGCAGAAACAGAAAGAAGCTTCCACTGGTGCCTTTTGATTTCTCTGAGAAATATAAATTACGACAAGCCTTGCTGGCAGAACATTTCTTGGTCAGCGAATTTAGGTCCAGAATTTTAGTGTTTTCTGAGTAACACACCAAACGGCTAGATTTATGACAGTGTCCTAAAAACATTTACAGAGAAAAATATATGCTCTGAAAATGAAGAAGTAGGGTTGATTCCCAGAAAACCTAGGATTACATTTAATGCACCTTGGGCAAGTTCCACCCTTGTTTCCTTAATGGACACAATCTTTTCATATGAAGGCCAGCTCTGCTGTGCTTCTTATTTTGTAGTATTTTTAGCATGATAAAATGTTTCATGTAGTCATTTATCTGTTCTTCAAGGAAACCCTGTATCAAAGAGACTGCTAAGAGCTAGTGGAAGATAATTGTGGAATAGAACTTGTTTATATTTCCCTTCCTGGAACTGAGTATTGGCTAAGCAGTATCTCAAAACACAGAGAACTAGAAACTGGGATCAGTTCTCTCTCCTATGCACAGACTTAAACCCAGCCTCAGAGAAGGAGCAAGACTTAGCAGAAAAACCAAATAAACTGTATCTTCACTCAATTCAGAATTACACCATTTGTCACTTTGGGGCAGGAACTCAATCCTGCACTTCTAATTCTAGTCCCTGTCCATCATGTGACATTGCACACCTTTTTCCCTTTTGTCCCAACTGTTCCTTCAGGGACGGGGAGGCTAGAAATGGTCACTGGAGACCAAAGGGGCTGCACCTCACTGCAGAGTTGCTGTGACCAGCAGAACCTGCTGTCATGCGCTGGCCTTTGTCACGTACTGCATTGCACATGGCAAGCGCTGCCCTCATAAGACCCTGTGCCTTGAGTACATTTCAGACCAAGATACATAGGCTAGCACAACACTGGAAATCTTTAATAATAAACATATTAACTAGAAATTTCTTTTTTATCACCTACTACCACTGTTAAGATGAATGGTTCAAACAATAAAGTACAGGTGACTTGTTTGCTATCTAAGATACCATTTGCAATGAAATTGAAAATAGAAAATATAATAATGGGCTATGATTACACTACATGCTATCACCACAGATCTCACCAGGTAT
This sequence comes from Gymnorhina tibicen, assembly GCA_013399875.1. Taxonomy (NCBI): domain Eukaryota; kingdom Metazoa; phylum Chordata; class Aves; order Passeriformes; family Artamidae; genus Gymnorhina; species Gymnorhina tibicen. Next base: position 3,955,449 of record VXAZ01002838.1, on the reverse strand, counting down.
GACGACATTTAAAAGAAAAGTTGTTCACTCCTTCTGCACTTACATGTATTTCCATTTCTTTTATTCTGTACTCTTAAAACAGGAGAATATGTCTGTACATATTCTGTCTGTACATCTGTGACAGATGAATGTGATACAAATCCTCTGCAACATTCACTGGAGAAATTCTCCACTTCTATGTGAATGTTTCATGCTCAGTCACAGTAATTGCCTTTCTATTTTTACCAAATTCCCATCACATTCTGCATCTGAATCCATCATACAAGCACAGAAAATAAACTTTAAAGTCAATGTATGAATTTATGAGCCATCTGAGAAGATGCATTTAATATTAAAAGGCATGGAGAAGAGTAGTTTTAAAATTATAAAATAAACCTCACAATATGCATCAAAGCCAATGTTTGAAGAGTGTTTGCTTCAAACACTGTTTTTTCTGAATGTTCTCCCTGAAACACTGCCAGCTGCTAACATGGTACTTACTAGGACACAATGGCTAGGAAAAACAATTCTGGTTTCAGTGGACAAAATATACAAATCTAAGCAATTTGAGGATATCTGGTCCACTGAAGAAAATGCAGAACTGGACACTGGTTTCTTGATTCCCAGCAGTGGCTGAGGCATTCGCTTGGTGTGTGACTGTAGAGATCACTGAACCATCCTGCGCCACCAAAGCTGGGGCAGAATTATTGTTCACTGAAAGAGGGATGGATCACAACAGCAATGCTTCGGAGCGCTTCTACGTGAGGGCAGTAATAACACATCTATAGTTGTCTCTTCTGACAGCTAAAAAGGCAAAATTAAGTATTTTAAGCTTCAAATATGGAGCTGTGGATTGCAATTATAAATGTATATCAATATATATACACACTGACTGCCTCAAAGCACATACATAAGATCATCTAGAGACTATTTTAGTCCTTTAAACTCTGAAATGTGAATGCTAGCAAAAACTGAAAATAAATTTTTCAAACCCTTTTTTTTTAAATTAAATTGTTCCCCTAGTATTTGCAAGACACTTGGAAAGTCTTAGCGGCAAATGGTCCAGAATTATTATAATTAATCTGCCTTATGCTTCAAATAAGTATTGGCTCAATACTTTAACTAGTAGCTCTTAGAAGTGGTTCTACAGAGGGATAATGTTCAAAATAACAGTTTTGCATTAGCCACCCCATAAGTATTTCTACTGCACGTTATTTGCGCTTTCGCTTAGCTTAATTAATCTATTGCCACGGCTGACTATGTTTATCACACAAAGGCATTCTCCAGGGGAAAAGTGTCCCATGGGGAGTCAATGCCAAATAACTTTTGAGGCTAGAGATTTACTCCCCAGCTTGCTGCAGAGCAGCAAATACAAATATTTTTCTCAAGCAAATACAAGCCCCTAAGAATTAAAATTTTTTTCTACAGTAATACCACAGAATTATTGTAAAGACCATCAGGGAGTCTATATGGTGATTCAACCATAAACCAAGACACTGACATAGCAAGAAAATTAAAGCACGTGGCTAACTTGCTATACACTGAACATCCCACTGTCGTGCAGAACTCAAACCTAGATTCATTCTACCCCTGACAGACAGGGGTATCCTGTATCTCACCTTCCTGAGGAAAAGAGGCCTCTCTAAAGTGCTGGAGGTGCTGAACGGGGTTGGGTTTGCTGGGTTAGATGACTCCAGCTATAGTGAACTGAATCATCTGACCGAGGAACCCAAATGACACAGACAAGAGAAAAACAAGAGCACGTGTCCAGGAATGTGGCCCTGAGGAGGAGGAACGCAGGATGGCAAATTTTCATGGCAGGAGTCTGGTTGGTTGGGCTATGAATCTAAAATATTGCTAAGAAACAGTATACAGCTGATATTGGTTTAGTTGGTCTCTATTAGGCTAACCTCTTTGCTCCACAAATCTTTGCACTTCTATTACATTTAGCACTTTGGAATAAGTAATAATCAACTGCCACTTGGAGAAAGTGAACATATATTATTTGAAAGTGTTTTGTTTCAAAGAAAACAAAAAGACACAGCTATTTTCTCTGAAGGCAATCAAAGCCCATGTCATTGATCTCAACAGGAATCAGCTGATACCCATTTGAGTGATTCACTTGAGAGGATTTCAGGAAAAACTAGTTGAAAATTACTTTACGTAGCTGTAGCATAATTTGGAGTAAGATGTTACAGTAGTATGGCTTGTTCAGTTTTATTGCTATTACCTGGCTTATTCTCTTTTTAGTGCTGGTAATTATGGACTGGTATTACTCTTTAAATTATTCTTAGTGGGAAACATATGAAAAATACAGAGAGGATTAGTTTAAACAACAGCAGAAGATCTCACAGGCAATCAAAGGACTGGTTACCTAATATCTTGCCTTGACTTGTAATTATCTCTACAGAACTAAGAACCTCTGCTGTAGGTGAAGGAGAAAAACAGTGTCTCAATGATTTTTCTCATATTTTATAGTGGCATCATAGAGGAAGAAAGAATAAAGTAACCGTACTGTTAAAATGGAAAATATACAGATGTCTATGTAGATACACATTAATTTCATCACATGAGCCATCACTGATCAGGTGAAAGAAAGATAGTCTCTCCTAAGAAACAGGATACTCAGATACAAGCAAAAGAGATAGGAAAATGATTCGGTGAAGTCATTACGTCCTGTGCTCCACTTTGCTTAGTATTAGCAATTTGCAGATACTAGCATTAAAGAATATAGCCTGGGGCCAGATTGCTCCCAAATGATCTGAGGTTTTCTTGACAGGGCTTTGCTTCACTGTTTCTTTTTATTAAACATACAGAGATATTTAAGAAGAAGGAATGAAAATCCTTTTTACACATGGGGAAAAGACATATATATGAAGAGAATGTAAAAGACAATAATGCATTACTTTCTGATGGTTCCTGGAACACAGTAATACTTTTGTATCAGAAGAGCGTGTGCCAACTTCAAATCAGCATTTAATGAAGCCAGGCAGGAAATGGGGGATGGAAGAGGGTGCATAGCAAGCAGGTCCTCATCTTGAGGCTAAAGCCACATATAGGAAACCTGAAGAACAGAAAGTGAGCTTTTGTCCAGATTTCGAAAGGCTCTAAAGTAAAAGCATTTCCTTTTCCTCACAAGCAGGCTGGCTCAGGAAAGCTGTGGGGCAGTCGAGATAAATGTTTCTAAATCTGGCTGAAAAGATTCCAACACCAGCACGAGCAACACCAGCAAAATTTCATCAAGAAAGAAAAATTGTTGACCATTGTCCAGGCATCAACTGCTATCACTAAGACTATTTTTAAAACAGAAACCTGAACTTCCTGAACATAATTAGATCACCAGAAACAATTAAAAACCAAAGACTTCAAGACCTTAAAGTAAATATTCACAGGTATTCTCCATTTCTTTAGCTGTATTTTTTTAAGATGTGAAGAGTCATATGTGATACTGATTTGAATATATTCTGTGCTGTACTCCATGCAGGAGTTTGGTTTTTTTTTTCTGGCTCATATCTAAAAAGTATCAATAATTGAACACATAGTCAAGAAATCTGTTTATTCACACCACACAGGTTGCTATTTTTTTATACTACTGCACTAGAGACTCATGCACAGACAAGGATTTTGTGCTGTACAACACACAACCATAAGAGTCCATGCCTGAGATAGCTTAAAATTACAGCACCAAATGATGATGTATGGTACAGGCCATCAGAAGTGGAAGAAAAAAACATTAAGATGGAACTGGTTAGCACACTGGGGTTATTGCCAGCATACCACTGGTTTATCCTTTGTCAAATTTCTTTCTAGTACTCTGGCAATTGAAATTTTTCAAGAAGATACTGCATGTGGATAATGAGATAACTTGGAGATTTCTGTTGTGATTTCTCCTGAAGCAGGAGAGGCAGAATGGGAAAAAAAACACACTGTGAAGAGATCCTCGTTTTGTCAGGTCCATTGCATAGTTCAACAGGTTCCTGGTTCATGCTGTGGACTCCCAGTCACCCTGGTAATACACATAAGTAATAAAGCAGCCTGCCTGCCTATGCTATGCCTGGACCTCAAGACCGAGGAAAAGGTCAAATCCCACATTAATACTGCAACAAAACCAACCAGAACAGGCATATCTTAGATTCCTTAGAAGCTGGTCTGAAAGCAGTGGGCTAAGGAGAAACTTCCCAGTTTCCCCTTCAGTTGACGAAGGCAGAGTGAAATGCACAAGACACCCCTAAGCACCACCAGAAAGGATAAATGTGAAGATAATCTGGGCTTCCTCACCAAAACTGTGGGTGCAAGCAAAGTCTGGCAGAAAGCTGGAGAGGCAGAGACACACAGGTCAGGGACAAAAGCTGTGGAAACAACTTCCTCAGCAGCTTTGTGAAGAGTTATGAATGAGTCTGTCCTTCGGAGAGACCTGGTGGTCTCACAGCCTTTGGCACATGGTTCACACAATCATGTAACTATTCTCTGCCCTGAATGAAGTTTCTGATTGCTGCTCTGCCTTCCTGTAGGCCACCACAGAGTGTTTCAGCCACCTCCACATGATTATATAAAGCATAGGAAAGATAAGCAGTGCCTCTTTGTCTTTGTAGATGGATGACTGACTGACATTTGCTGTAGAAGGCCACATCCCAACAGAAGACAATATTGGACAATGTATGCATGGACATTCTCCCCACTGGATGACAGACTGGAAGACACCAGCATGCAGTATAATTCTGTGGGTTCAATGACTTCTCAGTTCTGATGATTTAAAATGCCACTTCTGAAAGAGTTTTACATTAGATTAATGAGACTGAAAGCTATTTACACATGCCCTCTAAAGCTCTTCCAAGAACTACATGGACCTGACCGCTGGGTGGTCCCAACAAGGCAGGAGAACCAGATACAGCAGTACAGGATGGAGACACTTTGTTTTTCTGGCTTGCATCACCTAATGGGTTTTCAGGATATACTGAAACTGTTTCCTGTACAACCATTCACTTTATGGGGAGTGCTGGTCATATGTGAAACCCTTCAGTCCTTTGCTTTATTTTACTTCTGTAAAAGGTAGAATGCTTTATTTTTTCAGACTAAGGTAAATATCCATTCCCTAAATAAAAAAACAGGTTTGGTGAAACACATGGTAAAAGAAGTAATTAGATTAGAGGGGATCTTGCAGCCCTTTTGCTCTCTTCAGGCTAAGGACATCAATTTAACAGGATTAGCAAATTTTCATTAATTTTCTAAAGCAAGTTCAAAAATGAAATAGTCCCTGAAGCTACTTTAAATATCTAACTTTTCCTTGTTACTCACTGCAGTCTGTATGAAATATAAAATACTTGTTTCATTATCCATGCAAACAACTGTTATCTTTCTAGGGATAGTTTACTGAGTTAGATGTAGAAATGACTGTACTGCTTGGATTTAGCCAGAATTCGAGATCTTGAATATTTGAACGGTATGATTTATTTCCTGTTGATATATGTTCTTCATGTAACCTGTAAGGCAAAAGAACAGGTCTCTTGATAGAATTTTAAATAAATTCTAATTTTTAGCAAAGAAAAAGCATCTCCTTGGATTTGCACCACAGGGTTATACAGCAGCACTTTCAAGGAGGCCATGGTTTTACTGGGACTTTGGAGTTGTCATTACATCTCAAGTCTGCTGAAACCGTGACATATCGCTACCGTGTCAGGTCCATCTTAATCTTCTTAGGGGTAAAATAATATCCTTTTCCAACAATAAGTAGGGGATTAAAAAGCAAATACTATTATGTTTATACTGTCTTGAACCATAGAATTAAAGAACCAGGATAGATTAAAATTAATTTTCATCTTCTCTGCATGTCATCAAATTCTGTTATTTTATTACACCTTTATAGCACTTTCTGGAGCCAACTCGCATCTGAGTTCTCAGTAGGTGTAGAGGAGAAAGAAGATGAAACAGGTGCTTGAATAGAGGGTATCCCTCATTTGAATGGTAATAATTCAATAAATAAATTAAGATATTCATGACTGGCAGTCCTTCTGATTAGGTCTCCACTGGTAATTCTTACTCTTTCTTCTGACCATCTACACCAGTTGGTTCTAGCTGGGAAGAAGTAATGAATATAGAAATACTTTCTGCAAATAGAGCAAATCCCACTCTTCAGCCTAAATCCTCCTCCCAAATCTACTGAATCCCAAGAAAAAATACTCTCTTCAGTGAAGAACTGCCAGAGATAATCCCCTAGCCCCCAAAGAAGAGACTTCTGCCAGGATCACCATTTGACCCCTAGATACACGATCTATTTTTTATAGAATAATCATGTTCATGATTATGTTGTTCCCCAAGCCCCATAAAAGAGGGAATTAGTTCATACGGTGTTTAAATCCCACAGATTTTAATCTAGGAAAATATCCAGCAGTGATAACTCACTGATGTCAGGCAAAAAGTACAACCCAGAACTACATCAGCCTTCAGAAATTCATGATGAAACACCATCAACTTCTCCCCCAGTTTAACAGGGCATCAGTGTCATCAGGAAATACGAGCTGGTTAGGTCTAGACTGCTGAATCGTACTCTGGAGTTGTCCAAGGGCAACAGGATGCCAAGAAAACAAAAGCAACCAAAACACAGTATATCTTACTCTCCTAGCAGATGAGAACCATAGGCCAAGTTCATCTCAAAAGCAGGAAGGCACTTCAGCTCCACTGAAGACAAATGAAGATAAAATTGGCTCTGAAGTAGTTTGAACATTCAAGACACGTTCGTCTTCTTGAACCTCTGCAGCCAAGGCCAACTTTGTGAAAGTATCTCTTCATGTTAAGCAAAGTGAGAAGAAAAACCCCACGTTTGAAGTTTTAATTGGACATCCATACTGCACCTTCACAACTATACTGAATTAAAATAAATTTGCTTTTAGATAGATTCTTTATGCTCTGGGATATAATTCCAGTCCCCTACAACTTAATTAGCTAAATATACAATGTAACCTTCCATCTGGTAGAGTAATTTAACAGGAATAATTGTGCACCACCATAACTCAACGAGACACTGAGGAAAACCATTGAAATGCTATTTCCTTTCCTTTGGAAGAGAATTATGTACAATTTCAGCATGCTTTGCATTTCTAACAGTTAAAGCCAACAGGGAGGTATCACTCTCATTTATATTACTTTCCCATGAGAAAATCAAAAGCAAAGTACAAAGCTTATGCCTTTGCTCATGAATGGCTCTGTAATACTTACTTGGCTTTAGCCACAACATGTTATTTGGCAGCTAAACCCCTTAATTAGAGTTGTGGGTTTGAACAGATTTTTCAGTGAAACTATGTTTTGCAGGATTTTGGAGAAGTGCAGTCTTTACTAACCGATATCTTCTATTTTGGATGATCCCACACCATGTGATTTCCACTTTTCACTTCTCTGTTCCTCTCTTTTTGCCATCTTTTAGATGTTCTTGTTTACTTTTCTAAAAGTTTTCAATTGTTTCTGCTCTAGATACAGTGGAAGAAAAATCCTAGTCCTACTGAAATCAAACAGGACAGTTTCTACTGACTTCAAAGAGTCTCAAATTTTATATGCACTATTTTGTAACTTATTTATCCAGCGGGAATAAGCTTTGAAATACCCATTAAAAACATTCCACTTCATTTCAGTGAACATTATGCTCTTGAAATGCTTAGCAAATTTAGGACTGCTCTCTTATTGAGAGTTGCTTATTGAAGCTGTTTCTTTAGGTTCAAAAGTCAAAAAGGTGTCTAGTATCCGATCACCTGCTTATCAAAAAGTTATGCAAGCCACTTCTTAATGCTAACTTTGAAAACATACACAGTTAGTGTAAGAAAACTTTTATGTAATCACCTAATGCAGAACTTCCTAATTCAATTTTGGTTATACACTGGGCAGTAAAAGAACTAGGATAGTATTTTAATCAAGATTGTATAATTAGTCTAGTTATTAAGAAGGGTCAGTAGCATCATAGAGTAATTACTGGGAAAACAGAACATGATATATGTACAAATAGTGGGATTTTTGCTAAAAGAGAAATACAGTGAATCCAGAAACTGAGTATGTTTTTCACCCATGCATAAAAAACTTGCTTTCTGCAATGAAAAGTGAGTGTTAAATAAAATACATTAGAGGAACAACCTTCCACTGATGGGAAGACTATGATAGTCTTCATGAGAATCATTCTGGTGATGACTCCTGTTGAGACCTGGTACAGGCCCTGGCAGCTTTCACGATACCAAAGCATACCTACATAAGGTTTTTCCTCTTTTGACAGTGCCATTAAGCCTGCCCTAGCACTCATTTTTATTTAGTTTTAAGCTATCTCAAAAAAATTCTCCTCCAGCTTGAGTTCAATGAGAATGACAGGGCATCCCTCCTCACCCCCGTCTTGGGAGGCTGCAGGGCTCTGATGGGCCAGAAGAGCAGCACTGCACAGCAGCTACAATCACATCCCATTTCCTTGGAGCTGCTGGCTCCCAGGGCCTGGACGCTGGTTTGGCCCATTCATTACATGAATGCGGAAGCTTTGCTTCAGATTCACTCTGCAATTGCAAGTAAAAGCTTCTGCTCTTTCTAAAACCTCCTACTACTAATTACACGCTGTGAAGTTATTGATACTGAATTTGGGAAGGCTAAAAATGTTTGGTGATTAATGGGAAGAGGAGTCAACATCAGGATACCTTTTTTCCTTGTCACTGTGGTAAGTACTGATTTCTTCTGGGCACATTACCTAGCCCAAATTTGTTGAGACAGTTCATCAACCCAAGAAAACAAGGGACTCTGGAGAGGCAGGAATGCTTAGCATCCCTGGAAAATGGGATAAAATTAGGAGAATCGTTGCCTCGCTTCCCTGCTTCAATAAACAAAGTGCCTCTCCCATTTATTGTGCTCACTCATAAACTCAGAGAAAAATAACACTTCTCTCCACTGAGCTGGACTTCTTCATTTTGGCAGACATGGTAATTGAGGGTTTGGGATACTCTAACCCTTTTTTTTAAAGTGAAAACCGAAAGAAATCCAGTTCTTTCATATACTCTTATTTCACAGAAGAGTGTTTTCCTAGAAAATGCAAACAGAAATAAAATTTGGTGGCACAAAAGGGGAAAGGAGGAAAACGTTCACACATGAAATGTTTTTCTTCTGAGTTTCAACTGCTCCAGTAAATTACTGAGTCACTAAGTGCACAAAGAATTGTAGGGAAATATTCTAATTAATTTCTTTTCTTAAAAAATTACATCTGCTGAGTTCTCATTCAGGAATCTTTCACTCTCATTTACACAAGAGCTACACTGTTATGCTACTGCCTAATCAGGTTAACTTAATATGGTTTTTACAGAGTGATCTTCATGGCTGTGCAGGACAGCCTTCTTCATCTCTTTCATCACAATATTGAACAATGCTTCATCTCCTCTTTTTTCCTGTATGAAATTACACAACTTCTCCTATCCAAGGAAGAGCCTCATACTATTTGCTATTAAAAAAAACCCCATGCTATGTTTCCATTGAGTATGCTTCCAATTTTTGGAAAGTGAGCTACAAACATCTTCTCAAATTGTTATATTGTGAGAGATCTTCAGATCCCTAGGCACAATGCAAGTAGTAAGCTTACAACTCCATCTGCAAAGAAAGATTCAACTGGCACAAAACCAAAATAAATAGAAATACTGATTGACATTCCCATTCTTCCATGATTGTGCTAAACTCAGGAAAGAAAGAACAGTTCATACTTGGTATGATGATGTCCCCAGGAATTTCTTCCAAAAAAAGCCAAAACATGAAACAAAATGCAGAAATTTCACCTACAGCAATATTTTTTAAAAATATGCAGCTTTGGCCAGAGTGAACCCTTATCGGAACTTACTGGCTTTTGCTGGTTTGTATCAACACTTGCACACAAAAAATGAAATTTTAAAGACCGAAGAAAATGTAAATGTCAGGTCTATTTGCCAAAATTTCTGCATTTCGACAAGGTAAAAAAAAAATAGAAAAAAGAATCTTTGAAAAGATCTTCTACCCTACCAAACCCATGTTGCTTACTGTGTTTTTGTTAGTTTTACAGTAACCTCATAAAGAGGATATTATTTTCCTAAACAGATAGTCACAGAATAGAGGAGTTCAACAAGCAAAAGTTCCTCATATTAAATGATCAGGTTTTCAAAAGTACATGGCTCCCATCAGAGCTCTTAAAACAGTCAGTAGGAATTTCAAAAGTGTTCCATAATAGGGAGGTATTTTCAAACCTCTCTGGGTAATTTAGACGCATTAGTCTCATTGAAAGTTAATGAGCCATGTGCTGCTCAGGCTTTTGGGTGCTTTGCAGAAAACACATATTACAACTGGTATCCATGGTGCAAGTTTTGGGGATTTTTAAAATTTGATCTTATGCTGTTTACACTAAATTCTGCTTGTAGCTACAGATGTGTAGCTTCTCTTTACGGTATATTTATCTATCCAGTGAAGCAATAGCTCCCCTTGCTCTGCTCTTTTCAAAGTCTGTCAACACAGAGCATCTGAATGCAGCTGTGCAAAGAGTTGCATATCCTGGCCTCTAGCCCCTAGGACAGTCCCAATCCTCCATGCAGCTAAACTTTGTGAAGCCCATTGCTGACAACTTCTGGTGCATCTTGCACAGAAAGGAACAATCCACATGGCTGAGACTTGTTGAGTAACCACAGTCATTGCACTAGGATGTTAGCTCAGGTACCTAAGTGTAAACACTGACAGAGCAAGACTCTTAAGTCTTTCCCTAGTTATCCATGCATTCCATCATTCTAGATGCTAGAAGAGTGAAAGCTGCAGAGAATATTTTCCTTTGTACCATTCTCTCAGAATTAATTTTTAAAAGATTAATAAGGAGATGCCACTTCATGACTAATTAAGCAAAGATTAAATGGATTACTGAACAAGAAAGCAAGCAAGCAAAACTCATGATTTACAATGCCTGTGTGACACTTGGTGTTCCCTCAACACTGAAAAACACATTAGGATGTCAGGAAAGAATCATTCAGCTTTGTTGCCCATTAAATCTGATCTCAGAGTACTTGATTCAATCAGAATTATCTTACAAGAGCATTTTATAAAATTGGAGAAGAGAAATATACCTCTGTATCTTATATTATAAAGATTAAAAAAAAAAAAAGTAGCCTAAAAAGCAAAACAAGGCTGTGATTAAAAGCCACAACAGGTATTCCTTTCTTAAGGCTGAAAGGAATGTGAGGTCTGCTTTCACATGAATTGCTGACTTCACGCAGGTTCAGCACCACAGAGGGTTTACTAGGAGCCAGTGGCAATAAGCATTCATAGCCTGAAGGGAAGGAAAAGAGGTTCACCCCTCATGGCAAAGGTCAGATTTCTGCAGGCTTACAGCCTGTCCATATACATGAGTGTTCGTGGGACATCTTTGTCTAGTAAGGTCCCGTGAGGATGACACAGGCTCCACAATGTCCCCTCTGCCTGGAGGATGGCCCTACAGCCACCCAGATCAGTTTAGGGTCATTTGACTTGTGTCGATTTGGTTCCTGTTGCTTTTACTCTCAACCTGATGAACAATCATTGAAAACTTTGTGGGGATGTTGCTGAAGGCTGGAATTAAACAACTCTAGTACACAGAGAGACTGGATGTGTAAACAGGATATTAACAGTTGCTATTTTCACGGATATGCAGAGCTATCAAATATCCTCTGTTGGTAATGTACAACATGCTGTACACTTCACTTGTATTTGCTTATCAGAATTGCTATGTCAATGTCATAGAAACGGTTATACTAATGATTATATTAGTATTTGTCTATTTATTCTGTAGATATCTTTTCAGAGAGTCATCATGTCCTTTGTTCAATTTTGGAACCGATGCACTGCCTGCCCAAATATTTGGAATAACATATAGAAAACATCTGGATTTACTTATATTATAGTCCTCTTATGCAGACAATGGGAATTGAATTAAGGAATATTTTGAAACCCCCACAGAGATATAAAAGTATTAGCAGCTGCACGAGAACTTTACTGTTACAAAGTTTGAAAATGTTTTGTTTTACAGATCAACAGTCTGACACATCATAAATAGCAATCATAATGTTTAAGATATATAAACATGGGAGAAAAATTAAAGCTTGCATTTCAAATACATGTAGATGAATTCACAGCACTTAGAAGATGCAGAATGTATCCTTTTGTTTAAACAATGAAAATGTATAGTCTATTGGCACAGAAAATATATGCTGTACAGTGGTATTAAGCAAGGAACCACATAAGGGTTTATTGTGATGAACAGCCTGAACAAGATTTTATAGAATCTTGTTATATTGCCACCACATTGTACAAAGAGTAATTCAGCTAGCATAAATTAGCATTTTGCTTTTCATGCTTCCATTCCTTCGGAAATATTTGGGGACATAATATGAGCTTAGAGAGTCTGCCCCAAAGTATTAGATACAGGATGGATTTTCTCTCTGAATATATGCTGTTTCCAAATGCCACTTCTTTTCAAGTCAGTTTTGCAGTTAGTTTTAAATCTCCCAGTGGCTAAATCACATTCAAAGGCAGTTAGCACAGTAGGGGGTCAGACTTTCTCTCTGAACGTAACTATATCACTCAACAGCAGACTCATGCAATAAGCGATCTAATGTTTTCTTTTCCTTTTTCCCCCCTCCTCTGAGTGTCTCCTTTGCATTCCTGGATACCAGTCACTGCACCAAGGTCCTGAGGCAACAGCCACGTGGACTGCACTGCCATTCTAGCTTTCTTTATGGCGCAGAAAAAGCTAAGTCTACAGTTCACCTGCTGTCAAGACCAAATATTCACTTGCTAGATCTTCTAAAGTATTCAAAAACCTTCAAAAGAACATTTTCTATGTGTCAGAAGACATGCAAATGCATGTACATGCACAGAGCACAGTGCATATAACACCAGGGTCACGGGTTCGATCCCCCCGTATGGGACATTCACTTAAGAGTTGGACTCCATGATCCTTCTGGGCCCCTTCCAACTCAGAATATTCTGTGATTCTGCGATATGCATACAAAATTTGACAACAAATGACACAAAATATGATATTAATCCAATTCCTCCTCTTTCCATGATTTCCCCTCAAAATGCCCTGAAAAACATTTGTCTAAAGGCAGACTACCATCTGAAGATAGATACTGTATCTACCAAGCAGAACAGATAAAGTTATTCAAGCCAAAAGTAATACTGAGGCAAAGAAAATAAAGATCCATGAAATGATTATCTGTTTAGAAACAACATTATCAGAACTGAAGTTTGCACTAGCTGTTAGCACTGGGAAACACCAACTCTTCGTACCATGTGGCCAGGCTGACCTTGTAAATATGCAGTCTGGATCTTTGAACTTACCCATAGTATCATCTTGAACAGGATTTGTGGAATATGATATATGCCTTGCTGATGGACAGCCTGGTTAAAAGAAAGGGTGGGAGAACTGCTGGGCAAGGGGCTCGAATAAACGACGCTAACTCACCCGTTTTACGAAGTGGAAAATCATCCTTGGCATCCTGTGCTCCTGGTAAAGTGTATTTGTATGGTGGCGAGGCCCCGCTCAGGGGTGGAGAGCTTTGATCCAGTGAGGTATGGTGGGCAGCCCTGCAGCAGACACAGAGGTCACAAATTAGCAGTCACTGAGGTGACCAGCAGTAACTATCTACACATGTTGTACACGTCTCAGCTGTGTTTATGTTCTTGTTCGTCTAAGTGTGCACAAACCACAGGCTCATGTAACCAATTTCACTCTTACAATAAGTTATGGAGCTCCTCGGGATTCCCAAGAACGCACTTGTTGCACTCATTTTAACAGTCACATAGGATAAGATTCATGTTGATCTACAGACAGGATCTGTCACCAGTTTGGGGAATTGACCATTTCAGCTGGTTGCATTTTAATATGAATCAGCTGACACAAAGCAAAAGCCATTTAAGGCTTGTTTATCATGTACAAATAGATGAATATTGATCAAACCTTCTCTATAAAATGTGGGGGATTTTCAGGGCAGGAGGGCTGATATAAAATTAACCAGAAATACTGAATATTGAATATTGAAATATCTGTTGGATACCCCCCTCCCCCAAATTATTTAGTGGACAAGGTAAATGAAACCTTGAATTTAAGTTCAATTTGTAAACTTTGTGAGCACACCACTCTGCAGCACGTAGCACTCATGTCAGCAGAGAAGCCCCAAGCTGAAGAGTGTTTTCTGACAACTGCTGGATAAAAGAAATATTGTGGGCAGAGCTTTCTGAACAATCACATAGAAATTGCATCATTTGGCTCAGAAACAGGCGTTGGGTTTTTTGGGGGTTTTGGTTTTTTGGTTGATTTTTTTATCTAGAGAGGGAGAGAGGGAAAGGAGCAAAACTTTCAAACTTTGTGTTTATCTAAACATAGTTTTACTTGGCCTTTTACAGACTCTGCTTGTCTTTCCAGCGCAGTGTGGTTACTCAATAATACGTCTCTGTCATGAGAGGAAGTACTACGTTCTGCAGTGTAGCAGAAGGCATCCTCTGCAGAACTCCTCATTCTCAGTCACCTGAAGCTCAGATTATTAGTTCAGAAATCTTAACATATTCAAGAGACTTTTATGCATAATTTGGAAGAAAAAAATTGAGTACCATATCTCCACCAAACACAATGTAACTATACATTAAATCATGTTACCAAAATGCTCTGGTTAGCTCAGAATGAAAATTCCAAGCACCAGCCTTCAGTAATCCTTTTTAAAGAGAACAAGTACAAGATGGAAATCTAGTGTATCATATGCATTTCTGTTTGTCCTGTTGAAGGTCAATTTGGGCATGACATTGAAGTCTTTAAGAAATGCGGCCAGAGTTCATTTTGTTGGATTCATTTATGTGGGGAATAAAAACTGCGAAACTGTAAACTCTTAACATGTCAATAGACCCTTTTCAGGACTCCACAAAATCACTTGCTTCCATGGTCTAAGCAGATTCTTGTCAAGGCCAAGTTATCATAAGAATATGGAGTTTGGATACTGAAATCCATGACTAAGAAAAGTTAAATGACCTCTGTCTTTCTCAAAATCCTTGTGAATTACTCATACCATTCAAGCAACTTCACTGGAAGCAAAGCAGCATCTCTTCAAGAGGAAATGTTTTGTGACTGATTCAAAATCTAAGTAAGACAAACACAAAGTTCTTCTAGCTGAAAAAAATTAAGATACTTGCAAAAATGACAGGTATAGTTGTAAAATTTGTGACAGCAACAAAAGATGAAGCAGCCAAAATAAAAAAAATTATTCAAATTTCTGAGACAGTCTTGTTCTGTATAGCTCTCATCTCATCACTGAACACCGAATACTCCTCAGTTCAACCAGAAATATAACACTTCTGGCTTTTCACTAATTTTTGGGTTGAGCTTCTGCCTTGCTCTGGAGGCAGACTATCAACACCCCTGCTGGAAAAGCATTCTGCAAAGTTTTAGCCAACACCTCAACGAGACAAGGAAGCAGCTTAATACTGAACATACGTGTACCAGAGCTTGGGGTGGCGGCTCATGGAATGATTCTTCCCGTTTGCTGGAGAGTCTTTTGTTGCTGATTTACTCAACAGGAACTCTTGAAGTTTCTGCTTCACTTCTGTACTGGCCACCGCCCCTAAGAAACACAGAGTTAAATGCATCTTACCTTTACTTTAAAAAAATTACCTCTTTAAAGAAAACAAACCACAAAAGAGAGTCTGTGCCTTACTGCTGGAAGTTTTGTAAACTATAAAAAGCTATTGGTGGAAAAAAGTTACAATGAGATAACATTTGGATTAAATGCTTGTCTGTAGCAGCCTGAAGCTGGCCATGACCCAAAAATCCAGTGAAGTCATAAGGAATATTTCAACAGTAGATGAGGCCATTTATCCAGGGCCAGATGTATCTAAAGAATTTAAATTATTTCCTGATAGTTCCCAACAATCCAAATACAAAACCAATGATAGAACTAAAAAGACAGTAAGAAAAGGTCAGTTTGAGTTTTTAGTAATGAATGTTTTTTCTTTCAATAAAGTAATAGTAGTAACACAGCAAAATTGTCCTCTGAACACTGCTTGGTTACAAGCAGAACACTGCAGAAAGAGCCAGCAGTGAGGCTTTTAATTGGAGCCCCTTAAGAGCCTCTACCTGTGATGTCTGGAAGACAGAAGGCAATGCATTTTGACCTCTCTTGGTGTCTAGCTCAATACAGAACAAAAACTAGAGCATGTCATTGTAAGGTTAAACTGCCAATTCCAGCTTGCAGCATGGGACATGCTTCTTTACTCGCAGCCAAAACACTGTTCATTAAGGAAGAAAAAAAGTATGAAAACAAAAAAATCTTTTGGTTTCCCATAATCAGTGACAAAAAAAGCGATGAAATCCCGTTTCTTTCAAAGTTGCAGCACTAAGGTATATTTGATACTGTAAGTATTTGGTTACCCAACCCTGACACACCACGTCTGAGCTGCTGAGCATGTCCCATGTGACCCATTGTCCATAAAATACCTCTACTACCTCTCTGTTTCATACCCCAATTCCCTTGCCCACACCTTCCTTCCCTCCTCTGCTCATTAAATAGATCATCACCACCAACAAACTCTGGGGCTGGGCCTGGAAGGGTCACAAGCTTCTTGGCTGGCTGCTGCATACTGAACAGCCACCCAGCAAGTTCCAATTGAGAAGGGAACCACTGAGGTCACATCTCTGCTCTTCCTCTGGCAGGAGCATTAATAAAGCCCAACTGTTCATGTGGAGGCTGATTTTTTTGGTACTACTTAGAGGAACCTTTTGTTCCTGCAGTTTCTACACGCTCACACTTCCAGATCAGTAAGATGGAATTTTTTTTATGGGCTCATTGTTCTTCAAAGTACTAGAAGAACCACAGACACCTTACTTTCAAAAGCCTACGACATGGTACACATACAGCTGTTGAACTGATAGATTTTTCCACCCAAGAAAAAAAGCTCTTTTCTGCTTCAGTCTTTGTCACTTAATTTTTGTGCTCATTTAGCAGGGCGAGTAACAGTACCTGCTTGTGGCAGCTTTGTTTTGAATATCTTCACACTGTACAGCCTGATTTTCAAACTGACCTCACTAAAGAGAATTATTTGTATCTGTCTCCCTCTAGTGAGCACCAAACCCCAACAATCCTTTATAGTTATTTTCCTTATAGCTATATATAAGCTAGAAATAACTCTTGGTTGTGCCTCATGAAATGGCATCAAGGACAAACACAAGAAAGTTGAAAAAGTACTAGCAAAATATTCAGAAGTCTCATCCTAAGATATTCTTAAGTATTTCATTTTATTTTCTGTCTTGAAACAATGCTCAGAAACTAATTTAATTTTTTGCTGTTTTGTAGTGATTTCTGTATTGAGAAATAACCTCTTCAGAAAGTTCCTGTGTGAAGCTTTATGCTTTCAAACTTCCTCATTATTTTATAAAAAGAGCTTGACTCTTGAGATGCATATACACAGCTCTGTCAAACTGTGCTTTCCTGCAGTGTTCCAAGTCTGCACACAAACCAGAAATGTGTTTCTGTGGGTGCAGTGGGTGGCCCTGCCCTTCTCAAAGCACAGTCTTTACTTCTACGTATTTCACACAGGAATAGGCTTCCTTCAGGTTCCTGTTCATAGTTCATTTTGGCTGGGAGAATGCAAAAGGGAATAGATTAATTTCTTATTAGGATTCATGGTACATTGGCTCTTACTTTCTCGTCCTCTTTCTTTGCCTCGGAGGGGAGGAAGCTGTTGCTCCCTGCGATGCCTCTCCAGTTCCTGCTCTTGACGTTGCTGCTCCAGTTTCTGCTCTTTTTCAAGGAGTTCTTGCTGTTGTTTAATGGCTAGGAGTTCCTGTTGTAACTTGCACAGAACAAAAAGACATGAGAAAGTGCAGTTTGCAGTGTTTTCTAGGTCAGTCCTGGTTAAAACAACCCCCTCGAGTAACTGAGGATCAGTGCTTGCTTTTATGCTTACACTTCTTTTCATCTCGTAACTGACTTTTAAGTGGCATAGCACATTACTGACTGTCACCAGATTGAACTGTAATGTCAGGTAGCAGCCTGCTGCTCCGGTTTCACTTCCTTCTTTTTTGGCAAAGATGCCTGGAAACTTCACATTGTTCTCTGCCTGTGCATCACCCAACTCTGGCTGCTGTGCTCTGCTGCATTTGTCACTCCGTCACGTGGAAGCTTAGCACAGCAGCATAATGGTGAGTAGATAAGAAGGAAAAACATGAAATGAAAGGCAAGATCATAAATTCCCAGTCAAAATCCATTATAGCAATCCTACCATAGTGCAAGCAATCCCATGAATGATTTTCTTTTCGTATTATATGAGGCAGCTCAGAGAAGAGTGAAAACACAACACTATCAGGACCTGCCTGCATTTTACAAATGCAAATATTATGCACTTGCCTATCAATTTGATTTGTGGTCACAAACTCAAACAGTAGCCCAAAAAAGCAGTCTTTTAATATACTAAAAAGTGTATATAAAGAAAAACCAGCCATATTGAAGTTCAGCGGAAAATCCAGGCTGTAAAATAGGTAGTTTGATTTTTTGTGGATGTGGTGGTGTCATGAGTTTGATGATTCTCATAGTATTGCCTTGGTCTGCTGTGAGCAAGTAGCTGATAGGTGCCAGCAGTTTTGCATTAAAAGGCTCTTATGACCCCAATACAGAGAAAAGAGCACTCAAACACCATCTCTCAGTCACAGAAAACCTTTCAGGCATGTTCCCTTTCCGTGTCTGCTTAAGCATATTCATTTTGCAGATAAAGTAAGGGATAAATGAAAAATGTTGCTACCTTTATGTGCTCCTGGAGCTGGGCCTGATGCTGGCGGGTCAGGTTTTCATGCTGCTTCTGAAACTCTGCAATGAGCAGCTGTTTCTGAATTTGCTGCTGCTGCTGGATCAGGAGCAGTTCCTGCTGTAGCTGCTTTTCGCGCATAATTGGGTCCACCATGGGAACCATCATCCTGAGATCGGTTCGCAAGTCCAGCGGTGAGATAGGCTCCAGCCCCACGGGAACCTCCGACTTCACATCCACTGTGGGAAGAAAACAACAAAACGTATATATATTAAATGTAACAGGAGGAGGAGAACAGAGAGCATTCCTGCTGGGAAAAAGACCAATTTCACTCAAAGACTGTTTCAATGTACATTTAATGTACAGTACAAAACATTTAATGCAGTCTATGCTGTATGCAAACTTCAGCATTCCTAACAGCGACTGGAGATTCTACAAATTATTTAGCACACTCTTTCCATTCTCTGCAAAAATACTCCCAGATTAATATTCTGCTAAACAGGTTAACACACAACCCAGTTCTAAAATCATGTCATAGCCCAATGGAGCAATATTTAATGAGAATATCCTAGGCACTTTTGATGCTACACAATAAACACTCAGGGCACTTCCTCAGCATAAGATGAAGGCCTAGCAGTTCCCATTGCACTGCAAGAGATTTTTCAAAGCTGGGGGGTAGATTTTCTGAGGCTAGTGTTACACATGAACAGCTACTCAGTGCTACATGGCTCTGCATATAAATATACCTGGTAAACACAGAGGAATAATATATAACATGGGAAAATAATTTGACACACAAAGTGAGAAGTTTTAAGTTTTTTGAGAAGTTTTTGAAAAAGTGACCACCATGCTTGGAGTGGATTGAACATAGCACAATATATATGGCCTGTAAGAAAATGAATTATTTCAATTTGTTGTAGCAATGTTATACATTGTTAATCCAACATTAAAGTACTTAATGAATGATCCTGTATTTTCTATCTCCTAATTTAAACTGAAGGGACTAAAAAGCAGCAGAACAGGGAGATTTGATCACTTTCACTGCAACACTTGCAAAGCTCTGATTTTCACATCAAGTGAAAAGAGTGAGTATAGCTTTATCTGTTTCAAAAGAACAAAAAACTAACAAGTCGCATATCTACAAGAGGAAAATAAATAGCAGCTGAAGGTCTCTGCTAAAGCCCAGCAGTTCTGATTCCATCCACAAGAGGACAGTGAAACACAAACACATCCACTCCAGTTCCTATTCCTCCACTATCTTCATTTGAAAATAAGATTATTAACTGAAAACAAACATGCTGTTGGAAATGACTCGGGAACAAGATTTTAAGTATATTTTCTCATTTTTCTCTGCTGCAGCTGTATTTGTTTTCAAGGGGAAAACCAAAACAAAACAGAAATATTCTAGTAAGCAGAGGCAGAAAAATTGAAGCAGTAAAAGTTGAAACTGCAGCAAATGGATAGGACTGAATTCTAACTGTATGATCAAATCTATTAGTAAGAGATTTTATAAAAGTAAGAGAAAAGGCACCAAATCTTGTCTACTGATCACACTTTTTTATTCTCAAAATTCTGAAAACATATACCTTTCTGGGCCCTTTTTTTTTAAATCCTAGTAACTGTGATTGTAAACCTCAGAGCATAATTTGGCTTCTTCACCCGCTATCCCAACAGAATGATTGTGTCTAAGTGCTTACTTTTGTTCTGAGACTAATCACTAAATTATAAAAAATCACCTTTAACTTACAAAAACTACTCTTGATTATAAATAATTGCCACCGACCAAGAGAAGTGGACAGGCAAACCCGCAGCCTTTCATCCCATTTATTCAGCAGCAATCCACATTCCATTTGTCTAGACTAAATATAGCCTCGTTTATACAAGAAATCAATAGTGCTTGCAGAGAGCAGAGCAAAGACATGAATATTTCATCAAACCCAGAGAGAAATGGCAATCAGCAAACTGACAGCAAACCGTGTACGCTGACTGGCCTGCCAGATAAGTCTCCTGTACTTGGACAATGGCTCATTGCCTGCAAGTCACAATCTTATCATCAGCACTCTTCTATTTTTAACATTAATTGCATTGTAGGTGACAAAGGTTTATCATGTTTAAAGGGGAGAGATGGATTTTCTTACATCTTCTGTGACAGGATAATAAGCCTTACTAGGAGCAGTAACTGGAGCTCAGCAAACCCCGCAGGGTCTGGTTCACAATAGTGTTTGCAAACTGAACCCCGCAGGGTCTGGTTCACAATAGCGTTTGCAAACTGAACCCCGCAGCTTATTTTGCAGATACTGGCTGCAAATCAACCTCTACAGATCTGCACGGTGATTCAGGCTGATTATACTTCCTATCGTGGACCAGCATCCCTCTTCTTAATTTTCAGAGAACTTAGCATGAGGGGAGGCGTCCAGATTTTTCTAACAATGGAAACTTCCTTTCACTATTAGTAAATGTGCAACTGAAACCAGGCTCAGTTTGGTAAGCTACACATTTTCTAGAATTTTCACATGATCAAATAATAAATCTAGCACTGGAATATCTACTTCATCAAGTTGACCTTAACCTCATTCCTTAATGTGGGGGAAAACAAAAATTAAGGAAGTTCTAGACTTGAATCCATAGAAATCAATACATAATATTTCATGTAATTTCAGTGCCAATGTTTACTGACCAATAAAGAGAAGCATTTATTTCCTGGCATAAATATTGCTAACAGTAAGGTTACCACCAATAATTCTAGTAACCACTGACATAGCAAATATTAACTTTTAGGGGTAATTACTGTCTTAAAACAGTACTAATAGTTAGATGGGTAATAGTCAACAACATCCATGAAATTTTTCTAAACAACTAACTGTAAGATCACCAATCAAACTGAATGGTTTGCTGCTGTCTGTTTCACAGTCCTAGTGCCACAGGCCATTGCATTCTTATTTGTTACTAGCTGAAAAGAAAGAGACAAAGCGGCTCTGTGGAGCTACATCAGTGTGAGAAAAGTGTAATGGAGCAGAGAATCAGAATCAGCGTCTTTAAAAGCTTTGACTTCTAGTTGAAGCATGTTCCTCCCACCACCAGGCCATTGCAATTTTAAGTCTCTGGAGAGCAAAGGTGATGCAGAATGTTTACTCTCATTGGGGCTTTTTATGTTTTTTCATCCCCTCTACACAGATATATATATTCTACAGGTAAAAAATTAATGCCCAGATCAGTGCCCTCAACTTCAAACATCACAAGCAGCAGTGGGATGCAAGATCTAAGCAACAGGATTCATCAAAATATTAGACAAAGAAGGAAAGGGATGGATAATGAAAGCAAATATTAATCACAGTTTGATAAAGGCTAACTTCACTTATTTTGCAGGATTTTCACATGACCAATGGAGTAAAGCTGTAGCAAGCATGGTTCACAGTGGGACCCTGTCCTCACTCTCTCCACTGCAGTCCAGAGCAGATCCTTCCCAACAGCTCTGCCAACTACAGAGCAAGCCTGGGATTCCTCTCTAAGGTTAAATAAAGACAAACTCTCTGAGCTCATGTCAGCTGCGGTGAATACAACAGTAGGCTGCACAATATTAACTAAAAATGTTACTGAAAGCTCAGTGATTCCAGGAAATATGCCAAAATTTGAGTAGAAAAATATTTAATTTTCAGTTACAACACATTGCAAAAGGCATATGTATTTATTTTTCCTATAAATACTCAATTGCCTTTATCTTGAAACATAACAACAAAGATAGTCTCAGAAGAGTGTCCATATCAATTATACTCCATAGATGGCACTTCCCACAGGGCTTTTGAAATTCGGTGGAAAGAAAATACGACACTTGAAAAATGGCATGCTTGTTGAGTGATTTAGATGCTTGGAGCATGTGTAAAAAGAGGTAAAGGAGCTTGGTTTAACCCTCAGGCTTTGCTTTTCGAAACCATTCCTTACAATGGAAACACTGAACAACTGTTAAGTCTTCCAGTAAGAGACGGCATTTCAAGCTCTGTTTCTGGTGACTGGTTTCAATTCCTGGTGTATTAGAAACACCAATCTTCCAAATCACAAGTGCTAAAGGAAAACATCAGAAAATAAAGCAGCCCACTTTCTTACCACCATCTCCCAAGAGGGGCAATCTTCTTTTTTTGTTGGCAGTTACCTTTCTTGGCAGACATTTCTGCCGCCTTTAAACACAGGAACTTAAACAAGGAATGCTGTCATCAGCTGAACAGTCACCATTCCTGATTTGAGATGCAATCAAGAAGAACTCTAGCAGACTTGCTTATGGACCATCTTGTCTAGTACACTTACGATTCTCACATAAGAGGAATTGTGTGGACTGCTGGGACTGCAGGGATCCAAGTTAACCTTTTCCCAAAGGAATGTCTCAGTTTAACTGTCGGGCTGGGACAGTAAAAAAGGCTGGAGATAGGAACGGGGCATGAAGCTGGTGAGCCTCCTTCTCCTGCCTTGGTTGTTCAAGGCAAACTTATACAGGAGAAGCAGTCAAGATTTATGAAGTGAACAAGGAGGACTAAAGAAGTTGGAACACTAAATTAAAACTACATGCGACAAAAGACAGATGACAAGTTTCTCCAACCAGCAGTATTAGGTAATAAAAACAGATTCCTGAAAACACACAAAACCCAAGTAAAATCTAGAAGAACCAGTATGCAAAGAAATGGCCACACCTTACCCCAGACAGCATCTTGGTGAAGTATTGCAAAGAAAAGAGAATGAGAGAGCTTATACCACACTGCTACTCTTTTGAACTCTGCTCTACAAAAAAAGAGCCCAACTAAAGTTATTATTAACTTGTACAGTACTTTTCATAGTTTTCATATGCTTTTCATAAAATGAAAACAAAACAGAGCAATTTTGCACATTTTAGTGTAAAGGAAACTGGCTCCATTTGGCCTCTTCATTCACAGAAAGTGAAAACCCTTCCTTTTTGCAGAATTAGCCATCAGTCAGTCATGACATAATCAGAGCACTACAGAATTTATTGAAAAGAGCCCTAAATGCTGAGAAGAGTGGAAGATTCACCCCTTCCCCAATAAAGATAATACTTTAAATTTACTCTACAATTTAAACCTAGAATTTTTTTAACCAGATTTATGTGCCAACTCATTCAGTACTTGAAAAGCACTGATACCTGAAAAGCTGTAACAGTGTATTTGAAACAGATTGAAAAAAATCTTTGAAAAGACTGAAAAAATGAAATACCATAGGAGGCTGAAAATTGCAGGAATAAGGAACAGAGGGTAAGAGGGAAATTTTGGCAGCCATGTGAAACAAAGTAACTGGCAGGAGATGGGACAGAGAAGGACTGGCCAGGCAATAAGACAGGAGCACAGGAAGGAACACGGGAAAAGGACTTAAAATTTCTGCTCTGAGAAGCTGCATTACAGGAGCACTGCTCACTCTGTAATCTAAGAGCAGCCCTGGCACAGTGGTAAGGTGGCAGTGAGGCCGCAGTGTAAATAAGGAGCTAACACAGGAGCAATGTGTCCGTGGTGAGGATGCTGGGTAATTAAGTGAGCAAAGTGGTTTTGAATAGCCATGACTGAAGAGGACTGAGACTGGCATGAAAACTGCCACAGCAATTGTTCAGTGTTTAAGAGTGCAGAAAATGTCCTAATCTGGAGCCCGTTCCCTGGAGGAGAGGAGGCCGGCAGCTTCCTGGGGGAAGCGGTGCCACAGCAAGACCCGCATGGCAGACGGCAGGAGCGAGAAGCTGAAATGTTAAGAATAACTGGTGACATCAGAAGTACAAGTCAGATGATCAATAAACTGTGAAAGGTTAGGTTACCTCCCGTGGGATGCTTTTATCATTTCATCTCTGGTAGCTAAAGTCTTGTACCTCAATTCTCAGCTGGCATAATCTGTCATTCCTCTGTTAACTTCAATATAGGCAAAGCTTCTTTATGCCACCTGAGAAGCTTGATGCAGAGCCTCTCTCAAGAGAACAGGGATGAAAGAAGACAGCCTTCAGAGCATCTCATTTTAGCATGGGGACAGAAGCATCCAGATTTAGGATGACACTTATAAAACTTGTTTGCAATATATAAAATCAGCAGTTTTTTTCTCCACTCTCTCAATTATGCTGGAGAGTGCATCAAACTGAAAAAAGTGTCACCTAGATTTCACTGAATGTTATTAAATATTTTTGATTCATTATATGGCCTCAATCTTACACTGGATTTCGGTTGTCACAGGCAAGGAAAGCAGAAAAACAGCAAATAACAATGAAAAATTTCTTTCAAAGGTAGCATGACGACTTTTTTTGGCAGTTAAGTACTCAACTGCACTTTGCAGTTTTAAAACTTCCTCACTTGGAAAAGAAGAAGTGCAAGAAATTAAGACCCATTTCAGATCAGAAAAAATATTTTCCAGTTATTTTCTTGGATTATCTCTCAAGAGTCAGTAATTATTTTAAAAAGTACTATCAATGAATTAGAAGTACAAGTGAACTGTCAAACTTGATGATGCACTCAATTCAGTTCATAGTATTAAAGAGAAGTGTAATAAATTAAACTAGGAAAGTATTCCCCTTTGTTCTAAAAAAGGGATCTTACCATGATTATACCTTTTTCCTATTTCTTTTAAGTGTTTGCATACATGTCATAATGAGAAGTAAAATAAATGCAAACAGCGATCTGGGCTTTGATTTACCATACTCTTATTTCCCCAGGGCCTGGAAAGGAAGCTCAAACAACCACAAACTTCTAAAATATCAGTGAGAGGCCTTGAAATACCAACAATGAAGTTACAGTTAGCTGGCTTTTGTAAAAAATCAAAGGCTTTATTATATTGATTTACTAAAATCAGATTCCTTCTCTCCAAATAGGCTTTTGAGTCAAACAGTCATAACAAGCACAAACATAAATGCCATCTAATTTGTTATCGCCAGAAAGTTTTTAAATGTTAAGAGTGTTTGCTGTTTTTTCTATACTGAATACTTGAGCGAAAGTTCCACTTCTGAGCCTGCCAGAGCTCATGCAAATATCAGGCCAACCACTTCTGTCACAGGAATAAAGGCAAATGTGCCCAGTAAATCACATCAGAACATGAAACACTTTTAAACTCAAACCTGGGATGATCTGTTATCAAGAAATCCAAGCTGAGCTATATTTGGGTTTCTGAGCTACTTTATTTATATTTCACCTAGGAGAACCCTTACATACACGTTTCTCTACACCCATCAGCACACAGGCATATTTTCACTTTCCAGAAAAAGCCTTTTTAATATAAGGAACACGAATACCCTAAATTCTAGATACTACTGTTGCAGGCAAGATAAAAACAGGACAAAGATAAATGCACATATAGTTAAAATGTAGAATTTCTATGTAACTTTATTCCCAGTTCCAAAATCTATGACATACTGATGATTCCATTAGATAATGATAATAAATCAGTGTAAATTATGGCATCAGGTTAACCAGTTAGACACTAATGTGCCTTCTGCATGGTATCAATGCGCAGAAAAGTGTCAGGGAAGAATGTAAAATAGCATTCTTTTGGCTGTGCACAAAGTGTGCACAAATCAGTACCACTGTCAGCGAGAACCCAGTGAAGACACCAACTCAGGTTTGACTGGGTGGCAGCACCACTTATGGTTCAAGAACTGTGTAGGTACAGTATCTCCAAGTCAGCAAGTACCAGCTCATCAGTATCTTCCAGTCACTTCAATAAAACCCTAAAATTAACTAATTAAACTGAAAGCACGTGTGACAGAATTGTGTGTGTGCACTTGCAGACATACATAATTCTTGCATCATATCCTGAAATGCTAAGAAAAAGTCATGGAGCAGACATGATACAAAAGGTTCCTCTCACCTCCCTTTTTAAAACAGGTATAATGATTGATGCCCCACAAACACGAGAAAGGCAAGATGTTTTCAATTGTATCGCTATCATTCCACATTAAAAGACAGTGTACCAGTCCCCCACGTTGCTATGGATGGCTCCAAGGGCACCATGGGGGTGGTTCTAGAGACCTGCAGTTTTTGCCTCATCACTGATCCAGAGACAATACAAGGCTACAAAGGGTACCAAATACATCCAGAACTTAGGATTTTCACTTTTCTCTCATCTCTTCTCTACCCGTGAATACCGCAGGCACATTTGTGACAACGCTGAGTTTACACCTGCTGAATAATTCACAGCAGTGAGGCTACCACTATTCTAATCTCAAGGTGATGACAGAGATAGAGGAGAGGGGGAAAAAACTCTTCCTTGAAGTGAGGGTATCAAAACAGCTACCATTTGGGCATGCCAGCAGGTATGTCCTGAAGTATCATAGGGCAGCATGCTCTAAGCAAATTAGACAGTGGGTGGAGGTTTGCTGAACAAGTATCCCCAAATAGCTGTCCTATTTCAGGGGTGTGACAGCCAGTGCTCCAAACAAAACCCTTGGAAGGCAAGATGTAGGGCAAATCTTTCAAGGAACTGTTGGCAACTTTTTTTTTAGGAAAAAAGATGACTGACCCCAAAAATGCACTGAAAATTGTATCTTCCAGTTTCTTTTTTCTTTGTTTTTGTTGTTGTACAAGTATGCACTCCCCAAAACACTAAACAATTCGGGTTTTGGTTTTTCTCCTTTTTACTGCATAACAAAATCTAGCATTTACATGTAACTTCTTAGGCTTACAACCTGTCTATTACACCCAGGAAATCAAGAAAGACCTTCTATTATTCCAGTGTTTCTTATAAATATTTATGGGACATCCTGATCTTTGACAAGCATTGGATTAAAAATGGTGTTGATCCTAAGCACAGAAACAGGGAGAACTGAACGGAAACCTCCCCCAGAGGAGGGGGAAAATCCAACAGAAGGATATTAATACCTTTTAAAGAATCTTTCTAATGAGATAGCAAATGTCATGCCAGTTGGAGAGTGGCAACACAATATTCCTTACTGTGCTAGCTCAGAAATAAAGGTCTTATGTATTCTATGCAGAATTAACAGTTGCAGATGTTTATTAGCAAAGATGCATCTGTTTGTATTAGACATTTTTTCCTATTCTGCTCCCCTTTGTACCACGTTGCTTTGAACTGCAGCATGCTCAGGGGACACTCCCTCTGCTCACATAAAACACCCAGCATATTTGCACAGGGACTGAAAGAAAATGAACAGGTAACACTAAATCGCTGGCTTGCTGCTTTCCAGAAGCCCAGCTGCTGGACTACCAATACCTAGCAGCAGAAGAGTTGACAACATGCAAAGAGAAAACACTGTGGGTAAATGAAAATGAAAATGAATGGAAGAGATATGGTCCCGGTGATGATGCAAAGCAAAGGAAAGGTAAGGTTTATTAGACTGAAGAATTTAATCAGGAGTGGTAGAATATGGAAAGGGACAAACAATGCTAATACAGCTGATGGGAATATTAGGCAGCAGTCAAGCCCCAAAGCTGGATGGATAACGATGTCAGTAGGCAGAAAAGATATTATGCTCTAGGCAAAGTTAAGGAGGAGTTACTGAGGAAAGTCCCTCTCAGCTTGATGAAAGGGTTGTGAAGGTTTTAAAGGTCTTCATCCAGTTTATTTTCTGCTGCAGACAAAGTATGTCTTTCAGGGAACAACCTTGACTACCATGCAGATGGCCTCATTTCCATTACTGAGACCTTACATAAGGCAGGCACTCCAGTAAAAGAGATTACATAAAATATACAAAAAGCATTATGAACTCACAAGCAAGGAAATGCCAGTCTTCTAGGATGCTTTCTTATATTTTTGTCTCATTAATGTGAAGACAGTTGTGGTTTTGTAGAGTATAGATCCAAACCATAATCATTTGCAGTGAGTAATCACAAAAAGTTTCTCTCATATTTTGCCATTTGGGGTTTGGGGGAATTACTTGAAAAACGGAGACAGGCATCTGAGGTTCACAGCTGTAATCCAAATATTGAAGAATTATTCCTTTTTATACCAAAAGGGTGTCTTGGCAAAGATAAACGCTTAGATGCTTACTTTTAATATCAAATAATGTTCTCAAGCCGAAAAAAAATCCCAAGCTAGGTATAAAAGACCTTGGTTACGTAATTGTGTGACACACTTCACGTCATCACTATTACACTACTTATCTAAATGGCACCTTTCCAATTTTTTTCACTTTTCACCACAGTAAATGATTTCAAGCCTACTTTGTCCATATCTGTGTTTACTTTCTTTTGACAATCTACTTTGATTTATTGAAAAAGTATTGTAAATCTCTGCTTCAAATTTAAAAGATTTCAGATAGCAATACCAACCTACTACTAATGCTACACTGTATGAGAGAAGAAAAACTATTTCCATGATTTTTTATAATGATGTAAGACCAAAGTTAGAAAATATTATTCATAATTTGTGCTCTCCAGAATGGAGAGATCACTGAAAGGCTCTCTTTGGAATGCAGAGACTTGGCTTCAACCACCAGAGGGAGTCAATTTGATTTTTCAGGACAACTACAAATAAGAATGAACAGAAAAAGCACTGAGAAGAGAAGAACTCACTAACAAATAACACTATTTAATCCAGATTTATGTGGATACCAAACATAATGAAAATAAAGTTTGATCGGGGTTCTGTTCATTGAGATAAGAAAATCAGCTTTTTCACTTTAAGTGCTCATTAACAAAATTCCTACTAGTATACTTTTCTTAAATTACTTCAGGTTAACAAAATTTTAAGGAATAAAAGCATAATATTTTCCATGAGAAAAATACTTATATTTCTACACAACCTACTACTGTTTCTTGAGTTCAAGACACTACTGCACTCAAAAGTCTTTTTACCAGCTGTAAATGCAGCAGCTTTTCTTCAGTTTATTTATAGTTCAGTCAACTCAATCAGCAAGTAGAGTTATGGATTTACAATGGTGAGTACAGGAAAGAAACAGACATTTCTCCTCACTCTGACAATCATTTACCTTTGTAATTTTTAAGCACTGGAAAAGCAAAATATAGAAATTATTAAGATGATTGCAACTTTCTCAGTACATTAGCTGGAGATATTTTCTGTGATTATTATTCTAAATAAACACTAAAAAAAATAGTTCTGCATTCTGTAATATTCCAGAAACTAATAGAACACTTCCAGAAATTCATCTGTGATGTCAAAGAAACAACAGGCATCGAAAATTTCTACGCAATTTTGATGCCACTTAGCAAGTGCAGTTCAGAAAACTGAAAAATCCAAAAGTTATTACCCATTTTTGTTTTTCCACATTTCAGCACGTCCATTTTTCTTACTAGTGGGTTGGTTTTTTCTCTCTTCATCTCATCTGATACGCAGAAAGTCAGTCAAGTCAGTGGCTATTTCTTCAGTTTCAAATGAGAGAGTCTTTCTCAAGTAAGTTTTGCAAGAAATTAAATTTCCTATTAAGAAGTCTACAAAAATCAGTGGGAACTCTTCTCAAATTTCAAACTCAAGTTTTAGAAACCCACAGATCAGGCCTGGAACAGGCACACTAGACTAATGGAGTCAAGCACTAGAAATCACTCTTTGAGAAACTCTCTGGGTCCTTTGAGAATCTCAGCCTAATCATTTAAATAAATCCTAGTCATATGGAAACTCCCACCCCCCACTTAACACATTAATCACTCAGAGGAGAAGTTCCCTCTCACCAGACCTAAGATGAACAACACTCAGCACATTTAGTCCTGTTGACTGAGCTTTCGAACCTGGCTGGAAACATCATTACAACAAGCTAAAATTCTGCAATACAAGAGGCAACTTGAAAGTAAGTGCTCGGGTTCTGCACTCTAAGGAGAACTTTTTGTGATCAATGAGATGGCATTAAAAATATGTTATGGAATTATTGTATCAGGCCTTGCATATTAAGGACTGGGAGAAAAAAGGCACTGCAACTAATTTAAGGTTTGCCATGGAAAAGCTGTAATACTAATTTTAAGGTAAAGCACTGAGAGAGCTTGTTACCACTAAGAACTTATTAATATGTTTGTTTTAACATGAGACAAACTGGAATCTAGCCTGAATCATCCTCATCAAGGTACTGCAGAAGGCTGGATCCTAAAATTTTCAACAAAGCATTTTAGTTGCATCATCAGCAGCAAACAGTAGGTTTTTCTGTTCAGAATATATGGGGGTTTTCTCAGAAATGTGAAAATTCTTCCTGACTTCTTCACTTCCTATGGTTTTTATATTTGTGCCATGCACACTTAGATCTTAGGGTTATGCTGCTAAGAAAAATAAGTTTATTTTGGCCAATGAAGTTATTTTTACTAATTTTTAATGTGCCTGTGTTTGGTTTTTTCCCCTTAATTAGTATCTGATAGTGCATACCTGAACTTTCTACAGTGTTATGGACTTCCCTGTGACCAGCCTTGGTCAAGCACCCTCTCTGCCGACTGCAAAGTTCAGGTAATTAAATGAATGCTGAGACCATGAAGCACGTTTCACACAATGTCCTAGGATGTGAAGGTGATGAATACACTCCATGAAGCAGACTTCCCCTGCTCAGCAACATAAACCACCACGTCCCAGAACTAACACAAAATCTACACAACCACTATTACTCATCACTGTGGACAGAAGCACTCTGCAGAGAGTACAGGAATAGTAGGATCTGGACACGGCATAAATAGGGAGAGAACGACCAAGAGTCAGCCCTCCTGCAGGAAAGGATATCTGGAAATGTAGCCAATGGAGATGACACTGATTTCACTCATTCCAAGTATGTGAGTACTATTCTGTCAATTGAGAGCTATGCACCTGATGAAACACCACAGAGGAAAGCTGATACACAACGCTATTACCTTTCACTTTCTCCACAAATCAGAGTCCCAAAGTGACCAACAGATGCCCTTGGTTCAGAAAGAGCTTACTTATGCACCCATAAAATTCCATTCCATTTCCAATCACATCTATATCTGCCAGACAAAAAAAACCCTGAAGTTGATAGTCAACACACACGTAA
The DNA here is from genome assembly GCA_013399875.1 of Gymnorhina tibicen. NCBI lineage: Eukaryota > Metazoa > Chordata > Aves > Passeriformes > Artamidae > Gymnorhina > Gymnorhina tibicen. The sequence goes on along the minus strand of VXAZ01002838.1, from coordinate 3,923,777 downwards.
AACAGTTTCTGACCTTAAAAGCCTTTTGAATACAGTTAAAATTAATAGCTCAACTCCATACCAGAGATGATTAAAAAAATGGCATATGATCTTCCTTAAAAGAAATGGGACAACAACCAAATGTCACTGTCCATTATCATCTTCATTCATCCATTTCCAGAATTTATACCATTTTTTGTAGAGTTTCCTCCAGCTCATCTTAGAGGACATTCTGATAAAGTAGAGAGCTGAGAAATATGTCTTTTACTGAAATAAACGTTACACAGTTCTAAGAATTTGCACAATTCACTTCCTTTGCTCTTCCTTGACAATGTCTATTTAGAAGAGATCTATTTATTCCTCACCACATTTCACAGTTCCTGTTTCTAAATGAGAATCATATTAACAAAGGGTAGAAAGACACAAACATAACTAAAGAAACCAAGACTAGTTTTTTTAAATGTAGGTACAGTGGTGTTTCCAGAGGGAAAAAAATTTCAAAACCTTCAAAGATGGGCCTCAATGCAATTTACCTTTCAAGACTTTCTGATCTTGCTGAAAAACAGCAAAGTAAAAAGGTGTTTAAGATAAAATGAGTAATTATAGGTAACTGTATTACACTATAAATGGTTTCTAATTTACCGTTCATAACTAAAGGTCAAAACTGACCTTCTTCCAAGAAACAGATCTGTAACTATTACATGAGAAATGATTGTCTGTTCACCATTATTGTCACATTGGATTACAAGTACTTCTTCCTTCCTGTAATACAGTGAACATCATGTTAATTTCAAGATGATATATGGTATTTAAAAAAAAAAAATCCCAGCAGAGTGAAAGGAATCCACTTTCCACAAATTCACTCTGTGCATAGTTATTACTCTTGTCTCATTACTTTCTGCTTAAACTAAATTACCTATGTCCTCTTTCATACTGCAATACTTTCAGGGGAAAAAACCCTCAAATACCTAGAAACCTGCTGAAAGAACATCAAGATCACAGCACAGACAGTAAAAAGAGCAATGGAACTGTGGGAAAAGTTCCAGCCAAGCACAACCATATTTAAGGAGATCATGTAGCAAAATTCAGATTTTTTTTGTGTGTGTGTTTTGAACAGATGTTGTGTATTTGCTCCTTCCCATGCACTTTTTAAGCTCTTCACCATCATCTCCGGGTACTACTTTTGACTATGGAACATTTGCTAGTGCCTCCTCCTCCCGCTGCGAAACTTTACTGGTAGGGTCATTGAACCAGGGGTATACATTGGCATGGGCATGCAGAGCTGTTCTGATCCCTTCCCTGTGGTTTCCTTTCCCACAGTAGGCTACCCAATATTCCAAGGCACAGCCTGAACCGGTATAAACTTCCTGCAAAATGACTGCGGTTCCATTCCTCAGCCCAACCTAGGGCACCAGGGACTGACCACAGTCTCTTGAGTACAGATGTATCAACATGCTACTGGAGTTGCTGAGTAAAATGATTAATGTACTGAAATACCTGTATTTGCTAGCGCAGTATGTTCTTAACCATTTTCTAAGGCTTTTTGGAATCTGTAGCTTGCAATGACATAAAAGATTAGAATAAAACACAAACCCATGAAGGTTTCTTCTCAAAACACCTTTTTGGCCACAACACAAACTCCACTGCATCTCTGTGGGCCATTAAAGGGAGTAATCTACTTGAAAGCAGTATTAATTGAAAAGTCTCTTTAAAAAGGGAAACCCTTGAAATTTTGTTCCATTTTGATTTTTTTGTAAACCTATATATAATTTTATGGTGATCTTAATTCTAATTTTTTTTATTTTACTTTACTTTTAAAACATGCTACAAACACACAGCTTATTCAAAAACCACAGAAGCATTGGTGTCTGCTATCATAAATCAATCAAGGTGAAAAAGAGCAACTAAGAAAAAAGGTAACACTGACTTCATTTGAAGTTTACATTTTCATTTTATATATAAATATATATATTAGAATATATATATACAAAGAGAGCTAGACTAAGAAACAGACACTCTAAGGCTCTGCCAAATAAAGAACCATTTGGATCATACTAGAAAAGAGTATTTCTTCTTACATAATGTTCCAGCTAATGGTTAGTATGGAAAACTAGAGAAAAATGGTTCAAGTATAACCATTATTAAATCCAAGAAGAGCTTAAAATTACACCTCAGGGAGCTAAGCTGCTTCACGCTGTGCATAAGCTGCACATCTCCTCTCACAGCAGTTCTCGGCAGCCCTCCCAGGCAGGGTGCAGACTGTAACAGATCTGCTGCCATAATCCTCTCCCTGGAGAAAAGGAGGAGCTCCCTTGTCTTGTTTTAGGAAAGGAGATGAGACATGGGCTGAAGTCACTCTGAATATGTGCTGTTTGAGCCTTAAAGTGACAGTCACACGAGATACAGCCAGTGACAGGCCTGATTGCCTTAATAAACCAGTATGTATAATCAGAGTCCGTGAGAAGCAACTGCAAGAGCTGTGAAACAAGCAGGAGCTGAGTAAGCAGGGACTGCAAAGAATTATTTCTTCATGGATAAATATGAATCCTACACCCCACACTTAGCTAGTAAAACATAATCCTGTATTTAGTACAATTAAGCCAATTAACACCATATGAACACTATTTAAAAACTTGTCAAGTTGGACAGCCCAGCGCCTGGGGAACAGCTTTCATTCAGCAATGATAAAACCACTCTTACATTAAGCAGAACATTTTTTTAGCAGAGGAGGACCACTTCAGAACAAAAAATAGCCCATGATAACTGCTATTTAACAACTTCCAGTAGCAACCTCCGAGCCATCACCGTGACCTCTCAAAGACAGAGCCACCAACATGAAGCCAATAGTCTTCAGCTAGTTTCAAACTAAGTAAAGAAAACCATCTGGCAAGAAAACTCAGACAGCCACAGGGCTACTAAACTGCTTTCCTGGCTGTGACTGGGGCTGTGTACTAGAGGCAGTGGGGTGAGAAGGGGGTCTGCACCGCTGAAAAAAGCTCTGCTCCCCCCAGTGACACACCGATTGTCTTGCTGAACCCTCTTTTCTGCCATTCCCCGCTGGATGAGTCAGTGCACTATGGGGAAGGAACAGTCAGGTAAGGACAGAGTAGTGGAAATCATGCTCTTGGGTCTTTCTAAGACTGCTTGTGGTCCTCTCCCTGTACTTTTCTGCTTACAGTTAGCTTCATGGCATCAGCACACATAGTACGACAGAGGAATGATGGAAATAATTTCTTTCTTTCTTTCATGATTCATTAATGGCATGTAGTAAAAGCAGCTCCCTTAAGTGAGGTGGAGAAGAAGGGAACATGAGAATTTTTCTAGATTTTATTAAGACAGAATAATGAAAAAGGGCTGCCAACTCCAGGTGTAAGGCTGATGGCTCTAATGAACCACTGCACTATGGTAGACCTTGAAGTTTGGGTCTGGACTGAAATAATCCATGTCTGCCAACTATTTACCCATATCCATGGGCTGGCTGCCAGTATCCTTCTGTTGTGACTTTTACACATCTTGAAGGACAAGCAGTTTTAAGTCTCTCTTCAGTCTAAACATGTAATTAAGGATCACAAGTAAATATCCGTTGCTTTCATTCCTACAGATTTTGCTCACATCTTTTGGTCAACTTCGTCTGGCTGCTAAACCTTACCAGAGTACTCACCTGTACAACAGTTCTCTTAGCCCAACAGGCATTTCACACTATTTTGCTGATCTCTGATAAAGCAGGTAACTTCAGAGAGAAAAACTTAGAAGGGTGAAAAGGCAATGAGGGAAGTAATGCATTTAACCACACTGCATTAAAAAACAGATGTTCAGAGATCTGCAAGTTTTTAGAGTATTTACGGAGATAAAAAGCATTCGAAAGAAAATCTGTGCCTTCCATGTTAATTCCTAACCTGTCTCCTGCCTCCTTTGACCCATGCTCTCAGCAGAGTACTGCTTAGAGTCAGTCTGCCAATACCTTCCAGGCTGTGGCAGTCCCCTAAAACTAATGCTACTTGGCATGTTCAGAAAAGGGGGACTGGTGTGTACCACCTGGACAAGCTGGAGCCTCTTTTCTGCTCTCCACACTCTTCAGGGACAGAGCAGAGAAAGACAGTGACAAATCTACCTGCAGAAGCCATTAGTTACTCACACTGCAAGCGTACTCATTTTGCAATCTCTCTTATCTGGGCATGTATATTTGAGCACATATATAATAAAACCTGATTTGATTACACTGGAAATTTCTCTGCTACTAAATCTTAATATTTAGATTGATAAAAAAGAATTTGCAGTCTCTTGAAATCATCTTCCAAAATGTCTTTCTGGATTTCAAACTGCACCTTTCAATTACCAGTTTAATCTATTAATGCGTTAGCGCTACAGTTTTTGTGACTATTGCATGATCCTTTAGTCAGAAATGCTACAATGTGGTGCTATTGCTATTACAGCCTTCTCTAATGCCAGTTTCCCTTCTGAAAACTGCCATAAAATTTGCTTTTCAGATCATATTCATTAATCCTTCATTGGATTAAACTGCTATCAGTTGTTATTTGTTATGCTGTTAGCAAACAGCTGGGTCTTACTAACTTCCGTGTAGTTTGTGTACAACTTAGTATCATCTCCATTACAAAATGCTTTCAAAGCTTAAAAAACGGTCTTTAATCTGAAAGTCCTGTTGCATGGCATGTTTAATTTATAAGCACTTTCATCTGTAGACAGTGTTTTCCCACCACATTTTTGTTTGCAGTTTTGATGGCAAACTACAGATAACAGAGCAGTCAGCTCTACATGAAAGTAAAGACACCGAGCAGATACCTTTTGCTTAGACAGGTATCCAAAAGACAGCAGAAGTTATGTACAATTCAGAGCACAACAGCTCTTTGTGGATAAATTATGAAAGATATGATTTCTTCCAGTGAGTGGTAAGTATGCATAACAAATAGCTGTACGACTGTTTGGTTTGTGGTTTTTTTTAAGAATATACCACAAAATGGGGAAAGGTACACGGCTGCTATCTGCACTCTTTACTGACCATTTCAGTAGTGTTTCTATAAATATGGCACATGAGCAGCTATAAAGAAATAGATTTAAAAATAGGTCATAGGCATTAGGAGCAGATTATATTGTACAGGTGGGAAACAATGCTTTCTGGCACAAATACAGATTACGTCTGTGTTCAACATGTAGGAAGTCTCCATCAATACAAATCAGCTGCCACCAGTGCTGAATGAGCTCATGTTGTTGCAGAGCACAGCACGAATCTTTGACACAGCTCTATTGCCTTCCGTGAGGTATTTCTATCTCAAGGGAGTAGAAAGTCAGAAAACAGAAACATTTTTAATGTGGGCTGTGTGAATAGACCTGTGATGTGTGCCTATAATAAAATAAGATTGCATATTCCTGATAACTGCCGGTACTGGATGAGGAACTACAGAAAAGAGAGACTTGCTATTCCTAGAAAACAGTCACTGCTAGGGCAATTCAGGTATACAATGCCTTCAAGGCCAATTTTCACAGGGAAATCTTGTTTATCAATGCCAAAGAGCACAGTGTGGTTGGATGCTCTTCAGAACCCTAATTATACAGCTCTTCTTCACCTACCTGGAGTGGGATGGGCACCAGATAGATTATGACCACCTCACTATCCACCAAAGATTGCTAACTGCTTTCCTAAAAGGCATAACATAAGAACCATCCTGCCTATCTGCCTTCTCCTGAGATTCACCTTTTGGACACAGCATTCTTCTGTCCTTGTTTCTGCAGTTCTCTTTAAAGGAAACACTAAGAAAGGAGAATATGGCCCCAAACCAACCACAGGAAAGCAGTCACATACTTGCCACACTTCTTACAGATGACACATTCCTTAATATTTTAAAAAATCTTACCAGCCTATAAAGTTCCATATATTGATAATCATTAAAAATGTGACATATATCAAACCCTTGCTTCTCTCAGCCACAGAGTTTCAAAATAGCAGATTTTCCTTTCCAGTTAGTAAGTTATTCCTCATTCCTTCTGCTTTTGCTTTCTGTCCTGCTTATAAGGCAGAGAGAAAGGGAGAAGAGTGAAAAACCTGTACAAATAGTACTTGCCACCACTGCAACATCCAATGTCCAGTGCAGCATACATAGAGAGACTTCCAGAGGGAAACTGAAGCTCAGATTTGGACTCAGAGTATAACATAACTTTATTCCCCTTTGGTTTTTTTTTTTTTTGGTTGGTTGGTTTGTTTGTTTGTTTTTAGTTTGGTTGTGGTTTTTTCTTTTTGTTTTGTTTCATTTTGCTTTGCTTTGTCAGAAAGAAAATAGGGAGAGAATATTCAGAACAGTAAAGAACAGAAGAGTAAAAAATTCCCCATACAGATTTCAATCACTGGCCAGGATGCCACAACCACATTCCTCAGCAGAAAACCATGCAGGGGAATGAAGAAACAATAAATATTGCCAGAGATCAATTGCCAATTGAAAACTGTTGGAGACAATCTTTTCCTTCAAAAATGTTTCTTCATTCATATGGAATCCAACTGATGTGCTTTAAAAGCCTCTTCAACAGAATTTCTTGACATCTGTAATAATTCCATTTAATGCAATATATTGGCTTTTTTGGCTATTGCTACTAACTATTCAGCTGCTAATCATCTTAACATTTTATTTCCTGAGAAGTGAACTGGTATAGAAAATGTAAGAGAAAATGTTAATCAACTGCACAGATATATATTTAAATAGGATACGGTTATTAAACTAGATTTTAAATTGGCACTAACTTCAAGTAGACACTCAAGAACAGGAAAAAGTAGTTTTATGGCTGTTAGTCTACATCAAACATTGAATCACAAGTGCTTGTTTTTTCCAAAGGGCTTTTTTTATCTCATCTGTTCCCCAACTCGCACCACATTCCCTCTCTCAGCTTCAGAATTAGAAGCACTCAGCTTCTAATTCTCAGTTCCAGCCATCAATACAAGCTCAGTGTTCCAGTTTATCCTGTCAGGTTTCTCTTTCCTACCCAGGGAAAGCAAGAAGAGTAACTGAGCACAGGAATGACAGATGTCCTTTCGGTACTTGGATCCAGGTTCAGATTCAGCCTACAGCAGCCAAGAACCAAAACAGCTGAGCTCTGAAATGGAGCACATTCAAATGTGGATAAGATGAAAACTTCAGGTTATCTACACAGCTCTACAACTTCTAGCACACAGAAACTGTGGATTTATCAAAATCTTTATATTGGCCACATCTTTATGAAGTAAGTAAATAAAATGCATTTTTCTAATGTGCTAATACTCGTATGTTCCTGCCACAACAAATTCCAAAACTTTTGCTCCTGAATGTGTACAGTCTGCATGCTCTAAAAGATCAGCAGAAATTTTAATATGAGCACTGTAGGAGAGACAGATCAGAAAAGCAGGTAAGGTGACATTTGACAGGCACAAGAGCTGGCAGGCCTGCCTTGCTGCAAGCTCAACATACCTGTAGAAAGAAGCACAGATCACACATCCGTGAACGCTGAATTTAGAAATTTAGGGGGAAATTCTGACCTCACTGAAGTGAATATAAAATATCACATGAACTTCAACAAGGATGAATTTTACACACACATTTAAGAACTCGATTATTATCTCTCTTCTGATTGAAGTGAATTGCAAAACTTTCCTTAACTTCTACTTTAACAGTCAAATGAAATTTCAAAATTCAGGATGGAGGGTGATTTCCTACTGAGACAGAACTCTGTGAGCTGCAAGTAATTACCTCATGCAATTACAAGTCCTACAATTTCCAGCACTTACAGGTATTGAAGCAGACTGCAAAGAAGACCTTCTATTTTTTTTTTAAATCTTTTAATTTTTTAACACACAGTTGGGTTTTTTTACTGAACTAGAAGAAAAAAAGGTAAAATGTTAAAACCCAGGAAAACCTTTATGGGTTTGCTTTGTTCTTCCCCAACCATTGTAGTATCACCAGCTTCTAGCAGCTTATCATTATTTATTTAGCTCCATGACCATCTGTGGTTTGTACTATGTGGGGGTGAGTTACCATAAATCAGTCTTCGACTAAACAGATGATCTGAAATCGAGGAATAGAATACAAGAAATTAAAAGACTCAGAATAACTGACTGGTGAATGTAATTCAGATGCCACAGAGATTTTGATTTGGCAAAACTCATGCTTCATTGAGTTCAGTGAAACCCTTTCACTGGGGAACATGAATTGTATAGTAGGTGAGATGAGAGCACCAGAGAAATGTATTTAGTTTTTTTCCCTAAATTTGGTAATTGCTATACGCAGGTAGATGTGCTTAATCTAGATGAAAATCTGATTTGCATGATTTCTGAAATTCTCTTGAAATATATATTAATTTATTCCTTCGGGCAAATCTTTGTCATTCGTTAAACTAAAAAGTAAATTCCAACGTGATACAGAGAAACAAAATCCAATATGTTTAAAATCTCTATGTATATATCCTGTAATATTAATACTTATTTTGGACCTAATTTTGAAAGTAATTAAATCCTTCAAAGATCCTCAACTGAAAAACGAAGGGGTTTTTGGTTTTTTTTTCCCAAAAGCACAAATTAACAGAAAAAAAAAATACAGAGGAAATGGATTCTATTGGTAATGCAATTGAAACAATGCTGCTCTGAAGAAACATTTATGGGATCTCTGTAGATGCAACAGTTAATACATGGCATTAAGTTACAAAATCTTGTAACTTGTTACAAGCAATCTTGTTTCGAAGAATGAAATGTCTGGCAATGATGCCAAAGTTCTCTTTTTTTTTTTAGTGAGAATTTAGCTGGCATGCATCTTTGGAATTAGCCTGAATCAGATGAAACTTGAAAGTTCGCAGCATCAGTTCATTTTCTCACAAGATGTTGACAGTAAGATGCCTGCATTTTCAGCAGATATGGGTAATCACTTCTTCCTCCTATTCAAAGACGAAGCTCTGCACTTCTGAAAAACAGAAATCTAGTTTAGTTTTGGGAGAAGACCTTTACTCTTCAAAGGAATAAAATCCACTGAAGATTGTTTTAGTTGAAACAAGTGTCTTCTATAGACAAAATTTATGTGGGGGAGTTTCCTGACCAGGGAGACACACAATGTTAGTTTCTCTTCATGATACAATTCAAAAGCAAAATTATTTTCAGTTTAGTCATATTAACCTATTTAAACAGAAATTCTCAGGTTCTTTTATATTTCCTGATAGAGAGTTAATTTAATCTTGGCTCATTGTACCCTGGAGTGAAACCCCACCTTACTCAGTTACCAAATACACAGAAAATTTACTGCATATTTATCATGTGTCAGAACTAATGACATCAGTGAGTATCTAGTTGCCTATAGCCATATGACAGAGTGGCTCTGTTGACCGAAATGGAAACTTTGCCAATCTGTGCCACCTTTAACATTTTGCTAGATAAAAGAAAACAAACTGGAATCCACAATCCCTTCACTTTCTGGCACTATTAAATGGCTTGTGAAACCACCAGTGCTGGTGAGTGATGTCTAACAATATGAAAAAAATTCAAAGCTTGAGTGCTGGAGTCTTCTTCTGCACTTTGTCTATATGCCAGCTTTCTGAAGTAAGAGTTCTCCTTGGGTTTTTGACCTTCTGGGGCATAGTAACCAAAGAATATAAAATCTCATGTCTTCCATGTCTACATTTACCACCAGCAAACACCACTAGATCATGAAAAATGACTTCTGCCATGATCCTAAGGTAGATGATAGTTTAACACCAAGATACTTGGTGCACTAATTATTAATGCCCCTTGAAACCAAGTTACCTTGTTTTAATAGCATTCTTGATACGAAAAGGTGTAGAGACCCCAGAGTCTCAAATCTGGAGATGCTTTCAAAGGGATTTGGAATAGTCATTGAGAAAATGTAGTGAAGTTTCACACTTCCCGATGATTCTAGATATTCTAATGATGACAAAATATACAGCTACTCCTTTCATTCATTTTCCTTTCTTTTTCAATGAGAGCTCAATAGCTGTTCACTCCACTGTCAGATTACAGCCCGAAGACCTATGCTAGTTGAGAGAGGCAAGGAACATGATATTCCCCACAGTCTGTGCCAGCCTCCCTGCAAGAAGTCCATCTGAGTCAGTCTGCAGAAGTTACATAGTAATTTAATCACCATGCTCATTCAATGCTTATTCAATTTTTTTGTCAATTATCTTTATGTTGAACTTTTTTACCTCAGTATTTTTATGTGCCAACTGCAGGTTCTGGATTTTCTTCCAAGGACACTGGGAAGTCATTTCACAGAGATCAATAACAAGGACAGTGTATTTTGACTGGCATCAACAACCAGGTTAAATTCATAATAGTGTTCAAATGATGAAGATCTCAAGATTACTACCAATCCCCTGAGCTAACCATGCATTCCTCTAAAATGAATTCACCAATTCTGCCTAAAACTCATTCGCATTGCTCACTTCAGCACTATTTTCAGCAGGGTGATTTACATTATGAGCAACTTTCTACAGAGATTCTTCCTGGATGTCTTAGTGACTAGACAGCACACCTGTATAAATTCAAGCCAAGTCTTTGCATTAGCAATGATCTTAAACTGCTGACTGGCAGAGATCCCATTCCTTTGCTTTGAGAGTGCTATATGCAGGGTACCTCTTTAAATTCTATTTAGCCTCCTTTCTTTTAAGCTATGTAGGCTGTTCATATCCTTTGTACTACAAATAGAACAGATACAGTTAATTGAAGGCATCCCTGCTGCTGAATTTAGCCTGCTAGTCTGGTAGTCTGAAACTTCAGAGGAAGTTCCTATAACACAGAATGAAAGGCTACTTTAATTTCCTCTGACCCCATTACAGACCAAAACTTTTTGATAGAAAGGGTTTTTTTGATAAAATAGGAAGAAGGAGTTTTACCCTTCTGGCAATATGCTGCTAGGGCTCACACTGAGCAGAAGCTGTATATCTTACTGGTATACAAACACCAATATACAGGAATTGTATCAGGATGCAAAAAACTAGAAGGAAAAGTTTGATTTTACAAACTGAGACTTTTAATTCACTTGCAGCAACACAGAAAATACATTAAAATGTGGGGAAGGTTTTAAAAGCTTTTAGTTCCTTAAGAAAGACCTTGGATGAACAGTCAGGTGTCAGCAGTCACTGGCCTCCCAAGTGTTTTTGAGAATCCTAAGGTCCTTCTTGCACAATTTTCTTCACACTTAAATAATTTTGAAATGTGGATCTTAAGTAATGAAGAAACTGCAGCGTTAAAGTACTATTTTACCAAAATAAGATCAGCTGTTTGCTTGATTTACACCTAGAGAGGGAATTCCTATAAAACCTTCTGTTTCCATAGGGACTGTTAAAAGGTGGTATACATAGAATTCTTCCGTGAGTGCTCAGATTACACTGGAAATGTGCAAGCACAACCCTGGTTGTTGGAAAAATAGTGCTTTCTTTGCTACTGCTTCATTTCTGTGTAGTCACTATTTACCAGTTTGAATTACCCTATCTTATACACTCTACTCCTTCCTGAGGAAACAGGACTTACTGCTAGTGAGCCTGCTAGAATACATAATAGACCAAAAAATCTCAAAACCTGCAGAAGGAATTTACCTTATAAAGCTTGGTACTACTTTTCTTGAAAAGCATACTTTAACGTGACTTTGAAGTATTTCAATACGTCTTTAAGTAGCAGGTTATTCAGAAGCCTGTGATTCTGATAACACTGTTTTAAACTCTATCCTATTTAGAATTTCTATTGCTCTGATGTTTTGCTCTTAAGTAAGACTGAGTTTGGAGGTCTTGACCTCATTTTCTCAACTGCTCTTCCAAACTTAAGAGGGAAATTTTTGAGACTGGGACTGGAAAAACCTAGCTGTTTCATGATTCTGGATTATTTTCTTTTGCTTCTATTGTTTAATATGCTTCTGGAAATATTATTTTCCTAATTCATTAAACTCTATACTGCACTGGTGGCTTACAGGAATTGGGGGGCACAATGGGAAAAATTATAAATGACTGAGTTGTTTCATTTAGAAATATACTTTCCCTGAATGACCATTAATTACTTCCTACATAAATTTCCTAAATAATTACATATACATGACATTTGTATAGGTGAGCCTGAGCAAGCTTGATGAATTTGAAGTGATTTATTAAAACAGACCTCGAAAAGGTCTTATGCTTAACAATGCAGGGTCTTTTCCAATGCAAGCTTCCCTCTGCAGTGGTGAGTTCTGGATATTTTTGAGAAGATGGGAAAAACAACCACCTACAGCACATTAGAAGCAAATGAAAGCATAGCAGTCCCTACATACACTACACTCTTCCTGTCTGAACCATACAAACCTGGGTCCCAGTTCGAGGATTTAGGACATACTAGTGAGCTAGCTCACCCAGCAATGTGCAGAGGAAGCGGCTGTAATTAAGGGCTCTAAAGAAAACCCCTTAATTTCAGAAGAAATACATACACCTTTCTGTGATTTCTTTCTTTATGGATAACCAAATACGCTTTGCTGCGCAGTGCCTTGCACATAAACTGTGGGGATTCATTGTCTGTTGCCCTCTGGCACCACAGTGTCAGCCTTGGATGTCTCAGGCTCAGAGAGGCTGGACCCAGAAAACCAAAAGAGCAAAACAAACCAAGACACTCCAGGAAATTTCCAACTGTGCTGTGACTCTGGGATGGGGTGGGTATGTTTTCTTTTAATGAGGGCTGAATATTAGTCACATCTTAGAATGTTGTTCAACACTGAAGATATTGTTGATAAAACAGAATGCTTGCTGTACTAAAAGGACATTTATAGAAAAATTAGCACAGATGGGGTGAAATTATAAATATGTTGTCTGGACATCTGTGTCATTTATACTGAAAAACCTAAAATGAATGATAATTATCCACATTTAGAGGAGCAAATGAGGAAAGCTTATTCACTGTGTAAATAATACAGTGCCTTTGGCCCCCCTCCAGCAAAACTATATAGGCAAAAAACCTTCAGGCTTGCACTGGATACTGACTCAGATCTAGGCCCAAAGCAGCACTGGCTTTTCCCCATGTTGAATCTGTAAGAAGAGTAGAATCAAGTGACCCGTTCATTGGACTGCATCTCAGTATTTCATACACTCATTTATAAGCACAGAATGCTGAATGATTAAGCCTTTAAATATTGCTATTAATTTATAAAGATTTAACAAATTTATACAATGCAATAAGAAACCCGAGGGAAGAGATTATGGTCTTTTGATATTAGCTAACCCAAACTGTTTTAACTCCAAATTATACATTGGTTTTCAGTTCACCAGTGGTGCTCTCAAATCTGCATTTTTTATGAGGATGGCCAGGTTTTCTTCTAGTATTTATTACTTTCCTGAAGTGTTTTCTGCAGCTGTAAAGTTACATAATGATGATAGAAAGACTTAGGACTTTTAAATTACTGTTTATCATGCATTAGGTTTGAGTGTACTTTCAGTTACAAGCATTTTATTTATCCTTTAGGGTGATGTGTCCCTTGAGCTCAATTGTTTATTTCAGAAATGGCAATAAGAAAAATGACAGGTGGAGTTCATTTCAAACATAACTCTCTCCCCCAAGACATCAGTTTTCCTATGGATGATGTATGGCATCCATTATATTTAAAATGGCTTGTTCTCCTCTAATTGAATTCCAGATTGTTATTTTTGTCAAAAACAAAGGTTTTCTGTGTTCCTAAAATAATTAGGCCTGATTGCAAATCAAATTATCTAATTTCAAAGGCTTGTTTCCCTCTCTGAAATGCCCATTACAGACAGACTACAGATGACTAAGACTTGTGTCATCCGTGACTTTATTAGGAGAATATTCTAAGTCCTTCACTTTCCCTGCAATCAGAACTATAATTTCTGCTGGTTATTTTAAGATCAAGCTACAGCTAAAGCAGGAAACTCAATTTTATTCTGAGCTCCAGACATGTCGACACAGCAAAGCAGGGCTCCAGTTTTATAGGCTATCTTCTTACATAAAGCCTAACACTGGTATTAAATTCAAGCTCTCTATGAGATACACCATGCTGACTACTATCAGACAGCTCTCTATTTGTGGAATGAAGTGTGGCACAAATGTTTGTTTTGATAATCTGTTTATAAGCTACCCTTGTAGAAACAATACAGGCTCGGTATGGCCACATCCTTCTCTCTCTCATTTATTTTTAAATGAATAAGAAAAACAATCCTGTACCCAAATGAAAGAGAAGAGATAACGTAACAGCAGCGATGTGCCCTCAAGTTACCTAACAGCAGGCTCAGAGCACATGTTTCCATTTAGCTCTGCAGCTTTGTTAGTGGTATTTGTTTCAGTAAAATTCCAGTAAGTTATAGAATTAATTCTATGGAGAGAGACTTTACTCTTAATTCTGCTAAGACAGTTAATCATGATGTAAGCTGTTACACTAACAGTATAAAGAAGGTGCAAACACCCTTCACCCCTAAAATGTGAAAAACACACCTTTAAAATGTAAAGAAGTTTTAACAAAAGCTTTGGGAGGACATGCAATGCACTTTGTAAAACTAACGTGTGATGAAATGTAAAAGTAAATTAGCAGCGACACTGCAGCCATGAGGTTTTCTTGGGGCTGTGGAGAAAATAGAACATTGTTAGTACTCCACTACTTTTCAACAGCCTAAAGTGGGCCTCACAGCTAAAACGTCATCTCACGTTTGATTTTCTATTGCCAGAATATAACTTCATTAACTCTTTTTTCCCAGTTTGATGTTTGTAACTCAATAGAAAATCATTCCTTCTTTAATATCTTCTCATCCTCTTCAAAAAGGGCTTGAGGTTGCTCACAGTATCAATCAGTTACCTCCACCTACACATTACTTTCTGTACTGTTCCTTTCTTTCCACTCTCACTTTCTCATTTTTCCCTAGTGAAGAAGCCTGCCTCCCACCTCTTGTTTTATCTCTCAACCTTTAACATCTTTCACACTGCCTTTCCATTCTCCATTGTGTACGGTGAAGTACACAAAAAGGAGCTGATGCTAACAGAACTGCTTACTAGTTCTAACTGCTCTTCTCAGTTAGATCCCACCCAAACCTTATCCTGTCTCTCTTTCTACCTTTCGTACCTGTGATTTATTACCATTGGGAGGAGCAACACAGTCCAAATTTATTATTGCTTCTCTTACTATTACTATTGTGGTTATTAACACTGTTATCATTACTATTAATAAATACTTGCATATTACTGAAGTTTTACAAACTAGTAACCAGATTATGCCCCTAGTGGAAAGTTACCTGATGTGAAAGGGAGGGAAAGAACAAAATGGAGCTTCTTTCTCTCCATGTCTCTTATCTTTCCTTTGTAGCTCCGAAGCTGTAATTATCGTAAGGTATCATGTCTGTAGTTCACATCATGAATTCAAATTGGTGAATTCCCTTGAATTATATATAATTGGTGAATTATACCCTTGAAATAATTCCTTTGAAATTACAAAAATCAGGAACTTAAATCCTTTTTATAAACTGCAGTTGGAGTAATTCTTGACTTGGGGAATGCATTCACGTACTTATACCCCATGTAATTAGATTTTTTTTTGTCAGTCTGATTGCTTTACTTTGAAAGAGTAGCATGGTCCATAAATGAAGCTGACCTGTGTAAAGCTATGAGACATTCTTGCAGTCTGAATGTCAGGGAGAAAATTTAGTATATGGGCTATAAAATAGCTTATTTGTGTGCTTAAATTAGATGTAGAATTATATATTATACTGATTCCATGCTTGTTATCTAGAATAGTCACTCTTATGTCACTCCCATCACAGGAATCCCTGTGTCAATGTAAAAATTTAAAGGACGAACAAGTGGAAGAGTGAGCCAAGGCTCATCCCCATATCAGCAAATTATATACTTGGCTAATCAGAGAACTTAATTTCATTACATTTGGTTGATGCTTTCTGTAGGTCAGATCAGAGAATTTAGAGGGGTGAATTTAATCTGGTAACTTCATTGCACAGTTCATTTTAATTCAGAAAGCAAAGCAGCTTTGAACAGAGACTACAACAGAGCACCTGTGGCTGTAACGCAAGTGGATTTTGTTACCCCTGACATGAGCATCACTAGTAAGGAACACTTCATTGAGTTTCCACTCACACCCATTCGAACAAGTACTTTCCTGGCTCCAGGTAAGCCACGTAAAAGCCCATAGCTTGGATGTTCTGCAGGAAACTAAGGAGACAGAGCAGTATTAAAAAAAAAAACCACCAACAAAAACCAGCTAAGGCAAGTCTCTTTATCCTTATCCCTCCTCAAGACTTTAACAATTATACATGCAAGACTAAGTGTTTCGGCTGCAAGAAAGCCTGATCTCTCCACAGCACTCAGGGAGAGGGGACAGAGAAGTGTCAGCATGGTGTGTTCTGGAGGAGCACTGAAGCACTCCAAGTTCCTCTGTTCTGCCTTACTGTAAACACGACTGCTGAGCACCAGAGGAAGATTTTGAGGGTCCAGGTTCCATTAATTAGGTATTCTAAGATATATAAACAGTATTTACATTTTTGTAATGCAGACAACTGCCATTTTATTTACTAAAGTAGAAAAAATTTCTACCTATCAGAACTGCACATATAGTGAACCTCTTTCTCTGTTCTCCTGACTATGAGCAACATAAAACTGCTTATGGGTACAAACACAATCAGGCAGGCTTACATTGAAAACTGAGCTGATTAATTGGGGAGAGGCTGACAGTAAATCATTTCCTCATGACTGCTTGGAAATTTTCACCAAAGACTCACGGGAGAAATATTACAGCTTCCTCCTTCTCCTTTCCTCCCTTCCTCATCCACTCCACTTCAGCATTACCCTGTTTATTACAGATCCGTCCACGCTGTTATCAGCTGATAACTGATAGATACTATACTTGAGCTGCCGTTTTTCATTCTTGTTACAACTTAAGAAACTACTAAGAAATGCCACTGAGAGATTGGAATTTTCTAATTCCTGGGTTCTTGTAGAATGATTCGGAGATATGGTAGTCACTCCAAAAACACTGTAAAGGACAGCTTTTGTTATCCTGAGGCATCAGGTCTGGGATTAGCCTGTGGTCATTGTAACCAAAGTGCCCAGTGTTCCCCAAACTTTGTATCATAGTCAGTGCCTTCTCTCCTTTCTCTCAGCTCTAAGAGCTCACTAAAACAAGTGTGTGAATTACACCCATCTGCACAAGTAGCTTAGTTCTGACATTATCCCAAGTTCCCAATTTTGCAAGTTTCGTAAGATTGAAGATTCTTTTTAGGTGTTTTTACTTCTGTTGCCAGAGAATTACGGATTCCAAGGGAAAGTATCCATAGACATTTCAATAATTTATCCTAAGATAATCTAAAACAAAGGAGAACATGCAAATGAATACAGAGGAATACTATTTGTATCCAGGATATTTTTGAAATTTTAAACAGTGAGTCAGCAAAACAACAGCTTGAATGTTGGAGGAAAGCCACTAGAAACAAAGAAGTACCACTAAAGATAGTTCACAAGAACTGACAACACTTCTCAGAAATATTATAGTATCAACTTGTTTTGTATCAGTTGCTCACTCTCAGCAATTCTTAGCTAAATAGACTTTAGCAAAATCCAAAGCAACGATATGCTGGAAGAAAATATTATGACTCTGAGAAATCATATATAACACTTTCACAAAGACAGACAGAGGGCTCAGGTAATTATTCCTTGCCTATAGTGAAGCTCACTTCACTCTGCATTAAGATAAAAAATCTTTTACCTCACAAAAATATTCTGGTTTTTAAACATGAATAAATGAATATTTTTTATATTAAATACATTACTAAAACTCTAGTCAGACTACAAAACTAAGCCCCCAAACCCTGCCTTAAATAACAGTTCTATATAAAGTAAGCATGCTGAAACCTCTAGCCCCTCTCTGTTTAACGAGCACACCACAAATTCACAGACACTCAGTATATTTGTATTTTACATGTTTGCTTTAGTTCCTTTCTGTAACACAGCAACAACAACCTCTTATGTTTCACAAAAGGTGTTGTGTGAATATATTCATATTTAGAAAAGTTCTAAAAGGTGGGCTCATGAAGAAATTAATAAACTTAGCATCCTGAGTAGGTTACAAACAGGGTGAAGTTAATAATGCCTGCAGACAGGCATGAAACCATGAAGTTATAGAAACACTTTCATCTTTCATCCACTACAGTCATAGATAAAATAAAGGTCCTGTAAGAAGAAAATGTGATGAGATTACACAGTTCCTAATCGTAATGGCTTCTTGCACTTTGTCCTTTCTCAGGTTCTTTATTCACTCTTTGCCACTTCCATCCAAGCTGCCCCTGGCTCCTATTGTTCATCCAGTCCCATCCTTCCCACCATGTTCCATCTTCCCCATGGTTCTCAACCAGACACAGCTTCCTTGGTCAATCAGTCAATTCTTTCCCTATTCAGTTTTCTTTTTTCCCCCCTTTCTCTCCCTTATGCTTCCAGTTTTCAACTGGCCTTTCACCAAAGTCTACTTGTTACCATGCTCGGTGATGGAGGTGGAGGAGTCTGCGGACAGTCGAGGGATACAAGATCCTGCCTTTGCTTCAGGCACCTGGAATTGCACACCAGGGCTGCTTTTGGCTGCCTGGCCTTTAAAACCAAGATTGATAAAAAGGACAAGAACACAAGATGCTAACTGAAGACTGAATACCTTGACACAAAGTAAAACCTGATCCGCAATTTAAATTTGGCCAACAAAAATAGATTTGCACAGTGAAAATGAAAATTCGGCTTTCAGCCACAAGTATCACATGCCAAGTTCCTGATCTAAAGCACAAAAAGCATCAGAGTTTCATGCTCTAGAATAAGGCAGGTAGAACTTTTCAAGGACAGAATAGTTTATTTTTGTCTAGCTCCTTTCTCAAAAATGGTTGAAATGTTTTGGCCAAAAATAATAGGAGGAAAAAAAAAAGCAGCCACATTTTAGCAGACAGCTGAATAGCACCTTCACAAGCTTCACAAATATTTACTGCTATTTTCTTCTAAACTATAAATGTTGGCAGCACATCACAGTAGTGATGAAAATCTCTGAGACTGAAAATCTCGAAGATACACTGGTTTAAAAGTATGCCTTATAATCTTTGACCACCACTACAAGGAGGATTCTGTTCTATTCTGGTATAAGATGTGGCATGAATAGACAAGGTAAAAAAATACCTGAACAGTAAGAACGAAAGAGTTACCAGAAATGAAAGAAAAGAGTTACTAGTTCTTACCCACTAACAGTTAAAAATAAAGGATAACATATAACTTATGGGACTTGATATTCATTTCGCCTTGCAGTATCCTAAAATGCATTTTCCCTTGCCTCTTGAAAAGCTTGGGTAATCCAGTTCCAGGTAACTGATGATTAGTCTACACAGTTGAAGGCCTCATACAAACTTGTGAGTCCTGTCATTTCATAACACTAAAATAATTTCACTAACTTCTTTGTGAGCATGAAACCAGAAGTTCATTTCCTCTCCTACCTAAGGCAGTTCCTCAAAACATTTGCCTCTGCTTTAAGGAATGTAAGTTTTAAAAAGCACTTTCAAAGGCTGCAATCAAGTTTAAGATGATGATGAACATCCGACCAAGTTAGCAATGCCACTGGAAAAAGCCCTTATTAATTTGAAGTCTTGAATACTTACAGCCACACAAAACTTTTCAATGTGCTAAGTTAAAGATCAAGTGACATTTATTATGACAGCTGAAGTGTAAGACTTCATTGTTTTTTCATAGCCATTATAAGCATTCTTAGAAAGTAATCATTAAAAAACGATTACACAGTCTTTTAATTTCACCTAGATCTTTAATCACAAGGAAATTTTTCTTGACCTGATGCTTCCAGCATCTCTCAGCAAAAGGTCTTCTTTATAACAGATTTATGGAGTGAAGTCCAGGTATAATAAACTCTATTTCATATTGGTGAAAAAAGGTATGGGTGTCTAAGCATCTGAGTTTTAAGCACAGGGTGCCTGCTCTCTTGGATCAGAACCCAAAGATTCAGCAGCTTGCAGGAGGAAGTCCATACAGTGCTAAACAGGTATAACACATTATTTTACTCATAGCTTTACTTATCAACAACTTATTTACAGACTTATAAAACTGAATAAACTCTGTCCCTCTCCCCACAATGACCTCTGTGTGTCATGGGGCTCCTGCCAATGGTGTGATCCCACTGCAGTAAAGAAACTGGGACAACGGCTTTCATTTACTTCTCTGCTCACTTATAGCCAAGTAGCTTCAGCAGGAGGGAGCTCAGCAAAGCCTTACTGCCTGTATCACTTTCTCACTTCTCAAGCAACAACAACGGCAGTGTAGGCACAGGTGCCAGAAAAAAATGCATAAGAATATATAGTTTTGCAGAGGCCTCAGGCTTAGCTGTGCACGGCAGCCCTGGGGCCTCCATTCTAAAGATAAAATATTTCCTGAAAGACTGAAGAACATCAGCATGTGATTTTGTTCTTTCTATAATAAGTAAGAATAATACTTAATTTCATGCTTCCCTTTTCAAGTTCATAAAAGTATGTAAGCCTTCACAGATGCGTAACATTTGCTTTTGGCCCACGTACAAGCAAATGAAACTTCAAATCAGAAAGTAACTTTTTCTGAGTATTTTTCCATATATAAAGACAAGCAATTGAAAGAAAATGGCAATTTAATTCCAGACTTTACCAGCTGGCATCATATATAAATTAAGATCATTAATTTTGGAACAGCAACAAATGTTTAGATTTTGGACTAGTTGGATATTTATTCATGCCACGGTGAAGAAGTGATCAACACTGTGCATTATTTAGGTGACAAAGTCAAAACACGAAGTGGACAGGAACTGGCACCCATCTACTAAACAGACAAGTTTTCCTATACATTTTATCAAGCAACCAAACATGCCCTAAGGAACACTGTGAGAAAGTGACTGTTAACAGCATAACTAGGAGCTGTTTGCATTTTGTGACAAATTATCCAAGTAATTTGAATTAATTCCACAATCTGCATAGACAAAATGCAAATAATTTTGTCTCAAATCATAAATTACCTTCTACTCTTTGTTTTTTCTCATTTGGTGACTTCTCCCCTCATAAAAATACATTTCAGCATACTAAGGCAGAATCCAAGCCTTCCAAAGGTGTTGTGATTAAATCCATAGCTTTGCATGAACTGAGAAAGAACAAAGGGAAAATGCCAATAGAAATCAAGATTAAGAAAAAAGTTATTTTTATTTAACTTTGGGAAAGGTCAACAGGAAACTAGGATACTGTCAATCAAGAAGATGAAATAAATAAAGTGATAAGGACTTTTACAGTGTAAGACAGATGCCTCTTGGCAGAAACATGTATTAAAAGTATTTATGGACAGTGCATTCAAAACATAACAAACATTAAATACTGAAATGTGACACTATGTATGCCAAGTAACTAGACTTTTCATCTTAGTGCCATTTTCACTCATTGGAAATCTGATGGGCTGCAGACTGCTTTCTTTATTCTTTCATCTAAAAAATCAAAGTGAACATGCAAGTGCCATCTTAATAATCTTGGGAAATTAAGAGTAATTTTTTCTTAATTTAATTTAGTCCACTCCAATTTTCAACGGGCCTCAAAGTTCTTTTAATGCGTAGGGGCCTCATAACTAACATAAACAAATCCTACACACATGAGACATCCTTCAGGCCAATGAATCCCAAGCTAGACAGGTTAAAAACACTTTCACTTTATTTCCTTCATGATGGGAGGAGTACATTTGTGTGGACAAGGACCATTGTGTAGCTGTTATCATGTCCCAACTCTACTGAGTTTTTCTGACAGAGTAAAGCAACACAACTCAGGGAAGTCCAAGCAGAGACATCAGGCAGCTCTGCTGTCAACTATATGGGTCATCTTGAAGAGAAAACCATGAGAAACACCTTTTATGGCACATGAGCTACAACCTCCCCAGGAAGAAAAACAGACCCAAATGTGACAGAGGAAAAGATCATGACAAGCCCTGTGAAGAAAGAAAAATTAAGAAATACAATATTTTATACAGACTGCAAACATACAACTCTATACTGAAGTTTTCATAAATTAAACCAGATCTCTCATTTCCCAACAGTCTAATCTCTTAGAAAAGCTCGATCTTTCCCAAAGCACATTTGTTTCATCTAAGTGAAATTATTAATACCCAGGAAACTGTCAATATTCAGACACTGGCAGGTACAATCCAAAGGCCATGGAATGAAATGAGGCAAATTGCTGAAGGAGATAGCTGGTGCCTGCTCCACAAGGGTGACAGGCGGTTACCACTGATTTCCAAGCTACAACAAGCATTCTCTTAAAAGCTTCTCTCACATCCAGGAAGACCTGAGGTATCCAGTCTACCTCACAGCACTGTACCTCCAGAGACACCTTGCATGTGGGGCACACCAGATTTCAAAGGCTGGCCAGTGAGTGAGAAGCTATTCTTCCAGTGCTGTTATCCGGCCAAGAGGGAACACGGGTTTGAGGTGGCCAAAAAGGGATGACAAAAAGAGGTGGTAAGTATAAAATCAAATTCTCTCCTCTACCATATAGGATCTTCATTGTTTTCTCTATTATCCACATGAAATAATATTATTAGTTGCCTTATTAAGACAGAGGTTTTTCAAAGCTGCAGAAATTAACAGCTAAGAGGTACAAAAAGACATGGAAAAGACCTAAATACTGACTAAATGCCTGATAAATTTAAGGCACATGTTCTGAGCTATTATACACTGAACCCAATTCAATAGCTGAAAACCTCAGGTTCAGGTGTGCCTAAAAGCCTGTAATTCAAGAGGAGACCCTGCTTGATTTAACAGCAGCAGCAATGTCTTGTAGTGCTAACAGCTCAAGAGTGTAACGCTGTTGAGTATGAAATCTTGGGCAGAAATGAGTAGACATTATATTCCTCTCCTTGCAAAAATACAGACACTTACTGAAGCTATGCATGCCGAACACATCTCTATTACTTAATGTTAACTCAAACAATATTTTGTACACTTATTGCACATAACTAAAACTGTAAGTCTCTCAAAACTATTACTGCCTAATGGATTACATGTTAGACAAAACCAGCTTTTTTATTAATTATATATTAATATAATATAATTACATATTAATATAATTACATTATGTTAATTTAATAATTAATAGCACCCAACCTACAGAAGCCATTTCATGCTAGTGAAGTCAGCAGCACCGAGCAAATGCCCTGTGTTCTGACATCATCATGTACAATTCAGAGAAGCTGTTTTGCCTGCCCAGAAACTTTAGGTTACAGTGTTCAAAAGCCACCGTCTCATCTAGGGACTGTTGAGAATAGAGGACTTCTTCCTTCAGTCCGGAACAAATTACAGCAGGGCACTCCACTACTTTGATGAAAACAATACAGCTTTAAATTCAACTAATAAATAAGGTTCTAATTGAATAATCACATTTTTTTACCCTAAATCTGGTTGAAGCTGCTCACTAATCTCGGAAGTAATGTTCTATCTATATAGTTGTCACAGGAAATTAACGCATACCATGAAATGTGAGCATTATAAAATGTAACAGGTAAGAAAATAAAAAAACCTGCTTGCATCACTAAGTCTAGCCCTGTGAATTTTGTAACACAACTCCTCTACGAGTAATTTTAATCTGTAGCCAAATAGCTGTAGTTGGTGCTTTAGGAACTGCTTCAGCCTCCTACCTTAGTTATTTATGTCTCTGCTCTCCACAGCTCTTACTGAGACAAAAAAGTTCTAACATCTAAACTATTCTTTTCTTTGCTTCAGGCTACTATTCCATGCTTTACCATCTTTTGAGAACAAATAATTCCCTTCCTTCATTTATAATGTTACCTTGAAGTTATTTATAGCCAGTGCCCATGTCCCTCGAGCTCTCTATTATAGGCTATAAATATAGCTCCCTTAATCCCTTTTCATATGTTTTATCCTCTAATATTTATATCAGATTTGTAATCTTTACATTTTCTTTTCATTATCAACTCTTTGGACCACAACTACAGACAGGATTGCAAATGAGTGGTGAAACAAAAAAAATTTGTTAATTTTAAATATTATCTGTTTATATCACTATAATTGTGAACACACGAGTCAAGGTTGAAATGCATAAACTACTGTAATTGCTTTAATCTCCTGATACTTTTTAAATGAGTTATTTTGAATTTAAAATTTCTAATGTTTTGTCTTAGCAAAAATTATTCTAGCCAAATGAGAACCATGTATGTAATTTTAAAAGAAAAAAGGGAAAGAGATATTCTTTCCCCATATGTTCTCCAAGAAACTATATCCCCCATTAACAGCCACAACTGAGCCAATTTTTGTTTAAACTTGATTTGTTTTAATCTCATAGACATTTAGGGAACAAATCAAGTTTGATGCAAACTGATTTTGTAAGATGCAGTTATGAGCTTTGAATTCTAATTGCATGCATACTTTGAAATACAAAAGCATAAAAAAAGTCTTTCAAAGGGTTAACAAAATGGTGACTGAAAAAGGGCTTGGATTTTATTGGGGCTGCAACACTTGGTACCAGTGAAGGATCTGGTCCACAGACTGATCTGGACTTGCAAAATGTCCTTCACCAGGTGTCTCACTGGAATTTGTGTCCTGTTCTGTAACTTTATGTGAAGTTACAAGAACTCTATAGCTGATCAGAAACAGTTTTAAAGATAAAAAACAGAAGGGAAACAAATATTCTTTTTGAATTTCAGAAAAGGTTGATAGTGCAGTGAGGCAACAGTAATTGCTATTTTAATAGAGGTCTGGAAAGAAGAATAATGGAAAAAAGATTGATTGGATTAAAACCACAGATGAAACAAATCTCTTCAGGATATTTCATGGAAGGCTCTGAGGAATGCCAGAGGTCCTAATAAAGCTTTGTGACAGGGAAACAAATACAAGAGTTCACTCATTTTTTGCATGTGCATGGTAATTTCTATTGGGAGGAATGAGTAGAATATACCTTACTGTGCTTCATTAACCTTAATATAACCTTAAAAACAGATGGCTGTCATTGCAGACAGCTCAGTGACAACATGTGGTCAATGTACAGCAGGATCCAAAACTGAAAAGTGCTGAAAGCAGGATAAAAGCAAGTTTTCATATTCATCAATGAGGCTTTGTCATCAGGAATATTCCAGTTGTTATCCCATCTCAAAGGTAGCCATGTCAGAAACAGGAAAAGACTAATTGGATTTAAGATGATTAAGAGCTTGGAAAGACTTCCGTAAGTAGAAAGAGTCTGATTTTCATTTGCACTACTATGCTTTTTTTGCATAGAACACATACTATTTATATCCACCTAAGCATCCATCCATCTATATTGGAAGAGGAAAATCGTATTATAAATGAGAATTATTTGCATAACTACGGGCCTTCTGGGGAGTGCAAGTAAGGGTTACATACAAACAAAATAGATTTAGTGCAGAAATGTAAGATTAATATACACAGCCTTCCTCCTGCAGAAAGTAACTACTGTCTTTCAGGTAGACTTTATAATTGCATTCAGAATCATGAAGTTTAAGCACCTGAACATGTTATCTAAGGAAAAAGATGAGTTTTCTTCTCTATACTGAGGGTTTGGACAATTAGTGAAATACCACCTCCTGAGAGCTGGTCACAACATGTCATTTCCTACATGACTGTCACTAACTAATGCTTCTAGTTCTCCATTCTGTCCCACTGGGGACACAGTTTGTGGCTGTCACCAGTTCAGATGTGCAGACTTCCATAGCAAAGCAACAGCAGTGAAAATCTCTCTCCTTTCAGAGCTGGCATCTTCTACTTTGGCTGTTACTCTGGAGAGCACAGTCGTTTTGAAGGGTTCTGATCCAAAAAATGTCTGTACAGCCTTGTGCCAGCCACGAGACTCAAACTGCGCCTTCAACTTGAAACTGCACTCAGTTAGAAATTTATAGCAACAACTGGGAAAATTACACGGTCCTTTTGATCTGCGTTTGCTAACATGTCAGCATCAGTTATTTTATGGTTTTGGTTTACATTGGGAAGTACTTGACACCATTACCTAAAGTAGCGACCAGGAAACAGCATCACACGAAGGAAAAAAAATCTTTCTCCCATAACTTGAATTATATTGATTTCCAGATTGTCTAGGAAGTCTAAGGACATACTAAAGCACACTTAGGTTACAAAACTACCACAAATAAAGAATGGACCAGAAACTGAATGCAAGAGCCATGAAGGCCTTCCTGGAAGAGATGCTGCACTAGTACTGATACGGCTTTGAGATGAAGACAGCTACTGGCTCCAGTACATTCAATTTTGATGCAGGTTGCTAAGGTCAACAGAGATATAATACTCTACTTAATGCAAAACAATGTCCATTTTTA
The DNA here is from genome assembly GCA_013399875.1 of Gymnorhina tibicen. Classification (NCBI taxonomy): domain Eukaryota; kingdom Metazoa; phylum Chordata; class Aves; order Passeriformes; family Artamidae; genus Gymnorhina; species Gymnorhina tibicen. The sequence goes on along the minus strand of VXAZ01002838.1, from coordinate 3,897,472 downwards.
GGGTATTTTCCTTTCACATTAACAGGTGAAATGTACCCTATGGATAATGAAAGGTAAATTATTGACAGCTTCACAGGGACAGAATTAGCATAAATTATACTTAATGGTAAACTGCTATGTAGTTCACTGGAGTTTAACAAGGTGCTAATTGAGTGGGAAATTTTAGGCTCTGTCCTGTAAAATGTTGAGAGAAGCAAGGTGAAATCTCCAGGAGATTTCCAAGGCAGCAGTTTAACATATTTTGGGGCCACCGTATGCCATAGCTGAAATTGAGAGGAATGGTTGTGCCTCCCATCCCTACTCATGCCCCCTCTGACCCCAAGGATGATGCCTTCCTTCCCTGCACTGCAGCACACACTACGGTGGCACAGGGACTTGGGGGTCATATTTTAACCAAGATCAGCTCTTCATTCCACCAGTCCCAATAGACACATGAATACCTGTGTTGGTACAAGTGATGTAAATGTCCAGCAGAAGAATGAGGGCCCAGAAGAAAGGAAGAGTCCAGATTTCTACACTCACTTGTCTTTCTGAGTCTGCAGGACAACACTAAAGCCTATTTGGCTGCTAATGTTTTAAAACCTGCCATGCACCTAGAGCTCCTAATGACTACCAGAACAGACCTGCAATAGTATTCCCTAGAGAAAATGTTTAACAAAGACAGGTCCTTAAGAACGAGTTCCCGAGGTCTTGGGAACAAACACGTGCTGCTGCACCTTTGGGTATCTGCAGATGAAGAATGCCAGACAGATGAGGAGGTTTATGGAATGCGCATCTGCCTCCGGTGGGCTGCTAGGCCTGCAGAAGGAAAATCACTTCGCCTCAGGCACTCATTCAAGATTACCTCAACTAACTAGTGAAACCCAGAGTTCCCAAAATTTTTGATAGGTTTTAATATAGCCATACCAGAGTGTCCTCAGTGAGGAGAAGCAGAGTAAGACTGGTGATAAGGCAATATATATATATCTATCTATCTTTGTAAATACAGATGCATACCAGTGACACGTAGATATGCATGACCAGTAACCAGAGAGAGGCATTCTTTCTTAGATGAGGTTTGAGATTTTTAGCCCATGGGTAATTTTTTTCTAAATATTCCCATTTCTAACCATGTATTTTCTAAACAAAATAGCTGTGTCAGTATCTTTAATCATCCATAGTATCACCATTACTTAATTCAGCTACATTAGCATTCCTTCTTTATTTCTTTGCCTACAGTCCTTTGATTTTGCATTTGTAATTCCCCTTTTTAGTAAGTCCTCCAGCTACCCCATTATCACCCTGTATACACTGGCACAAGTAGAAAAACAAACCCAGAAAATAAGAGAAAACTGCCTACTAGGTCAAGAAGAAAAGGCAAGACAAGAACAGTGCAGCTGACACAGGGATGGAAATTTATGGCAAAGTTCTGCTGAGATTGCTCTGCAGGTTCTCCAGGAAAGCTGAGCTACATTTGGAGGGAAGGAGTTCAGGATGGTGAGATGCAGCAGAATGTGCAGTATGTGCATAAAAAAAAAAAATCTGTGTCCTATACCTCTCCCTCTCACAAACCTCATTCTCAGACCAAGAAAACAGAAAAAGAATCTCTACAATGGCAAGAGAAATCCCTCAATACTAGCTTATGGGTCATTACAAGAGTAACACAGCCCTGGGTTGTTTTTAACAACTCTTGTTGATTCTAAAATATCCATACTCTCCCATGTATTCTTCATGATGGCATTAGAGATTTCTTTGACAGAAACTGCTCTCATCTCAGTTGATTGCTTTCTTAACTGTTCTCAACTGTATTTTTCCTGTGTTCATGGACAGTTAGAACTGTGCTTCAAAATCCCCTGGTTTCCACCTCCCACACAGTTCTCTTACATCTTCAGAGCCTTTCCCACCCTCCCTCACAACAGCATTTTAACATAGGAAGTGCTTGGATAGCTCATTTCTGCCCTACTGCTCCATTTATAAAATTCTCTAGAAAATAAGTCAAACCTCTTTCTCTTCTGCCAGTCCTTCTTTCATACTCCTTGAGAAAACCTAAGTAAAACTTTCTGTATCCTATGGAATTATTTCTGCGACAACTACTGACAATTCTTAAAAGAAACAATAGAGTAAAACTTTCTTCTTCTGAAACAGATCCTGTAGGAAAAAGAGTGACAGCAAATAAAAGAATGCAAACTTGCTGATGTGTGCATGGGAACAAGTGGATCCCTCTTTGGAGCATGGAACAGTTTTGAGCATATGCATGACACAGGCTGGAGAGCTACTAGACCGAGGTAAAATGCTCTCCTGAATTTAGGTCCCACAAGATTTCAGCAGCTGCTGTGCAAGGAGTTTTAGGACAAGCCTTTTGAAGCATCCTAGAAATTTCTATATAGTCCTTTAACATTATGTGCCTACCTGAAATAGGAGATATATTAATACAAAAACAGTATAAATACAAATACTGATGATTTTCCTTTTGCTATTTCTAACACCATTCTGTGCCTCATACTATTTCCATCACTATTTATGTTAGCATGAAATCTCAAAAATTCTAGGTATTTTACTTCATGTTTCTTTCTGATATTGCAATACATATATTCTTTTAAGCACTTCAAAACTTCAAGGTCAGATTCAAATTAGAATATAAAAAATTTGAACATTCCAGGACTTTTACATCTGTAAAAAAAAGGCTTCACAAGGCTTAGGAAAAATACACATTTTCAACAGGGATGTTTATCTAGAGATCAAGCAAGTAGATGTAAAGAAGTAAGAACTTACCGTCTCTGCAAGAAATGGAGTTATGAACAGGTAAATAAAAAGGCCAACACTAACATTTTACTAAATGAGTACAAAACTCCAAAAAGAGTCTCTGTGTTAAGATTAAGCACTAACAGTCTGTTTATCCTTCTCTCTCTCATATTGTTACAACACCAACAAGGTGGTGGCCTTGGGCACCAAGAAAGAAAAAGGAAACTTGGATTAAGAACAGAACAATTGGGGGAAATTATTAAATTAACATTAAGCCTGCTCAGTATTCCATTCCAGACTTCACTGAAATTGAATAACTGTGGTTCCTCCCTGTGGCATGCATACCTTCAACCACAGGGATCATGAAAGAGAACAATAGTCTTTGATTGTAAAAACATGATTTATGTATTTGGCGTTTTCAAAGAATTCATTCCGCTACTTCTCTTGTCTCCCTTTGATGATATTCAGTCTTATTTCTAGAAAGAACATGTTATCATTAGAATAAAGCATCCTGCATTTCTAGCACATCCATCTGCAAAAGGCTTGAATTCTTGGAGTTCATCATGTTTGTAAACTCCACAAGCTGGAGGGAGTTTACAACCATGAGACACAAAACAAATAAAACAGATGTGTTGGCTATGTTCAGATTATACTAAATGCCGAAGTACCTTTACAGTCATGCACAGAACTGCCAGGCTGACAAAAAACAATGAGCTGCTTATTATATAATGGGAGTTAAACCAGCACCATATCATTCAACCATGCACAGGCTCCCACCGATTTTGCAAGCCTTTTTATACCAGTAACATTTTAAAGTAGAACAAATCAGGTGCCCCCTGATTACACACAAAATCTGCACAAAGACAGAAACATACCATTTATTTAGAGCAGAAAACTAAAAAAGATGGAATTCATAAGATAATTATAACCCATTAATATTTTCCTATTTTGTCAGTTGCCTGCTTCCTGAGCAACAACTGCAGGCAGAGACTGCACTGACACCCAGCTGAAGATCTGCTACTTTCCTGTTTTTGCTGCTTTTTACTAAACTGCCACTAAAAGCTAAAAGCTTGCGCTCCTGGTTATACACATACAAACACAAAGATCCCAGTGAACTTCCTTAGGAGAGAATGAGCCTCCCTGTGTTCTTGAACAACAACTCTGCTTTAGGTTTCAAGTTTTTCTACTGAACAGAAATGTTTGTGTAGGAGTCATAAAGAACAGTTTACTAAAAATCTGTCAATTTGCTGAAGCTTCCTGTTATGTCTTGTGAAAATCACGTAGAAGGCTACTCGTACAGCAGACATCACCTTTATGTAACGAAACGAGATGGGTCCATTTTGCAGGAGCTTTGTGCATATGTGACATGTTCACACTGAACATGGAGCTTGACAGAGCCGACCCCTAAAAATAGCACCTGGTTATCCTCGTTCTCATCAGCAACCACAACCCCGTCTCAGCTCTGTCATTCCGTGCATCAATCTGGCACCCCTCTCCCTCCTCCAGAGAGACAGAAGCAGTGGTACCCTGAGTTATCTTGTTTTAGGAGAGGTAAGATGTTTGCATCTGCTGCAAGCCCACATTTTAAACAATATCCCTGCCCCTCAGCAGGCAGTTATCATGTTGTTTTGGCAGCAGGAAGGAATCTGTGGTTTTTCTTGAATGTTGCTCTTCTTTATTTAAACTACCAGAAATAAAGCAAAAATGACAGAATGCTCTGTCTATAAATAATCATTCCGGTGTACAGTTATATTAGGAGGTAACTCAGATGGCATGATAACGCCTAACAGGCTAATCTTAGACCTGTAATGCCATAAGATGAAAATAACTAGGCTAAGAATAACTGACCCAGAGGAGTCAGCCTGTTAAAGAGATCCACAGAATAGGGCAGTTTAGATTTTCATGTGTTTAACAATAATATCTGCCGGTTTGTTTCTCTATGATATTCTGTATTGTATCCAACATTTAAAACCCTACCCCCACAGCAGTAGTTGGGGAAGGTTAAAATGCAACACCTGAAATCTCCCCCATCATCTACAGCAAAACCTGAAATGAATGTGCATGTTTTGGAGGCTATAAATCTATTTTGCTTTCTCCCAGCTTTTGGTTTCTCTGCAAAGACAGTGCAGAAGAGAGGGGCTGGGCAGTCGGCACAGAAACATGGGTCTGATTAAAGCTCTGGCAGTAAAAGAGTTACAAGCGTTCCACGTATCGACTGCAAACCATAATGAACTAAGTGCATTCTGCACATAGTTTTACAGAAGGGAAGACTCTGGCTGAAACTGTGTGTTTGAGTGCAGCGCAAACCAGTAGGTGTTATAAAGCTGAACAGCTAAAGAAATAAATGGCTGAAGTAAAAAGCTGTTTTCCAATAAAGAGATTTAGTTCAACACACTGAAGAGAGGGGAGCTAGTGTCCTAGCACCAGTTTTAGAGAACCCCTGTACTAAATGTTGTGTTTAACGGTCTCTGAAAAGCACTGAAAGAGGTTTTGAAGTAATGTTTTGCATAGTTTTTTTTTTAATTTACTTTCCAGCTTTTCTAACTTGCTATTCTTGTCAATCTTGTACTTAGAATTTCAGGCTTTTCTCACAACCTATAAATATACCTCCTAACACAAAGCAAGACCATCAGGTAACCACACAGCATCAGAAGCTGGGACTTGAATAAAAAAACCAAAAGAAGAAAAAGGCAGTGTTATAGCATTAGTTGTTACAGCATTAGACACATGAAACTGGCAACACTGATCTGTATTCAATGTCTTCTCAATAACGTAGAGCAGAAAAAGCAGCTTCATTCCATTTTACCATGTTTTTTGTTCACCTGAATTCATAAATGAAGTTTTGCCCAGCATACATTGCAGGGCAGAGCCTCTACTCAAAATCAGTGAAATTTTAACTACGTAAGACCTGCGTTGCTTGTTTCTTCTCATTGTATTAACTGTATAAGGCAAAGGCCTTACACTTCCCTAACAATTCAAATACTTCAGCTACTACTATGAAGCACCAGATTATTTCGTACCTCACCTTTACAACAGGCACTGAAAGAGCCACTCCAGTTGTTATCCAGAACTTCCCGGTGCTGAATTTTCACACTCAATTTTTTCTTTACTCTGAAGAGAACCACAAAACTCAGCACATTTATTCTCATTCTTTCTGCTCTCTCTGAATTGTTACTGCCTGAGATGACATAAATGCAGCATTTGGTATCTGTAAGAAGTTTACCTGATTAAGACATGCAAATATGTCAAATTTTTCACAAGCATCAGAGCAAAACTTTAAATGAACTTGCTTTCTGCAGGTTCTCCACAGGAAAAGGTGAGTGAGTGAAGGTTTCGTTCAGAAAAAAAAAGGAAAAAAAAAAGGGAGATCAAATACCAAAGAACTTTCCCTGAAGGCAATATAAATCCATGTGTAAAGCAAACCACGTGTATACAAGGTCATGCAGACACATGATAGATACAACATATAACACAAACTGTGTACACTGGGGCTTACTGAGGGAAGATCACTCATGAGGACCTGTCAATGCACGTACAACATGATGCGTGCAGCAGTGATTCTGTTATTTATAATCAAGTGACACAGCTTACATTTCCCGACTGGTGCAGAGAATTAACATTCACTACATCCACTTGCTACATTCGTGAAACTGAAGGTATTTTACAAGCCTGTAGGTAGATGAAGCCAATCAAACTAATCATTCTGAACCGTTATATTCCCTTTAGAATAGTTTTGTTTTATCGATTCCTGATCCTGACAGGTATCATTTACTGCATTTCACAGAAGGATTAGCTGACATAAGCAGGATTGTGTAACTTGCTCAGGTCACGTGTCAACTCATTGACAAGGCAAGCTTTAAGCTCACGATCTCCTTGAACTCTTGATTTTTCTACACAACAGCTTTGGGCAGGAAGCAGAGGATGCCTTATCCAATAAAAACCAAGGTGGAATTCAGGCAGGGTACTGCAAGGCTGTACATCAAGACATGGCCAGTGGAGAAAACTTAGCAACCTTACCCTTTGAAAAAAACAGCACCAAAAGTTAATGAACTTGGCATTACTCCCCGAAGTCCCACATCTACAGATACCAGGACTGGGTAGGTCCTTCCTTCTCCTTCACACAACTACCATCTGTTTGAGAAATATAGTCCCTGTATTGGTTATTTATTAACTACATTTTAATGAGTGTTTTTCCCATACACTGTGCTACAACAAATGCTTTTTTTCAAGGACTTACAGTTTATCACCTGTACTGTGGAAAGATCAGGCGCCAGCTGAATATTAGGATCCACTGTGGCATTGCGCACACATGGAAATTGAGTCTTTTTGTGTAAAATACAAGGGACAGCATAGATAAATAGTAATTCCAGCTAAATAAGAGGCTTTAGACCCCAGATTTATTTTGTAAATGTGAAATTAAAATAACTATGGAATCACATAAGAATACATCAGCATCATTTTCTTAAAGATGCACAGCACTTGCTGCCGCATTTTAGAGCAGTACCATATGGAAGAATCTAGTTCAGTCTTCTCAAGATAGCTGAAACTGCTCTCTGCAGTAAGGTGTAGGTGTCTGCAAATTACACAGCTTCTTGAGTCAGCGCCGATCTAGATTGCTCCATTCATAATTAGACTTTTGATTGGTACCTATCCAGATCATCTCATTCATAGTATGACTTACAAGCAAGGATGGAGACAGACAGGCAAAGCAGTAATTGAGGGAGTACCAGGAGAAGAACTGTTTCTCGTGACAGAAGTATTTCCTACGCATGCTCTTGTTAGAAATTTCTTAAGACATTTTGCTTTGCAAATACGTATCTACTGACCAGTGAACCTGTCCTCTTTGGGGATCTCTCCAGCCCAGTTTAAAATCAGTTGCATAATATATGTGCACTGTATCTGGATACCAGCAAATCTGAAAATCTGACTGTTGTTGAAAGTTTTAAGTTATTCTTGAAGTCTTTGGAGCAAGCACGTCAAGGGTGCAAAGCATAAACATTCAGGAATCTGTTATTTTCTTAACTACAAGCAAATTTTTAACCTCAGTATAAGTCACATATATTTAAGTGAACATAACTTTAAAGTAAGGGCATTGTGAAAAGCAAAATTCAAATGACTGATTCTAGCTTCTCCAAATGCTAGTGCTTACTGTCATACCCTGGCTATTTCTTTCTCCCCTACATGCAGCATAAATGGAAACAATGAAAAGTTACCAGAACTGATCCACCAAGATGCTGAACTTGAGGGAGCTGAAGGCGACCAAGCAGCACCAGGCTTTGAGGTTTCATGTGACATGAACTGAAACTGCAGACTATGTATAATGTCAACTACTTGCAGTCTAGTTGTGTATTTTAAAAGGCCAACTGAAACACAGAAGAGTATTTTGTGTTCTGCAGAATATATATATATATACACACATATATATATATACTTAAATATCTTTTATCTGGATAATGTTTTTGAAAATAAGGTTTTGTGAGGATTGTTTTTAGTCTAAACTTCCCCTCTATTCTACTTGGCACTACAGGGGAAATTGTGTATGTTATATGGACTTACCTAATGCACTATAAGATAAAAATCAACAGTTACATTATATTCTTACTTCCAATGAAGAAAAGCAGAGCTATAAACTTACAGAAAATCACCTCCTTTTCTTGAGTTTCAAATGCAAAAATTGCTACTATATTAGTTGGTAGTTAGAGGGTAGCATAGTGAGATAAACCCCCCAAATTTTCAACTCTGAACTGTTACTTTCAACTTGACATAGTACTAAAAAAATAACAAAAAAGCTCCAAAAAAGGAGGGAGAGGATGCAATCAGCCTTATCTCTGACCAATTTAAAAGCACTGCACACCTGTTGAGCTGTTCAGGAAAACTAAGGAAATGTAATAAAGCAAAGCAATAATTCTTGAACAAGAGGTTGATACTGTAGATGGCTTTGCAGAAGAACTGTAACACTTCCAGGAAAACTTTTTCTCTTACCCACTGTCTTTGCTAGAGCTTTGCCGTTCATGATTATAAACACGCCTTCACCTGATTTGTGTACCTGACAAAGGAGCTGAAATTGGTGGTCAACAATCTAAAATTGTATGTAAGAAAGGCACACAAGTAAAACTTTTAGCTCTTTTTCTACAAAGCAGGAGAATAAACAGTTTTTAAAAAGCAAACAAACAGACATAGGCTCAACAGGTGTACCAAAACAGGTAATATCAGAAGGGAAGTATGGTGTACACATATAATTCTTTTTAAAAATTGAGGTCAGTCAAGTTTTGGGAAAGAAGAAAAAGTAAAAGCAAAAGCAAAAAAGCAAAAAGAAAAAAAGGAAGAAAAGAAAAAAAGGAAAAAAAGAAAAAAAGGAAAAAAAGAAAAAAAGGAAAAAAGGAAAAAAGAAAAAAGAAAAAAAGGAAATAAGAAGAAAAGGAAAAAAGGAAAAAAGGTAAAGAAAGAAAAAAGAAAACAGCAAAGGGGGCATAAACTAAGACTAAAGTACATGTAAACAATTCACCCTGCATTCCACATATGGGTCCTCTATAAAGCTAACACTTTCTGGAAAATAAAGTCAGAAACCTCTGTTTAAAAATATATAAATCATAAAACACTGAGCCTTAATAGACAAGAGTTTCATCTCAATGAAAAATGAACTGGAATTAACAGACTTTAGGAGAGAACAGGAAAGAGCAGACAACCTGAAATTTTGACATTTTTAGCCCGTCTAAATTGAATGGCAACAATACTTCCAAGTTAATTTATCCTCAGTACATCATTTTCAGGTCTCAAACACAACCAGGAAAGAAACTAGGAAACACAGGGGTAGCTTGAAATAAATCAGGAAACATGCAGTGTTCTTTCTGAGCAGCTTTGAAATACCTTCATTAAATAACACATCCAATTTACATTCAGTGAGTCATTACATGTAACTACCATTCCAGGTTCACAAATATTTTTGAAGTAACAAAATAAACCATGCAGTTTAAAGAAATTTTTCAGTAACACTGTAATGAAAAGAGAAAGGGATTGGTATTAAACCCCCTTCATATGCAAACTAGAGAAAAGGAAACTCACAAAAAGAGCAAATCCTGTTTACAATAGACATATGACCAGAATTGCTTATGAGGGGCTCTAAATGCAGCCTCCTGACAAGGTCTGTCTGAGGAAGCCTCTTCCTGTGAACGAGCCTGTACCATGAGCCCCATTTTGCAATCACGCAACAAAACAAACAAGGAAACCCAAACTCGACTTCAGTTGTGAGCATTTTGCTGTGTCTGGAAAGCAGCAGACCAAAGGAGACAAACTCCTCTCACAAGCAGCAGCTGCTATCTAAAATACTACCAGAATTATATAACACCAACTTAGATAAAGCCCACAAAAATAAAGTCACTTCTTGAAAGGAAGGGTGTTTTCTTGCCATGCTAGGCTGGCTGTATGTTCCCGGTCAGCCACTCAAGTCTAAGGCACGGAGCTGTCTCTTACCTGAGCTGATCATACTGTGCATTCTTTGCTGAGCCAAGAGCTGTTCACGTCCAGAAACCCCATCTGAGGAAAAACACGATTCACTCTCGTAAATTGTCTGCAGCATATTCCACCTGGTCTGCACTTCAGCTACACAAGAGATTCATCACTGCACTTGCACATAGGCGCCGGGCACGACCCTCTGCAGTCCTACCTCCTCCAGCGAGGGTTGAAAGATAATATGCTTCGGCAATTAGCAGTGTTTAAGCATTTGCACAAGTATCTATGAGGAGAGGGAAAAACCCCAAATCCACTGTCGGCAGCCCCCGCCCGCAGGAAGGGAGCCGTGAGCGTGCGGGGGGCTGAGCGCTGCCGAGTTTGAGCAGTTGCGTTCGGGCAGCCAACGGCAGGTGGAAGAAATGAAGAGAGATCTCTGCGCTTTGGGCTTCCTGGCAGGGCGGGGGGGAAACTGCCTCTAACAAACCATCAAACCGAATGAGCCACCTTTCCAGGGACGGGGAGCCTCGGAGGGTTTAATCTGAGTTGACCCCAGCCTAGCCCCGCGTTGCTGTGCCCGCGCCCCTCTCCTCTCCCGGCCGGCTGTCCCTCGGCCAGGCGGCTGGGCGAAGTTGGCGGGAGCAGCAGCGATAACTCATTTGCATTTGAATTGACACCCTCGTGGCCCAGCGGCGGCAGAAATAGAACAATGGCCGGCCTGAGCCAAAAATAGGTCAAGCATGGCCGGGTGATTGGAGCCTGCATTAATGCGTTTAAAAATACCACAGCAAACACAGCTGTCCAGTCTCTGTCTTTCAAACCGCCGCCCGTCCTCTGTGCGCCGCCCGGCCTCGAGCTCAATTAACCCCTTCCCCCTGCCCAGCCCGCTTCAGTGGGGATATGACAGGGAGGACGCAGGCAAGGCGGGAGCGGGACAGGGACGATCCTCGCCCGGGACTTGCGCCCCTCTCCCTCCTCACCCTCCCCCGGGGAGTGTTTTGTGAAAAGAGAGCAAAACGCCACGGCCTCTGTCTGTATCGGTCCTAAAATAACGCTGGGAGGTTTTGCTGGCGATGTGGTTTCTGCCTCGCCCACGCGCAGCCATCCTGCTGTTCTATTTTTGCTGCCCGTTTCTCTGGCTACGCCACAGTTGGCTTTGGCAGGGGAGCCAGGCGGCCGCCAGCTCCCTGCAGGACCTGCAGCCGCCGCCGGAGAGGCGATTTCTGCAGCTAATCGGGCCGGGGGGAGCAGAAGGCGGGGGCAGATGTCAATGCGGGACCGGGTTTTGTGCGTGCAGCTATAAGCAGCCTTTCCGTATTTAGCATGCTTCATATAATTCTTATAGTAAGTCACCAGTTGTGGCCCAGCATGTTAGACACGCTTACCGACTATGCACTATTTGGTTGACTTGCTAAAATTTGGAGAGGGGCTGAGTAGTTCACACTTATTTTTAGAAGCATTAGGCAATTTGCACAGCGTCTTTTTCAGTTCTCCAAGATGCTGTGGTTTCAGAAGAGCAGCGCTTGACAGTGTATCAGACAACAGCACCATGCTCCTCTGTGGTTTGGCAAGTTTCACACATGCAAAATTCATTTTTCATACTAGTATTTCAAAAGTTGCATCTCATTTGATGATTAATATACCTACAAACCGGTAACTTTAATTTCTGTACTTATACAGTACTTTACTTCTTGGAGTCCTACTCTGCCCTATAGCACTTTTTATATAGGCGACCAAAGCCTGCTGCTACCTCTATCATACAGCAGCTTGACTACTCTCCTACCAAAATTAGGAGTCCACTTCCATGTCCCTGCTCTATGGGAGCAACAGTGGCCATTGGGATGTGATTCCTCACTGTAATCAAGAAGTCAACACAGAAGCTGTATTGGAGCTTTCTAGAAATCCACACAATTCTCAACTATCAACATAATATTTTGCTCCTGAATACATGCAAGAATACACACAAGAATGTGCCCAGTATTTGAGGCTCTTTTCTGCCTTTGGGTGAAGAATCCTCTGTATGCTCTTTAACTTGCATGACGGATCACAGCCAAGGGCACTATATTTTCTAATATACTTCTCACAACTGTGTTACTGAAGAAAAGATTCCCAATAACGAAGTAAACGTGGCATTCCTGCAATGTTTGGCTACTTGATGGCACCTAGGAAGTCTGTGGCTCAAGTCTTTCCATCATCCCAAACCTTTGCTTCCTCCATGTGCCAAATCACCTGGTCCTGCTGAGAATTAGGACCTGTCCCCTGGACAGACGGAGACCAGAGGAGCTGGCAGCAGCAGCGGTTTTCCCTGCAGAATCCACAAGTTAGCACCTATCACTTCTTGCCACCCTGCTCTCCTTGGCGTCTCTCTTCCCTTACCCCTGTTTTCCACAGCAGCACTGCTCCTGAGGAAGCAGTGAAGCTCTGCAGATGGCATCCACCCAGCTATGCAAAGGGGCATGAGAAGGCACAGGGGCAGTGGAGCACAGTGACAGGTAGGGTGTTACAGTGCAAGATTTCAGATGAGCATAACACATACCATTTCATCATTGATTGCTGACAATTTGGTATCATAAACATTTTCTCTGGAAAGCAAAAATACCCAAATTTTTTGTGGGAAATATGTGGCCCTTCCACAGTACAGGGCAGTTTAACACAGTGCAAGGGGCATCACCAGTAGAAAAAGAAATCTCCTCTAATGCAGAAAAAGCTTTTTATAGACAGAAGTAAATAAAAAAAGTGGAATTGCTTATGCCCTTCAGCCAAACAGAACATGACGCTGTTTGGTGATTCAGCGCCTCAAAATAATCAAGTTTCATATTACAGGGAAACACTGGAGGAATAAGTTAAAAACAGGTCAGAACATGGAAAATAGCGGAGTGTGGGATCCTGGTATTAGGTACCCATATGTGTTTATAACTTCTTATATATGCAGCTGCATTTTTAAAGATAGCCTTCACAGCTCTAAATGACTTCAAATACTTCAGTAACTAACTAAAAGCAAAGTATATTCAAGAGCAGAAAATGTACATTTAGATATTCAGCTGCAAGTGTTCTTAATTTTGGCGTACATATTTTAAACTGACAGACACATAAACTGTCCTATGTTCACTAATTCACAGACCATAATAACTAAAGCACTATGCTTTACATTTTAGATGATATATAAAAACTGTATCAAAATATTTTACTTATGAAGTCAGTCACCCCAAAGGTAGGGCTTTTACAACCTGAATTCTTCCGACTTGCTTTGACGTATTATAAGCCTACTTTGGTACATGCTTAGGTTTAAAACACATGTGTAAATCCATTTCTTTTCAACATAATATTTAAGCACATGCTCAAATTCTATTGATTGCAATAGAATTTAAGCACATAGTTAAACACTTTGCTGAGTCAGCCCAGACTTTAACTGCACAATCACATGAATTTAAAGAGATCCTTAAGAGTCCCACAGGGGAAGGATAAAGGGTTCACACCTGAAGAAAATGTGGTTTTTATTTTTAAAGCTATGGATGTTGTAAGGTGACATTTTCATATAGGAACATGAGGGGATTTTTTCTGTTTTTTCAAATGCATTTCCTAAACTTGAGAGAAATTTAATGACAGCGGCGGTGAGGGTAAACTGCTGAAATGATTTAGTGCTGCTGAGGTGACTCTAAATGCAATCAGCCACTTTATAGAAAACATTAGGCATGTTAGTAGCACTGTGATCTCATTACAGCATTTTCACAATGTGTTTCTCTTATTTTCCCTCTGAGTTGTTAAAAACAAATAAATACAAGGAAATGAAATCTGGAAACCACATTACTGCAACATTAAGACTAAGAAATTAAGCCCTCAAATTAGAAAAGAGCTAGGATTTCTACTGCATTATTAACTCTGCAACATTATAATTAAATAATACTTTTGTCTTTTTTCTTTCTTTTTTTATTTAATTTTTATTTTCCTTTCAAAGTACAAACAATATATTACTGGTTGTTTTTAGCATATCCCATTTCTCACTCATGTTATTCTGGATCATAGCCTTCATTAATATTAATAATTTAGTTTCCACTTTTGCAGTTTTCTTACTTGTAAATGAATACTTGCATAGTTTTTTTTATCATATTGCTCAATTGTATCACATAAATATTGAACATGTTAAAAAAAGAGATGTTCTCTAGCTTGCTTATATAGTCATATACTTAAATGAGGACATGGCAGACTTACAGGTGGTCCCATTCAACCTTCTTTCAGCCCCCTTCTCATCTGGCAAGTGAAAAGGCAGCAAGTAATAACATGCATCATTATCAAACAATTCATAAACAAGTGGGAGCTAAATTAAGGTTGCATGAGTAGTATTAAATTTGGCCTATTTCAGTACTGAAGGTTTGAGTTCTAATCTTTGCAGCCTAAAGACTTCCTAACTATTTTAGTGTATCTAATCACTGGGATTTAAAAAAAAAAAAAAAGAAAAAGGAAGAAAAAAATTAACTATTGTATAGAACAGATGTTTCTGAAGCCACAGTTCATTAGATACCATTAGTACCACGTGAAACCCAATCATCCAGCATAAATTACTACAGCTTATGCTAGAGGATTAACTATGTTAACAAACAGCAAAAGACTATTACCACAGAGAAGCAGCTGGTTTGGGAGCAGAAAGAAATCAGGGGAGATGCTGTAATGGTCTGGTCCCACTCCCTCCTGGCACTAAGGGACCATATTCCAAGTCCCTGGAGAAGTTAAAACGGATCACTTCATCCATGTGCTCTGGTTAGAAATACGAAGAACAGGAATGTTTCTGACCAATTCTCTGTGTAGCAAGCCTTAGCATTGCCTGTGCTTTTCTTTGCAGTGCTGTGAAACCATGTAATGGACATTTTTTAAGTGAGGAGGAAACTGCAATTCTAGTGTTTTAGCTCAATTCAAGCTTCAAAGGAGTTTTCTGGGACAAAGAAAGGCGTATCTGTAGCTTTAGGGGATTTTGTGACAAACAATGGGAGAATAAAACTTTATGAATTTTTGAGGATAAGAAGTGCTATACTAGATAAATGTATGGCTCTCTTATCATCTCTCATGTAAGAATACAGAGAGCCTTGAATTTTTCTCATGCAAATTAGCTCAGGGGTTTTGCAACTAGAGTATGATATCACTTCTTTCTCCTCTTAAAATACAACTTTCTGTCCATATAAATAAATCTACTAGAAACTGAGTCTTAGATTCAGGACAACACCTCAACAGCACATAGTTGATTATAAGCACAAAGCTTAAGTAAAGCATATGCTTAAGAGCTTCACCAATTCAAAGGTACTTTCTTGAATCACAAAGCTCAAGTAATAAAAAGACCCTAGCACTAATATAGAGCTATGAAGTAAATAAATATTTAGGTTAGGAAAAACATACAAATTCATTTATTCTGTTGACAAAGTCGTTTAGCAGGCTGGAACTAAAATCTGCATGTTTGTGGCAAGACTGAGATAAATTGCACATAAACAACACGAGCCAAAACAACATCAGATATTGACAAATAGATGTCTCGGACCAGCAAAGCACTTTGTCCCTTTTATGCCGTTAATGAGTTTAGAGGAGGTATGAGCACTATGAGATTTCCTGGCTCTTCACGGCTATGCCCACCTTCCTTAGAGAGACATTAGCGCTGTATTTGCTGCGCCTGGCTCTACCAGGCACACCTGGGTGGACATGCATAAAGGAGCCCTCGAGCACATCACCTGGGACAGCTGCCAATATGTTCAGCATCCTCCAGGCATTTCAAGCTTGCTGCACGCCTAATGAGCACATAATCTGAACCTCCATGCAGGGTTTTGCACTGCACTCCTGATCCTGGGTAATCTGGCAGGTCAGATCAACCTGGTCAATGTTCCTGGACAATAGACTACTAAGTCCCTATGGCTGGAAAACCAATAGGAACACCATCTCTAGCTTGTAATATATGCCTGGGTTTAAGTGATTTTTTTTTTTTTAATTTAAGACAAGAAATGTAGACCACGCTTGCTGCCTGGAGAACTGAACTGTGGAAACAAATGGCCATGCAAAGGATTTGGAATCATAGCAGAAGCCAGCCAACCAAATACAAGCTCCTAGGATTACACCAGGACCAAAAAGGCTAATAAAATCCTTGGAAATACAACAAGTTTGTACTGAATAACAGCAGTGAGATGATATACATATCACAGAATATCATGGGATACTGTAACTTCTCCCAGTATAAATACTTGAAAAAGAATGCTGAAAAACTGAGGATGGCTCGACATGCCACATGCATAAAATGGGTTTGGAAAACCTTTGAAAACTGGAGACTCAAAGACCTGTGATACTAAGTTTATTGAAGAAGCTCAGGGGTGGCTTGGCATTGTCTAAAATATACAGGGCGAGATGTCCAGTGGTGTAGTAAAATGATCTTTCTTTTAAGAAATAAGGCCTTAAGAAAAATCCATTGATTATAAAAATTCAAGCCAGAGGCAGATAGGCATTTTAAGCATGCTTCAACCACTGCAGCAATTTACAAATGAGCTTTACATCAGTATTGACCATGTCTCTGAAAAGAAAGCTTTAACAGTTCTCTGTATGTCAAGCCTAAGGCAGGTTTTGTTGTAGGACTCCAAGACAGGTCTTGTCTCATGACTCTAAAAAGGTCAGATCATGGGGGTAGAATCATAGAATTGTTTAGATTGAAAAAGACCTCTCAGATCATTGAGTCCAGTCATTCATGTAAGTACATCCAAGTCCACCAGCCAGTTCCCACTTCAGGTACCTTCAACGCTAATAAGAACTACTAAGTATTGCTTAATTGATGAAATTGATGGAATAATAAATTCCATAGTAATATATACTAAACTAAACTAATTATTTCTATATCAGAAATAATTTTATTATTTGAAATCATCCTCTCCTGAAAAGCAGAGGCTTAATTTTTGGTTTGTTTTTTTTTTTTTTTTTTTTCCTAATCCAAATTATGTTTACTTTCCTATGATACTGGTTAAGTTTTTACAGGAGCAGAACAATGGAGTGCACTGTAAATAACTTGGGAAAAAAGCCTTTGGGGAAAAAAAAGAACTCACAAAATGTTTGCTTCATTTTTCTATTCAAAGCTGCCCTTTTAAATCAAATAATTAGATTTCAAAAATAAGGTCTTTCTAAATACAGGCTTGGATTCATGAAGTGATGAGGTGGCTTTACACAATATATTACAAGCAGATTATAAAGCTATAGTAGATTTATAGTGGATTTATAGTAGGTAGATACCAATGTAGATTGGAACAATTATTCTTTTAAATTTTGAAACAAGTAAGATGTTTTCTTAAATATAAAAAAAATTGTTAGAGAACTGTCACTGCAAGCCAGTGGAAGCTTGGCCAAGAAAAAACATTTTACATACAGCACTAAAAAGGGCCTCCTTTTTTTACATACAGCACTAAAAAGGTTCCTCTGTGGGCCAAGGAACGGACCTGAGATGCCAGACCATGTGCTTGGCTGTGGGCACACACCAGTCTCTCCCACTGTGCTGCCTGCTTGGATCTCCTTCCTCTCCCAGCATCTGCACCCCTCACAGGGCAGCATTCAAGCACATGGAGAAACAGTGCTGGATGCACAAACATGCCCCTGAGAGCAGTAACAAATTGACCACTGCTGCATTATGAAAAGGTCATATCTCATACCGGTCAATAATGTTGTTATGAAACCACACAAAACTCTCATGGTTAGCTGGGTCAGGATGGCAGCAATCCTCTCCTGCTTTTTTTTCAAAATGTTTCAGTGAACCCAGATCCAGTTTTCATCTAATTTTCTTAATCCTCTTGAACTTTGATAAGGAACAGATCTGCAATGCAAAATGTAATCAATATTCACCAGCTTGAAAGCTGATTTTACTCTGCTGGTGAATTTGGGGCAATGCTAAAAGGATGAAACTGTGACTTCATTGGGTAAACTGTAAATATTTTGCCTAACCAGCATTTCTTCTGAGGAGCAATATGATCTTAATTTTTCTTGTGTAACCAACAAATTTATAGATTGCCAAAGAGGGGAAAAAATCAAAATACAATTGAAAGCAAGGTTTCATAACTCTGAAATGAAAATTACAACACATTTCAATTAAATACATCCTCTCCCTTTAGCTAAACAAACCACCTTGAAAATCTTAATGCAGCTACTTACTTCAACTGAAAATACCTTTACAATGTACTATGGCACTGCCAAAATGTGTCACAAACTTGACTTTTATAAATACAGGCATCCACCTGGTATTCCTGAGGCCAAACCATCCCTAAGAAGGCTTTTATTCATCGTTCAAGCTGATTTAGGCCAATCTTGTAATGTTCAGTCTGCTAGGCACTCAGTCCCATGGAAGGGATGGAACAAATGGAGAGGGAAGCTGCAGCAAATTCCCAGTGAAGTCACACCTCTGCAGGCAGATGTGGGCAGCTGCAGCTGCTGCTTCCAGATGTCCTTACCTGCCTCATCTCTGGCTTAAAGGAGAAAGATGCAGGTGCTCGAGCTCTCTAGGACAAAGGGACAAGGCTGGTCCCAAGCCCTAGTTTCCTAGAATAAGAACTGTTCACAAAAAACCTGCCAGATTGTTCTGAGCCTCAAACCACTGTGCAATGGCTAAAAAATTGCACAGGTTAGAACTGATAATTTGCACTAAAAGCATGGGGAAGCAGGAAGATAATACACTGAATCCATGTTCAGACAATACTCCCATTCTAATCAAGTTCAATCAGATGTATTTGTATCTTGCAAAGAATCTGGGAGGGGAAAGCTCTTACAGTAACTTCAACCCTAATTGCTAACTGCTGGGAAAGGGCAGTCCAAAAATGAAGTAATAAGTGAAAAGTAACTTGCTGGTGCTGGAATCCCAGTGCCATG
Organism: Gymnorhina tibicen; assembly: GCA_013399875.1. Classification (NCBI taxonomy): domain Eukaryota; kingdom Metazoa; phylum Chordata; class Aves; order Passeriformes; family Artamidae; genus Gymnorhina; species Gymnorhina tibicen. The sequence goes on along the minus strand of VXAZ01002838.1, from coordinate 3,878,440 downwards.
AGCAGAGAAGACAGACTATTTTACATGAGCTTAAGCTGTTGACCATTCAAAATGTCGGCTCAAACTTGGGCTCAAGGCCTATTCTAAAAATAGCATAGCAGTCATCTACGCACTTCATACCCTGCTGGTCAGTAGTCGAGAGTACAGGATGGCAGGGCAGGTAATAATGGCAGGAAAACAACACCTTTCAGTCAACGAATCAGAGGATCTGCACTATCACAAGCCAGGTCTCACACAAGTTATCAGCCACAGATGGACTGGTCTGTGCATGCTGTGATTGCACTTCATTTTCAGTCCCTTCTCCTCTGGTTAAAGCACTTGCCAGTGAAATAAACTGCTAAGTACATTTCAGTACTAAGTACAGAGATTTGGATTTTTTTTTTAATCTGAATATAATCCAAACAAAGTGTTCTGATTAGTCTATGAAAGAAAGGAGTACATTTTCAGCAGCCCACAAAATAATGCTGTACACAGGGTAAGTGGCAGTCTTGGCTAAAAGTATCCAGGGACAAAAGCTGGACAGATCAAGGTGAGACATATCACCCATGGACTGTGTCCACAGGAATGAATAAATAAATCCCAACTCAGATTATCTTAAACTTTAATAGTATTCTCCATCTTCTCTCCTTACCTCTGCCGGAATTCCAGAAAAAAAGAAAAGCTAAAAAGGTGGAGACAGAAAACTTGGGCAACTAAAAAGTAAACATACAGTTAGCAAATTGCTTACTTGCCATGACTAAGGCAACTTTCCACATCTCAGAAGACAAAGGATGATAACTAAAGCCATGAGACAGGTTTTGTGTTATCTGAAAAAGGGGTGCAGCAAAATTGGGCACCACCTTAACTAAAAATAGATAGCTGTAATAATAGGGCTGGAAAAAACCCACATAAGTTAATTACCAGTGTGATGAAACAGGCTTTAGTTTGGTCAAGCTTTATTTTTTAATTTAATTGCCAGTAAGAATGCTTCTAAAAATAATATCCTCATGGTTTGTAATATTAATTTGCTTATGATTCTAAAGAAATGCTTGTCTCCATTTTTGGACTATAACAAATGTGACAACCTTGCATTTAAGGAGTAATTTACTTGAAGTAACACAGCAGAGCTGGTTTTATTTAGAAACTTCAAATAAAATGCTACTGTAAGCTATTTAATCACCCTGTTTTCTTTCAATCACTATTTACAGGCATACAAAGCTCATTTCTCATAAAGACATTGTATGTATAAATCTCATATGTGTGTGTATAAAAATTTAAACAAATTTAAAGCACTTTCAGCTACTGGTATCACACACCACAGTTGAAATACTAAAGCGCAAATACATTGATGTAAACAAAAAAAAAAAGCTAAAAGGTACACAAGTGTCTCATTTCAAACATGTGATGATAAGAGTATTTTGTTGACTTGGGGCCTAAATCATTGTATGTACTTTTGTTCATGAAGTGTCTTCTCAGATGCAGCAGAAAGCCTCCAGCAATTCAGAGAGACAGTATGCTATTCTGGGACCCAACAGAGAATGAATAAGTTGAGAAGTTGAGCAACCTAACTACATTTGCAAGGGGAAAACTCCAAGGCATACCTACCAACAAGAATATCAGGCTAGAAATACACCAGAATGGTTGCCAACAGAAATATTTCCTCAGTCAATCTTTTACACTCCTATGGGTCCCATTTCACTTTTTTGCCAACTTATTTAGCACTGCAGGCACCAGCAACAAACAAGTTTGGGATGTGCTTTCATTTCTCACATGCCTTTTCTGGAACTCAGCTGTTTTGTCATACTTTGCTTTCTGGTCCAAAGACCACAAGCTTGTCACAGGATGCCACAGGTGTTTGTGCATACAACTACAGCCCGAGGAGAAGGACAGGACAGAGGTGGTCAGTAGACCATTAGTGGCTATGTACCTCCTTCAGAGTGACCTGCAGCTGCGGAGGGCTGGATTGAATGATCATGGTAACTCCTTGAGTAATTTCTTCTCGAGTGGCATTGGAAAAGAATGTGTTTCTAGTGCATGAATCCGAGGTCAGCCATTTCTCCAGCACCCTAAATATGACCATCCTCTAAAGAAGACTATGTGTGCTAAACAACACATTTGTGGAACATTTAAATCAAACCAGCTATTGCTGCAGTCTTGGCACTGCTGCACTGCTGATCAGTAGAATGATGTTTACTCGGATGGGATACAGGCTTCACTGGCAACATCATGTTAAGGAGTTACTTATCTGCTCCTGCTACTTTGCTGTCCTTGTTCTGATGGCAAGGTTTTACACAGGAAATCAGATCAGATCAGTTTTCCAGTACAGCTCAAAAAGCACAAACGAAAAAAGCAAGACCCCAAAAGCTCAAGCATGAAAAGCAAGAACTTTTTATCCTTATGAGGTCCTCTGCCTCATCAAGCCACAAGCACAGTGACAGCAGTTCAAAGGACTCCTCACAGTGCTATACTAACGCAGAACTCTTTTTACCAACTGACATGACAGGTATTCAAGAAGATTTGCATATTGAAGACATTGATGAATACAGAAAATCTATATGGCCACGCTAATATATATATATATATATATAACCAACGTAACTGACTACTCAAACTAGCCAGCATAATTTAAAGATATGCCCAAAGCCAACAGCACTCAAATATATTTTGGACACTATGGGGAAAAGAAAAATAGTCTTAGAACTCCAAACAGGTTATTTTAAAAACTCAAGGTTCTAACGATTTGTAGCCATGTTGGTATAGATCTAAATTGCATTAGTTAAATATATAAATATAAATAAAATAAGGTCTCCTTTGAAAAGGAGAACAGTATTCTTTTATTTGTTTCCATACAGAACACACTATTTTCTGATGATGCAGAAAAAGGAATACTGGGTTAGGCAACTTCTACAAGACTTCATCTGATGCCTTTACTTTTCACAGAACTTCAGATGAAATTTAGGCTACCTTAGGACTTAGACTAGCTAATGGACTCGTTTCCTGCACATCTTTAAATGCTCGTGTGCAAAACTCCCCCACACCAGCCTGTAATATTCCTGTCTCAAAGGAGGCAGTAATCAGAGTGTGCCATTTATGCACTGAGAGGACAAAGGGACATTCCCAACACTGCTGGCATCACAGGAGAGGCTGATAAACAATCCATATCATTTGGCCACCCCATTTGATAAGGTTTACATGTGTTTTCATTGTCTTTGGAAGAGAAAAACGATACACAGTAAAGGCTTGTTATGTGCTATTCTGCTCAACACACAGACTTGAAGAGAATTAATTTTGTCCATCATTAAAATTAATAATATAATTTTCAAATTTTCAATTTGCAGGCAAGATATGACAGTATCTTACCCAATCTGCAAGAGGGTTGAACCCTTGTCATCTTAGAAAGTACATTGCCATTACCTGATTTCACATACAACACAGCAAACTAATCTGAACACGGCTTATGCCATTCCCTGTCACTCGGAGCATGAAATAATCTATTTCTGACTCTCATGGATGGCCAGTTCCCGTATTTGACAAAGTAACATTTTTTCCTCTACCTGAAGCAATGTAATTTTACATTGGCAGAAAGCAAGACCTGCAGCAGTCCTAGTCTGGCAGTACCAAGAAGAAAATTTGCATTTCATTCACATAGCTACGAGATGCATACAAAGCACTAGTGCACTTTTTTTGACTATTTGTTTTTCTTATAGTTTTCTACTTTTCCTGTGGTAACATTCAAAAAGATAATGTGACATTTTTACATTTATGTATTCATCATATGTTTCTTAAAAGTGCCCATGAGGGATGGTTAATGAATGTTTGAAAAAACCGAAAATTGTTAGGGGATTAGAATTGAGTGGGTCTTGAGTTGCAATCGCTGATCACAGATTTCCAGTGATGAGAGCTCCCATACACTCTATGTTTCAGTTCCCCATCTGTCAAATGGGAATAAACAGCAGTATATTTCACATTACTGTTTAGAACACAAGTGCTTTATGTGTGCTCAGACATCAGGGAAGTGGAGAACATACACTTTCTTTAGGCTAAAATACTTTTGCCAAACTATTTCTACAGCACACAGTCAGTTAGCAACTGGTAATATGCATCCTTCCACAGGGATTTGGCAACACTGATTACTACCCATGACTGTCAATGCTTTTTAGAGCCTACATTACTTCAGATAGCTGATTATTATCAAAAATAAATTGCATGTGATTTCCCTAAACCACATGAGTAGATGCTTTTTCTTCAAAAGCTAGAGACGAGCACAAAAAGACTGTGCTTGCCTTCATAAGTTTTTTGTTTTTACCTGTGCTCCCTTAACTTGTCCTTCTTTTTGGAACATTTTACGTAGCTCTGTAAACTACAAAACACTGCCACTTGCAAAAAAAAAAAAAAAACACAGCTAAAAAATTTTATGTCTTTCTAGATTCCCAGGCTTACAACTTACTGATATTTCCATTCACAAGGAGAAACAAGACAGCTTAGCAATAATTGTGGCAAGCAGTGAATCTCACTTATGTAGACACTAAATGCTTGGTGCTAAAGAAAAAAATCATCAATTTTAGCTCAAGACAATGAACTAAAAAAAAAAAAAGCAACAAATACCTACAAACCAAATGCATACCTTCGAGTAAATATTTCTGCCATTGAATATCTTGTACATTGGTGAGTTAATGAGTTCAGCTGAAGGAGCTTTCATCCCATTCAGCTGAAGCTGTGGCCATACATGCTTGCTCCTTCTATTTCATCTCGAACCCAGACCTGGCATAGTCAGATAGTTTTCGGTCTATTTTTGGAATAAGAATATTTAAACAAAGATTGACCATGATAAATTGTCTCTGCTCTCATCAACATTAAATTAACCAGTCCTCTGGATACCTTTCCCATGAGTCTGGAAACCTCATTTGCAAATAGGGTAAATATTTCTGTAGGATGTTCTTTTCAAACTGACCAGAACAGTCTTTGTATTGCGGGACTCTTTTATAAATGCAATCCTTTTCTTCTTCATTTACTACTCCCATCAAAAAGGACAGTGTCTTCCAAGGGACAAAACCAGTATCTGAGGCCCATCTTTTCTACAGTTTTCCTTCCTTGTGTTAGTCTTTCTTCATTATTGCACAAACACAACTGTCTGTCCTGTGCTTCTCCTTTAACTCCACCTGTCATTCACTGCTGAAATGATGGCTCCCTCCATGCTTCACGTAGTAAAATCTCACATAAAAGACACTTCTGAGGTTTCTCCCATGCTATTCTCTTGTTTGTGAAGAAGTCTCCAAACACCTATCTGTTCGTCAAAAGCTGGCTTAAAACTCTCCTTCGTAGGTCAATAGAAGGATTTGAGCGCCTTTGCTTAGAAAATCACTGACATTACCAGGTAAGAGGGTTCTTTTCTTCCCTATCTAAGTATGGAGTTTATACATACAGCCGAGATATTTCCAACCAGGCTGAAAAAATTACTTGGAAGAGGCCTTGTTGTGGTGGTGATAAACATGAAGTGCCTCCCATCAGATAAAAGAAGAGGTTCTGGCTTTGTACTGTCACTGTACTGCCGTCACCATTACTCCTTTCCTGTACTGCCAGGTGCTGGGAGACATTTCACAGATTCGCCGACAACCTGCTTCTGCAAGAAAAGTTCTTCCACTGGCCTGCTACCAGCTAAGTAAATACCCTGTAATAATTAGAATTCATATTATTCCAAACCCACTGATTCAGAATTCACTTCACAAGGTTTTAACTGCCATAATCTCTGCTGAATATTGAACTCAAGAAGAGATGCAAAGCATTCCTTAAAAAACGGATCATGTCAAACATTTATCAGCTCTGCCATTCTTTTCATGCACAGATGAATGCCTCTCTCATTTACGGTTTTCTCTCCTGTATTTACTTGCTATAGTTTCTGCAAAGAGTGTTCCACAATCTCTTCTCCTACAAGCTTCTGCTCACTAATTTTTTGTTTTAATCTTCATCAGTCTATATTTATCACTATATTTCACACATTTGCCGCTTCCTCTTTGATCCTTTAATAGACATTGTGCACTGCAATTTCTTTACTTATTAACAGCCTGAACATTCTTCATCAAACATAATTCAGAATGTGTTTTTACTGCTTGTTTTCTTATTGTACTTGAAAACTTTCATCTTTCCTCTGTCTACAGAGATGCTGCAGGATTTGTTGTCTCAACTACTGAAATTCTCCCTTTGAGTCCTCAAATTCAAAGTAAACTTCAAACACAGATAATTTTGTCACATCCCATTCTTTTTTTTTTTTTTGGAGAGGACAATGGTGGTTATAGCACTCAGAAGTCATCTCACATTTTAAGTTTCATTGCTCTTAACCTTATGTCTCTTTCCCCCTGGAAACATTCAGTTCTTTAAAAGCCAACAAAAGGGTAGAGACCTCTCCTGTTTTGCCACTTAAATAATAGAGGCTATTCTTGAATTCAACATTTTCATGCGATAAACTGGTGCAATCCCAACTGAAAGGGAAAGCATCCAAAAAGCATAATTTCCTTTTGACTCACCATGTCAAAGCAGATGTAAGGACACTGACAACATACTATAAGGCTTGTATACTTAATATTCACCATTTGTAATCTCTCCAGAGGCAGTTTTAGCCTTTGTTATATGGAAAACAGAGAGGTATAAAACTGTATTTTTGGCAAACATGAAACAAAGGTAGGCTTTTTATTCCATAACAGAAAACACCCTTTCCACTGTGAAAGGAGTTGCACTCTGAATAGAAAAGGAGGAGTGGAAGGTGGTTGCAGAAAAGGGATAGTTACTGTGCAACTTGGAAGTCTGCTAGAAAAACAAACACAGAAAAATGGCACTTTGGGAAAAACCACATTGTTTATCAGTCTGAGACTGAACAAGATACAATGACTTAAAAGCATATGTTCAACGTCACCAAACAGGATGAGCTTGCAGAGCACACAGCAAAGCTTTCTGAACATGTCTAGGTGTCCAAATTTCAACTATTTCTTCAGTTTTCTATGGATACTTTCCTATCTAAATCTCCTGAATCCTTACATTTTCAGTTCAAGACTATGTTCTTGTGGAGGGGCACTTCCTATTTTTTACTTTAAGAACCATCTGCATGGATGGTGCTACAGAGACAACAGGAGACGATTTTGAAGCAACTTTTACCTATGCACTACACTCACACATGACTGAAAAGAACTCACAGAACTTGTCATCCATTAATCTGCAAGACTGGCACCAGTCTTCCTTTATTAGCTGAATATTGACAAATATCAAGCAGTAGAAAGCTGAACTGCTCAAGGAGAAGATGTAACATCAGCATGCAAGTTTTTTTTAAAAAAAGCTCATCTGAGTGACTCAGTCTGTTTTCATGATAAAACAAACTTTCTAGAAGTAACAATAACAAAAGGGAGTGAGTTCTATCATTCTACCAAGACATTCAGCCCTGGTGTTTACAGGTGCTTTACACCAGCTAGGCAAAAAATAGCAAAGAAATTACTAGGTTATATTAAAAGAAAAGCTTAAAATAACCATAGTGAGCTTATGTTAGAGGTATGCAATGAAGGTTAGGTCATGCCTACAACGTACCACTGCTTTCAGCTGTAAGATCTCCTTTATGAGCTCTGCAAATACACTAGTAGAGGTGGTGAGAAAAGCATCATCAATAAACCTGGCTTCAAGCCAGCTGTTCCCTTGTTTTCCATATCTCCATATATTAATAACTATTATGTTGATTTTCCACTCCATCCTTACTTTAAGAAAATCCTGACAGTTTAGTTGCAAAAGTTCCTGGATTGCTTTGTATTTTCTTATTTATATGAGAATAGAGACAGTAGCCCAGCAAAATCACCTCTTTTCGGATTTCCTCATCTTTGTTGTTTTTATATTAAATACAAGGCTAAAGATATTACTCTTGCTGTCCTAACCTCTTTCTTACAAATATGGTCACATCATGTCACAAAAGATGGTGTCACATCTAAAATTAGAAACAAATCTCAACTGTGATGATTTTAACACTGAGTCTAACCTTGAGAAATGCTGAGTGCCTTCCAAGAGGTACAGGAAAACGAGTTTAAGGGTTCTTGGCAATATACAGTTTTTGCATGCAGAATAGCAAATCAAAAGCAGTAAAATAGAAAAAAAAAAAACACAAGGGAAAAAAAGAAATAGAGATCGATTTAGAAAAGGTACTGTGGAAAAACAGAGTAGAAAGTGACAGGATTAGTGCTATCCAATTAGATATAATACTTGGGAAATGTTTTTTGAAGACTAATGTAACTCTTAATTTTTAAAGTTCAATTCAAAATCTAAGCCAGTGGCTGACAGGACTAAAACCTGCTTCAAATTATATAAGCCCTGCAGCCTTGACCCACAGAAAAAATAATGACATTGCATATTAAAGATAAGCTTTAAATGACCTTATTTACTTCACTGTACCACCTGACAGGATCGATGAGATCACTAGCTATTTCTAAATTATTCCAGAGCACAAAAGGAAAAGGGGGGGTAAACACTGGAGTATGAAAAAATAACAAAGACAAAACTGTGAAACTAACAAAACACTTCCTAATTCCAGCTACTTTGCAATTTTTTGAATTACACTTCATGTTATTTTCTGTTGTCTTTCCACTTCAAGTAGAATTTTTCCATACAGCTCAGTAACTAACCCCATTTGCAAATTACTCAGTATGATCAATACACTAGATTAAAAATATATACAATAATTCATAACCATAACATCATTAATCAAGGAAGACTGATATTTCACTAAATTTAAATCTTTAACAGTATCCCTTTTAAAGCTAGTTAAGTTGTCTACAGTTAAGTGGAAAGCAATTTTATTAGCTTATGTTTAAATGGGGATGTGCAGTTGCATGAAGCATGAAATTTCTTTTGAAAACACGTACTGATGGAACATTTATGACAGACAACATTTCTACCATGTAAGATGTGTAACACATGCTTTACCATCACTCTTTTTATAAAGCTTGTTTACTTCAGATTACACTGCATCAAAACCTTTCAAATGTAATTATTATAGACTTTCTGACAAGGCTGAGCATTAGATGTCCAAAGCTCAAAATGTTTGACTTCCAGGAGAGACTGTGGAAGTTGCAACTGTATCTCATACTTCTCAATAAAGTAAAGTACATGGGCTGAGTTGTTTTGCTGGTAGAGCCACTGGACTTTCCTGCCAGTGGTTCAAGCAGCTCTGGAGTCCACCCCTGTGTCCCATCCTAAAGAGCACATAGAAAATACAGCCGGGGAAATAAATGTCTGTCTCACAGCCTAAGGTCCAGTGGAAAATCAGTACATGTTTTCTGTATTTTATTTTACTTTAGTGAACATTTAGGATAACCCTTATCACGGTGAATAGCAGGGACTGCTGAAAGTTGCTACAATACAGACAAAGTAGGAAAACTTGAAAAATCAACAAACTTAATTACTTATCAGAATACATATTTCATAAAGATATATGAAATATATTCTCAAAGGATGTGGCCCACAGCTATGGCAAGATCTGAGCTTTCATTCAAACTATAAAGCTTCTGGTACTACTGTCGGGAATTTATCCGAGCTCATGGTGTTCACTGCTAGGGAAGAAGAACCTGCAGGAGAGAAGCTTTGGTGGAGATGTTTGTGTTCCAGCTTAAAAGTGGCACAGACAAGATGGAGTCAAGTATCAAATGCTAACTACTTGAGCTTTCCCAAGGCAAAGGTGCAAATTCTTCAGTATCCTCCCTGCACTTGTGTCTTGGGGTGACTTCATGCTGTTGTATCCCCTATCACCGCTCTATGCCCAGACATGATTCCTGAGCCTTTCTATGCCTTTAAAACTGGATGCAAGAGACAGAGAAAAAACTGCGCAAACTTTTCAGAACAGTTTGTGCTTCAAGGACACGGAGATTAGCTACTACTGCTGCTGAGGAGCAGAAGAAGCACTCTTCTTGCTTTTCAGTCAGCTTTTCGGTTCTGTTTCTTCAGAGAGAGATGCAGAGTTAAGTTTTTTTGCTCTGGGACTTTGGCTTTTCCCTTCTTCTCTTCTGGACTTGTTCAGAACATCAGAACACCAGAACACACTGGGAAAATTTCCACCTTAGGCCCAGAGGGGGACCCATGCCAACCCAGCTCCAAGAAGGAGGAGAGAGAGAGACCCACAGGACTCTAAAATCTTTCAGGTTTTCTCTCACAGCGAGAGATTTTTACTATTTAGCATTATTATTATTCTTTTCCTGTGTGTTTGTTAAATAAATAGTTATTATTTTCTCCTTGATTTCCTCTGAGAAAAATCTTTTTTCCTCCGAACCTGGTGGGGGAAGGGTGGCTTTAACCTTCCTTCCTTTGAGGAGACGTTCCTTTTGGACATTTCCCTGAATTTGGCCCAAACGGGCACAACTTGCAATTTGACTTGAAGGATAAAGACTTTACATCTGTCCAATTCCATAGGAAATTGCCTGCTGCCACCTACAATTGATAGCTCCAAAAATAGAATAAAATTGATGTCAAAGGGAAAAACTGATTGATTGGGAGGGGGGAATCATTAAACAGAAAGAGAAAAAGAAGTTATTTGTTTCCTTTGAAAGGTTACAAATTAAAATTCCCATAACTCTTAGCAATGAAATATGTGTTCAATACAAATGTCTGCTCTTGTTTTCCTACCTAGAGATAAAAGTTGACAGTGCGATTGTTAGTTGAATTACTGCTTCAATAAAATCTGCCACCATAAAAACTTCAGCTATAAATAAAAAAAAAAGTTAATTGTCTCTTACTGTTTCAAAAGCTTATCAAAACTACTAAAACCCAACTTGACAATTTAGTATTAAAACTAAGTAGAAGGCATGTATGAGCCTGGTTTTACCATGTTACATTTCAAAATCATAGAACCATATAATAGAATGGTTTGGTTTGGGTTGGAAGAGACCTTAAAGATCATCTAGTTCCAACCCCCATGCCATGGACAGAGACACCTTACACTGGACCAGGTTCTTCAGAGCCCCATCTAACCTGGTCTTGAACACTCCCAGGGATGTGGCATTCTCAAGTTTTCAGGGCAACCTGCTCCAGTGCCTCACCACCCTCACAGTGAGAATTTTATCCTAATATCTAATGTAAACCTACTTTCTTTCAGTGTGAAGCCATTCCCCCTCGTCCTTTCACTACATGCTCTTGCAGAAAGTTCCTCTCCACCCTCCTTGTACCCTTCAGGTACTGGAAGGCCACAATTAGGTCTCCTCGCAGCCTTCTCCTCTTCAGGCTGAACAATCCCAATTCTCTCAGCCTTTCCTCACACAAGAGGTGCTACATCCCTCTAATCATCCTGTTGACCCTCCTCTGGACTCTCTCCAATAGATACATGTCCTTCCTGTGCTGAGGACCCCAGAGCTCGATGCAATGTTCCAGGTGGGGTCTCACCAGAGCAGAGCAGAGGGGCAGAATCCCCTCCCTGGCCCTGCTGGCCACGCTGCTTTGGATGCAGCCCAGGACACATTTGGCTTTCTGGGCTGCAAGTGCACATTGTTGGGTCGTGTCCAGCCTCTCATCCAACAGCACCCCAAAGTCCTTCTCAGCAGGGCTGCCCTGGAATCCCACAAAGGACTCCATATGGAAAATATGCACTTGGGTAAAACTCCTGTTTGTGTCAGGTATAATCGCCTTCTTACTATAGGGAAGTGTAACACAAACACAAGACACAATGCTCCTTTGTTATAAGAAAACAACACATTCCCAAATACATATAATTTTTTTTAAATTATATCCATAATTTTCTGCAGTATTGCCTCAAGCCATAAAAAGTGACCATGTAGCCAGTGCCATGGGCTTGAGCTGTGATACCCACAAGGTAAAAGCCCTGCAGCCTGGCATTCAGGGTTGGTTACCTGGTTGGCTATACAAGACTTGGAGGTGCAATGTGTGGTGAAAGCCAAGGAAGTCACCTACAGCCAATGACCAAACCTCAGTATCATGAGTTCAGTACCAGGTGGATCCCTGAAACTGGAAAGATGTGAGAAAGAGATACTGGACCTACAACACCTACAACACCTGCCAGACCACAGAGCTAGCTCTTCTTCATATTTTTACAATGCAGCCAATTAACAATTCCCCATCCAGGTATAAGAAAAGGACCTCTAAAACCAAGGAGTGGATGTACAGATTGCTCACCATTTGACTCATCTGCTGTATTTTATGCCTTTCACCATCTCTAATGATAACATGAATTAAATATTTCTGCCTTTTCTTGTATATACTCATTTTCTCAGTCCTGCATAATAAACAGCATAGCTACAAATGCCATGATAGGAGCTGGCACTGCACCATTTTAACTTGTGTTATCAAAAAACCCATCTTTCATCCAAGCAATCTAACAGTTCACCTCTCATAAATATGTCCCACTCTCTCTTGCATATATGAACAGTTTCATTGCAGGGAAATCCCTTGTTGAAGAACACCATGTAAGGATATTATGAATTCTTAAATATAAAAAGCTGTGGCTTTTGCAAACACAGAAGTATAAAGTCTGATACACCAAAACTTCACAAAAGCAGATGTAACTACAAACAATAATTGTCTGATCTGAGCAACCAGGTCCTGGCTGGACCTGATCCAACTACACTACTACCAAAGGCAACAAGGTAGACTTCTTTTTTTCTCACTCTTCCTTTATTTTTTTTTCCGAAGTGATATTTATGTTAAAAGATAAGAACAGCTGAAACAGAAACGAGACACTAGAGAATGCTAAATCCTCAGAGGCTATAGAGAGATTACACGGAAAAACACCCACCTGAAAACAAAATACTAATGAATCTCACCCAGTAAGGAGAGCTTGAGAGCTCAAAAATATCCTTCAATAACCTGAAGTTGTGTCCAGATGAAAATCGTAGAGAGGAGTAAATTAAATATAGGAACACAATAATTGTCCTTCCCACACTAAAAAGTATAAGGATCAGCCAGCATATTGACTTATTAATTCTACCTTCAAACACAGGAGCAGCTCCTTTCCATAGATTACTTAGTCCATTAGGGACTGTCCACTCCCACCTGCCCTATTTTATTGCTCCCAAGGATGCAGTGGGCTCTGGACAGGTCTACATGCAGCAAAATCTGGTAGAGCAAAAAAACCAGATGTACAGCACATGCAAAAAAAAAAAAGGTATTTGGGCTGATGACCTAATATTTACAGACTGATAAAAATGGAAACTCTTAAATGTATTTTACATATATATATATACACACACACAACGTGTGCGCGTGTGTGTGTAAGGAAGAGAAAGGAATATGTTTTTTCTCTGAAACACAACTATATTTGGCACTGTTTGTTCAACCTGTATGTAAGCAGGTTTTCAAAACCTCACAAAAGTAATAAAACTAATGTAATCTGAATGAAGTGTCTGCAATGTCACCTTTCAGATAAGCTGTGCCTTAAGACCACATAAGTTAACATTTAACAGGTTTTGCTAAGTGAGCCAACCCCATTCATTTAATGGCATCCCTAACCAACAAAAGGAAGAATATGTCACCATAACATTATACTAATAATTAACTGTGATGCTATTAAAGGCCTGTGCTGGAGGCTCCGTAGGGACGATGAGCCATGTATTTACATTCTAGCCAGAAAAGTAGTTTCTTGGTAGCAAGGATGCTCTCATCTGCTGCAAAATAATTACAGAGAAAATTAGTAAGACCAAAGAAAAATAAAACAAACCAAAAAAACCCCTTTTTAATCCTTTAAATGTAATTCAGGGTCTTGTTGAATTGCTACAGGGCATTAGTAAAAAATTACCTCTCTACTCTGCTTTTCTTTGTCCTGAAATATTAGCATGGTTTGTAAAATTCTGAGGTGATATAAGGGGATGTAAGTGCAGATTATGACAGAGAAATCATTTGGTTTTATTCTGCTCAAGGTTGTACTACTGAGTTTGGAGGGATAAATTATGCCTCATATACACCTGTATGTAATCAAATCTAAGAAACATGAAAGTAAATAAAATTTTCTCAAAGAATAAAGTCCACAAAATTGTACTTAGTGGATTACTGAATCTAAAGAGGAGACAATTTCCAAAAAATGTCCCATGATGAATAATCTTGAAGCAAAATAATTACGTTTGGCTATTCTATCTTTTGGCTGATGGAATTGCATCCATCATGCAGTACTTAATGTCATACAAGCTTATCACAGATTCCTTGCATACTATCTCTGTTTTTCCCTACATATCTGAACTGAACAGTTAGAACTTTAGTTAAGAATTTAATTTCTCATATGCACATAGATGTATGTATATATGCATATATATATATAAATATATGAATATATGGACATGAAGAATGAAATGCTTAAAAATGTTGTTTGTAATATGTATAATTACTTTTATATCACAAGTTCCAATGAATGCTTGAGAACATGACATAAATCTTCAGCCTAAAAAAAGAAGGCAAACGTAGGACTGTCCTAAAGATACTCAAACAACATATAATTATTCAGTAAATAGCTTCTGAGCTTACTGAGTTTTGGGGACTGACTCATGACTTTTATTCTGGGTGGCAATATAGCCTCACCGTCTCTCATGCATTTCCTTAACTGGACTGTGAGGTCAGAACTGAGCAATGAAAGATTCTCTCATACTTTTCCAGGAATGAAGGGTGAGGACTAGCAAAACAGGTACAATTTCCCCCTGTTTAGTGCAGATTTTTACCAACAGGTATAATAAGCAAATAAAAAAGAATCCAAAACAGAGCAAACCCAGAAAAACCTTGACAGAAATAATAGCACAGGGACTCTTCTGCTCTTCAAAGAATGTGGTTTACTTTGACTGAATTAAATAGTTTTAAATAGCAAGTCCTTTTAAGCAGAGTTTAGGTAAAACCCTATTACCTAGTAGATGATTAAAAGGGACTATCTGCTATCTACAAGTACAGTTTGGGTCACATAGTAGAGCATCTGTCATTTGAAGAGGCAGAGAGAACTGGGAATGTTTAGTCTGGAGAAAAAGAAGGCTTAGGGAGATCTTGTGAATGTGTATAAATACCTTAGTAAAGAAGGAGATGGTCTTCTCAGTGGTGCTCAGTTAAAGGACAAGAGGCAATAAGCACAAATTGAAATACAGCCAATTCTGTCTAGAATGAAGAAAAAAATATCCCCCATATACTGCAAAGGTTATCAAACACTAGAACAGTGTGGGGCAAGATAGCTGGTATATTCTCCATCTGGGGAGATATTCAAAACCTGACTGGACACGCTCCTGGCAAGCTGCTGTAGCTGACAATTCTTTTTTAAAAAATGGGAAACATAAAACTTCTGTGGAGAAGTCAGAACTTACTGAGACACCCCCTGCCTGAATGGTTCTTTGTTCTCACACTGAGATCCTCCATCTTTTGTGGTGCCCCACATGAGTCAGGAAATCACCTGAACACCTTTCAGTTCAAGACTTATGCCTGAGATCTACACTTACAAGTTTCTGGGTTTTATACTTTATTTTGTAATAATTTATGATGGTGGGTCAACCATAGAGAGGTTTATTTAAGCAGCCTGTTTTGGTGAATTTAAACACAGAGCTAATAAATTCAAGCCATGAATAGACTACCTGGTCCACATCTAGCTCCTGCTGTTTTGATGTATTGGTGTTCCCAGTGCAATCCAGCCACTGGTGTCTGCGGCCTGCAGAACTCTGCTAGCAGAAGGTATTTTCATTTGAGGAGAACACCAGTCAGATGATCTATTGGAATGTCTTGGATGCTTTTGCCTTCAGTGCAGAAGTTGCACAAGCCCTTATTATGGAAAAGTTTTGGAAATAATGAGCCCCAGCTGGAAAGTAACAAGCCTCTGGCACAGATAAAGCGGCCTTCAACCAGCACAGTGTCCTGTAGAGCAGGCATGGGCACCATGGGCATCAGTTAACCTAAAACAATCTCAAGTCAAACCAAACAGTCTCTCAGAGGTTTAAATTCAGCACAAGTTCAGGTTGAAAGAAAGGTTTTACTCTACAGACCCAAACCCAGACCCTTAGCACTTCAGTGAAGAAAACTGCCACATGGATAATCACTTTCCCTGAGCTGGGTTGAAGCATGCTTTTGGAAACTATGTGTGGGGATCAGAGCTCACTATCTTACAATAACACAGCTTCATGTACAAGTCCACAAAGACTGGAGGAGAAAAGCTCAGCATTTTTCTGAACTGATGCAGGGAATCTATTCTCACAACTTATGAGGTTATAGAAGTGCTGGCACCAGTAATTTTCAAATATAAAGTACATACTGCTTTTTGGAGGGAAAAAAAAAAAGAAACCACAAAACAAAACCAACAAATTTCCATGAAACACCTGGGGAAAAAATTAAAAAATGTTTTGGAACTTCTATACACAATTCCATTTTGGGGAGAGAAAATTCGGTTTTTTAAAGTTTGTATTTCTTTTTAGGTTTTGTGCAGCAAATATTTACTACAGTCATCCTAAGAGCTGGAAAACTGTTTTATATACTTTATAGCATTGTAACATCTAGGGATAAATTGTGCACTTGCTGCCAGAACTACAAATTCATACAAAATTATTTTAAAGTGACATAGATGAGATGAAAGGTAGGAGAAAACTGAAAACCTCACTACTGTTGTCATGCCCCTTGGCCCCACCACCCCTCAGAGTCTGAACTAGACCTGTTCATTGTGTCCAAATGCGTCAGGAGCAGAATTATGCAAGGCCATGGCCCTATTACACACTGGGGATCTTGATTTTGCTCCAGAATCACCGAAGTTAAAAGGCCTGGAGCTGGTCTCTATCCCCAACATAGACTTGGCAGAAGATCTATTTGTATTCCACTCCCTAGGACTGCAGGCTTTGGATGCCACTTGGAGTCCAGCACATGCTGCAGCACCCAACATAGCCCAGCTGCCTTCATCGCTACAGCTGAGTACCAGATGCTGGCAGGAACAGCCCAGCCCAGGGTCCCGACCCTTTCACGCTGCAGTCTCCACACTGCAGGTGCAGTGGCTCCTCCAGGCCAGAGTGAGCTGCCCGTGCTGGAGGCTGCGTGTGCGCATGTGGTGGAAACAACAGCTCCACCAGGCAGCCTCTCCTGTCAGCCCTCCAATACTCCCAGTTAGAGAGCTAAAGGCATTGAGCAGTGACTTCAAGTTCAAAGGTATGACCTCACCACATGAATGAACTCATAAGACATCACGAGCATTTTTAGGACAGAATTTTTGGAAGCCTTCAGCATTGGTCTAATTCTGTTTCCACTGATTTCAGTTCTGCTGTTCTAAAGACTCTACAGTCATAGTATTATTGAAGACAACAGGAAACGGGTAGAAGCTGACATACTCTCTTAAGCTGTGGCACCTTAATATTTTAAAAATTAAATAAATTGCTGAAATAAAATTGGGTTATATTTTTTAAAAAGCTACTTTAATAATAAACTACTTTTCTTCCCTTTTCACTTAATCCTCTTTTCCTACAAATGTAGATATGAGTTTCATTCAATTTGGAAGGTCATGAAGTCATGCCAGTTTACACAAATTTGAAACCAACTTCAAAACACATCAAATTATGAATCAGTATACCAGACTTCACTCTAATGAGAGTCATGACCTTTTCAGCTGTAAAATCAGTATCTGAATTAGTATCTGATCACTCCATATCAGTTGGACAAATATACTGAAGAAAAAGACAGCACATCATCAACTCAGGTATAAACAGCCTCCGGTTCATCAAAACCTTTGTGAACAGCAATAAAGTATTAAGTGGAAAGTAAAGTAACTTAAGGTAATTAGATTTAGACTGCTACTTAAGGAAAGTTGTGATTCAATACTAATAACTAATTTTACCTTCCGTGATTAGTGAAAGCTGATTAGAAGTAAGTATGTTATCTGCTGGCTCTGACATGATTNTTGTGATTCAATACTAATAACTAATTTTACCTTCCGTGATTAGTGAAAGCTGATTAGAAGTAAGTATGTTATCTGCTGGCTCCGACATGATTGTCTTACCAAAAAATGCCTAATTAGTTTTGCTGCAGCTACAAATTTCTGTTTAACAGATATGCTCAGCAACACTGCCAAGCATTCCATTACTCATCCATTATTATGCTCTCGTATAATGTGCAAAACTCTTGTGTAGAATTCAGGAACTCTTGTCATTGCTCACTGTGGACTGAATTCTCTGAAGGACTGAAGAACTGTGGATTTAGGATCTATGTTCTCAGACATAACACATGTAACTATAAAGTAAACTCACATTTTTCACTGTCACAGTCAATAATACCACAAAAATGCATGAAAGTTAAAAATTTCAGAGGCTTCCCTTGATACTAAGACATTGCAAAAGATGTAGGTAAATGTGGTAACTGTGAAATTACTTAAGACACAATTCCATTCAATTTCATTTACTCACATGACAAATTATTTGATTGCTCAAACTGAAACTTGAATGAAGATTAGACATAGCAGCAGATAAGTAAGACAGATGGATCTTTAGAGCAGTTCAGGACAGACTGATGACATCTACTGTCCAAAGGATCTTTGACAGACCCCTGGCATCCCACACTGGCTAAACAGCAGTTCCCCATTGAGAACATGGAACAAAGTTCCCCACAAATGCTTTTACTAACTGTGTAAGGACTAACTAGCTCATCAGAATTAACAGAGAAAAGAAAGACTTGAAATAGATTAACTAAGATATTACATTTTTGAGCCAGGTGGCAGCTGTAGTTCCTTCAACTAAATTTTTCACTTATGCATATATTGTTTTTTCACTACATGGTTACCAGCAGCAGCACAATTTCTTCAGATAAACGTTGCCAGGAATTCTCCACCATCAATGTAAGGCTACTATTGCCTCAGTAAACAAGGCAAGCTCTGCCTTGTTTGTGCAGCATGCACCAGAAAGTTAGTCCTCTTGTTTGTTCCCTTAAAGTTAACAACTTATTTCAGAGATCCTACCATCCTACCAATAGCATAAAATGATAAAATTAATTTCAGCTCTTGACATAAGGGGGTGCAATTCTGTTCTCTGGAACAGCACTTCCTATTTAACTATGGCTGTTCATGGTCCCTGAAAGAATTCAACGGAATTCTGTTTTCTCTTCTTAAAATAGCACAGAATTTTCCTAAGGACAAACTTGCTAACTTAGCTGTCAAGCTGATGAATAAAGTAACTTCCCTGGGAAGGGAGTGCCCTCCAGAAAAACACTGCTGCAGCCACAGATGTTGCTTTGCAAAAGAGACCACAGAGATCCAGAACCATTTATACTTAAATTTAAGTGACAGAGTTAAGTGAGAAAGTGGAGATATATCAGGGGACACATTGAGGATGGAAATTCTCATATCAGCATGACCTAATATGGATTCTCTTATCTCACTAACAAATGTTTCTTCCAGAAAAATATGATGATTGTTGCAGTATTTTTTCTTTTCCCTCTGTGTTTTCCTTCTTTTTCACATCTCCTCATGCTGTTTCAGAGAATTTAAACCACAATTCACAAGCTGTATGTTCACACTTCTGTCTGTGCTGTTCTTTGTACAGGTGAAAGGTTTGTACTGCTCATTCAGGTGACCACAGAGCACGTTACAAACCCATTTCAAAAGAGGAAAAATACTTTGCTAAGTTTTACCTAGGGTTGTGTATGGATTATTAATTTACATGGCAATTTCTTACTTACCTAGAGATTTCTACAGCTGCTTTATTGAGTGTTCTATGGAATTAGACAGGGAATCTTGACCAAATGGAGTCTCTTAATAATGCATATGGACTATGTCAGTTTTATTATTTGGGGTTTACTGTGATTTAAATGAGAACAGAGACAGGCCTTGGCTCCTGCCTACAAACATCAGAGCCCCTTATGTTTATGCTTCTTTTATGAAATATTTTTAAGTTAGAGAGCAGGACTGTCCCCATAGGCTATTTTTCCTTCAGGTGCTGAATCTAAAATCAGTGACTGAAATTTACAGGAGAAAAAAGACCTTTGTAATCTTTCCAGATCCCAAATGGGCAACCCCTATTACAGTATGTTTTATTTTCACAAACTAAGGTCCAACAACCATGAAGGGCATGTGAGCCCCCATAAACCCTACACACTAGTTCCACTTCAGTGAAATGAAGGGAAACTGGCAGGTTTGCTGAAGCTCAAATAAAACTTACTTTCTTGTACTAATTTAACAGGGTACCTGAGACCTTCACCTATTCAAAGTCTGTCTCCTCTGCCATCTGCTGGAGCCCTACAATATAAACCCCAAAATACCATACTATACATTCAAAATAAACTGATTATTATTATTATTATTATGTAAAATAAACTGGATATATAATCTAATAATAATAAAAAATATTGTACTCTTATCAGGTTGATCTAGTACAGCAAGAAAGTTTTGATCTTGGATGTAGCAGTTAGGTCAGCATTCCATATCACATAAATAAAATTCTTCCAGGCTTTTCAATAAATGACTATTAAAGTTACTAGTCCAAATGCTAGTCTTTCTTACAATATATAGCCAGTTACTCTAATGTAGTTCATAAAGTTACCCGAGATGTATCAATTTGTAATGGAGTCCAGACTATTACATTATGCTCCTCTGTGTTTTTAAAACAAGAGTCAAAAACAAGTTTCAGAGTTTGAGAGTTCCATACTACCCATACGCCTTGCAGCCCCCTGTAAAAAAGTCTGTACACGCTGGTGTCACGTGAAAATGCATTCTGAGCAATACATTTCAGGATCATTTTTGCAGGCATGGTGTAGATTGCGGTAAATCAAAACAGATTTTTTTTCCTGAGCCATTTCAGAACTGATCCCATATCAACAAAGAGAGGCTTCAGCCCCTTCAGCTCCCAATGACTTTACCAGAGACTGACTACAACTCCAATTAAACCATGATTTTGCACGTTCTGGAATAGGGACAGAATGAGTGAAGAACCTACCATGCAGGTTACCCAATGGTTTCATTATATTACCCTGTACTTAGCTTCTCACAGTTGCAAAATAACTTAATCTGTTGCTTACCTCAGCAGTTTGCCTCCCATAATTTTCAAGGTGGTGGGGGGGGCAAAAAAATAAATAAAACAACTGAGCCACCTAAGACAGCTCTTTTGGAAAGGAAATTTGGACAAAAGGAAAAATTCTTTTGCCCAGATAAAATCCCTATCACTAACACTCCCACAGTCTTAGAAATAGGTAACAAAACTTGCCAGAGAAGATATTACTTGACCCAGAGAAGTGTCTTTTCTGCTCCCACCTAATCAATCTTTTGTTGAATTATGGGTCTGAGTAGCACCATTTAAATATTGTGCAAGAAAAAAAAAAGCTTTCAGTGGACCAATAAGAAAATTATCTGTTGATCATATACTAAACTAGACCTGCTTTAAGAAGGATATGAGCACAAAAGACCTCTAGAGGTCCCTTCCAATGTATATTTTTCACTGTTTCTGTTATCTGAAAAAGGCCCACCTAGCCCACAGC
The DNA here is from genome assembly GCA_013399875.1 of Gymnorhina tibicen. NCBI lineage: Eukaryota > Metazoa > Chordata > Aves > Passeriformes > Artamidae > Gymnorhina > Gymnorhina tibicen. The sequence goes on along the minus strand of VXAZ01002838.1, from coordinate 3,857,050 downwards.
TGACTGGGACTCTCCTTCAGCTTACTATTTGGCAATGCTTCCAGAAATGTGAACCAGACCATTAGAATGTCTCTGGGCTACAGGCTACTGGCTGTCAACCAGTGGAGTTCAGCATGGGTAAATTAACATAGGCCCTGGCAGGGTCTAGGCAGTCTGAAGCCAGAGCATTATGCCAGACAGTGTTTCTCTTTTCCAAATTCCAAATTACCCATGGTCAGCTTGGAGACTGTCACCTGAAGGAATACTTCCTTGTGTTTTTACTAAATTAGGAAGTTTTGTGTGAACAAGGAAAGAAACTGCAAGTCTTCCTCTTGATTACAGAACCTGAAAACTTCCTGAGATCTGAACTGTCTCCTTGCCCTTGTACACAGTTCCTGCTAAAGTCATTGACCAGTGATTCCTGAAGTCCCAGGGAAGGAGAGAGCTATGGGTCAGCACCCCACAGCTTCCATGTGAGACGTTTTCCCTCTATGTGAAAGACTGAAGACGTGCTGACACAGGTTGTTGGGCCAAGACTCTCCCCAGGGCCTAGTGAGCCTCTCCTGTGCTGTCTGCATGTTGCCATTTGCTGACTGGAGCAGGCTGTAAGAACTTCCCTCTCTAGAAGGCAAAGGAAAATTAATGATCTTTCTATTCCCTTTACACTGGCATGACACTGAGTAGAGGTAAAATCTGATGTGATGTGCAGCAGTCTCCAGCTAAGAGGTGATAATCAACAGGTCTCCTCCCTGTTGCCAGCTGTCTCTCAGGTGGTGGCACCACCAGAACCTCACCTCCACCCTAACACATTCTAAGGGTAGGCTTCCTAAGAAAGGAAGCCTACCCTTAGAATGAATGAAAGGTGGTTTAAGCTAGCTGTTTGCACAACCATTAACACACAGCAAGAACAGAGTAACTAGCAGCTCTGCCTTTGAGCTGTTAATTGTTGGAGTTTGCACTAGGTTTATTATTTAGGTTGATTGCAGGAAGGGAGCTCGTGTTTCCCCAGGAAAGCTGACACTCTGTTATGTGAGACATCAGCCTTTTCCCATGGTTCTCCTTTGAAATAACAAGATGTTCCTCAATTATGTGAAGGACAGAGCCTGGACATCTACCTCAGCGTCATGGTTGCCCAGTGGACGGAGGCAGGCTTTTGAATTATCAAGTAAGGTGCTAATGTAGGAGAGAGGAACAGATATTGCACATCTAACCCCTGTATTGGGTTACTGGGAGAAGCCCATTACAGAGCTCCCTGCTCCTCAGGAACCTGTCCCAGGACTCCTGCCTCCCCCGAAGACAGCAGAGTCTGTGTGCCCAGGATGCTGCTGAGAGCCCAGAAGTTGGACAGCACAGTAGGCAGTTTTAACTGCACGGGATCTCTCTGGAACAAAAAGTTTAAGCCAAATTTATCCCAAGCAGCACCTGGTTTTTTGCTGTTTTCTAACTGAATGTTCTGATATGATTTCCCTGGGGTTAAAGTTTTGATTTTCTGCTGAAGGAGATATTTGCAATGGAAGTAGAATGGATCTGACCCAATACATAGTGATACTATTACTGAGTACTTTGAGAAGCAGAATTTTTCAAGTTGGGTAGCTATATCACTATTTTAGATAACCTCTGAGGATGTATCTGAACAGCAGAATGCTCTGCAAGTCAGAGCTATCCTGTCTTAATATAGCACAACCACATTTCTTCTCTCAGGGCAGTTTGGGAAGCACAGTGAAGAACATCTTATTATACAGCTTTTGGTAGACTACCCAGATCAACCAGAACTAGTCAGAGTAACTCACCAGCAGTGCTCTGAGTTTGAGCTGTCTAGCTATAAAGGAAAAGAAACACAATCTCATCTTTTAAGGCCATTATGAGACAAAAAAAAATCTGTGAAATACTTAAGATAAAATAGTCAATAGCCACTATCAAAAATGCAAGAAAACACACAAAATTCTGTATCCAGCGCAGGATTGAAGGGCAGGTGGGAAATAAAGTTACAGCTTTGCCCAAAAAAGAAAGACTGAGACATCTTTACGGAACAACCTATACAGCTAGATCATCTATCAAATATTACCAAACAAGCCACATTCTGTAGGGGGAAAAAAAGAGTAATGACAGTGAAATGGCTATGCACAAGAGAAAAGGAGGAAAATTAAGGGTATACAGACCATCTAATTGCAGTCTAACTCTTCTGTTTCAATATGCCACTATTTTACTGCTCTTTTTCTCTCCCTTTTTTTTTCCAATTCCATGTGTGTATCTCTCACACACACTTTAAAGACTGAAATACATATATAATACATTTTCTAATTAAGAATTTCCCATTCTACCTAACCAGAAATTAAAAAGCAGCTGTCTTCCCTCAGATTTTATAGCCCAGTCTTTTTTTTTAATCTGTGTTGATACACCAGGTTTCTAAAATCAAGCTAAAAAACCCCCCAAACCCTATTTCCTTTGTTGAGATATTACAGTTCTCTTTATATGTAGGAGCAGTGCTTTATTCATCTACAACATGACACCTGGTTCTGCAATGGTTATACAAAGATGGTTATTTATAGACCAGGGAAGCACAAACGTCCCTCCCACCTCTCCCAGTGTAAGGGTCACAGAGCCCTCACCTGGTACAAGATTCAACATGACAGGTGGTAACATAGAAGTAAAAATAACTTGTCAGTATTTCCTTCAAAGTCTAAAAACAGGGATGGTCTGTTCTTAATCACGGAAGATTTCAGCACAACAGAATACAAACGTGCACAAGTTCTCTCCAACAGACACATGCGTATGTACACATGTAGGTATGTACACACACATTACTTACACAAGTTTATTTTGGTCAGAAACCCACATGAAGTTGAGGCTAACATCAGTTTTAATTAAAATCAGCTCAGTAAACCTGATACTGGATTTCCAGTACTAAATGGAGGCTTACGGGACTCTAATTAGGATATAAAGGCTCTGTTCCCAGTGGAACAGATCCTCAGTAAACCCCTCTGCTAGTCCATTATCCCCAGCCCAGCATGCGTCATTGGGTGCCTCTGTCTATTTTAGGCTTATTAATGTGTTTAGGCACATCCATCAGTGAATTAGCACAAACTGGTCTAAGGTTTCAGAATGAGGGAGCCACTCACTTCCATTACATCAGCTTTACCTCTCACCTTCCAGAAAAATAAATAACTCACTAGTTTCCCAAGTAAACTGCTCTAGATATATAGCAGGTTTCACAGTAACAGACTGCATTTCAATAACTTTATGCAGCAAACAGGAAGCGGTTTTTAGACAGCATCCAGAGACTAAACTCAACCATTCAGGTTTTGAATTACAAGATAGACATGCTCTCAGAACGGGCGATATCTCATCCTTACAAACATAAAGGAGTTCAGAAAAATATTTACTTTTCAAGTATCCTGTACTCTTGCTCCTGTAATTCTACAGGCAAATTACAAACATAAAACCAGACAGAGGAATCTTTAAATAACTAATGCTTTTTAAAATCTTTTTCCTCGCTCAGCATACATCTAAACAGGCATTACTCAGTTTTATTCAGTTACCTCTGCTGTTACCTAGAGAACCTTGTTTTGACAGTATCTTAAATCAAAAAATATTTCATCACCAAAAACTGTTATTTCTGTGTTTCTATGACATGTGACTATCAAATTTCATAAAATATTTCAGCACTACTTGTAATTTGTAACAGCATTACCAGGTTAGTCATCAGGGCAAAGATTACTTGGGCTGCACTCCAAGTGTTTATCTTAAAATGGATAAAATACAGGAATGAAATAAATATAAGGCAGATATCGATCACTGAATCTGAACACATTAACTTTTATAAGGCCTGCCACAGTGCTACTGTCAGGGAATTTTACACAACTCAGTCATTCCACTTAGTCATACCATATGGACAACATCATGACTAAGAAATTGATTAAATCTGTTTGTAGAAAATCAAGACCTTAAAATCAAAGGCAACAGGAAGAGGAAACTGTGAATAGCATGTGCCCATTACCTGTGCCCTGCAGTTCTGCAGGTTACCAGAGGTTAGACACCACTGATTTAGGGCATCCACAGCTGGTAGGCTCTGCTCTAAACACTGTCTAATACAGCAGTGAAGTCACTGATTTGTATACTCATCAGAAACTGCTTTTGAACCTACCCAGCTTTAAATGGACTCAGCTGATTTGCAGGAGTCTACATCTTCTTGCACCTTTAGAGACCTTTCTTATATTCAGTATCATCGAGTGATCCTCCTCACTTGCCAGAATGAAGGTTTGTTAGGATAGGTAAAGAAAATGTTCCGAGAGGCCTTTTTTCAACTTCTTTTGTAATTCCATTGTCATAATCAAGCAATCATTTTCCATATAATCAAAATACAAAAAACCCTGACATTATGCAATCACTTTCTTTAATCTGGGAGAAAGGAGTTTGCATTGATGCTAATTGCCTTCCTTGAATCTCTTCTTGACAACTGATCAAACAAATCATGATCAAACAGAACATATGGAATATTACTCAGTCTTGCTTTAGCTTGGTTTAGCTTTGTAATAGAAAGTGCATCTCTTTAATACAGCTGTATGCATATTATTTTTATTTTTCTTCCCCAAAAGGTATGATAATCATGCTGGGATTATTCGGAGAACACAGAAAAGCACAATCTACTAGACTACCCTGAAAATGAAAACCATCTGCAGAGAAGTTTATTCCAGTGAGGCCTGTTGAATCTGGAAAAAAAGTTTTGTTGGTTTGGGATGGTATGAAATCTTCTGTCACAAAGGTCGTTCCTTGCATTTCTACTTATGGCACAAGTTATATCTAGTAGCATAAATTCCAGCACCCTATTCTTTATGACATTATGTAATTTACTTGGCAGATAAAATCCTTCATGCTCATGGGCAATTATTTATGTTTTAGCTCATGCCCATGTTTTTACATTATCCCATTATGAATTTGTAATAGAAAGGAAAATCATGAAAACTTTTTTTAACATATTCTGGAATGTAAAATTTTATTTAAAAAAAACCCAAACTGCATGTTGGCTGTAATTTAACTGCTGTAGTGTGTACTTCTCTGACTAGTGGTAGCTGAGATACCTTTCACACCTAAAAGGTCAGACCCTTATTCAAAAAAGGAAAAATAGGAGGGTAAATGAAAAGACTTGAGCTCTTATAGGTATAGTCATTTTAACAAGGCCACTTAGCAAAACAGGAGAAAATGCAAATGAAATCAGGTCTTTCTGATTTCCAGTCATCTGTTCTAATCTCTGGATAATAGCAAATTCTTCCACTCCATTTCAGAAAGCTACCCATAGAATATATCCTGTAATTAGCTGAAATATCAGCTAAAATCTTGAAGGATCATTAAGGAATAAATTAATAACAGCACTGAATAACATAAAATTATGAATTGTAGTTTACATATGCCTCCATCATATTTGCAACTTTAAAATTTCATTAGTACTTGATAAGAAGCCCAATCTTACAGGAAGAACCCAAAGTGAGTACAAATTTAAATATTCTTCAGGAAGCTGGGGAGCTTTCTGTCAGCTGAGCTTTGCCTTTTTATCAGTTCAAAGAATAACACTCAACAAAGTATTCAGACAGGAAAAAAGGAACAATAACTAAAGTGTTTCTCTAGCTGCAGTTAACATGCAGAAGAATTGTTGAAGTGTTGGATAGATCAGATCAATATAAATAGTCTATTTACTGCTGTGAAGCAGTCAAGAAAAAATGCTGTGAACATTTAATTACTACCAAGAATCCAGAGAATCTAAGACATTATTTTTAAATATTCAATTACCTATTGAACAAAAATCTATTAGGATGCTGTCATGAGCGTAGCGGCTGCTTGTTAACTCTCCGGCATGGCAATAAAACTTGGGCAATGAATGTAATTGTACTATGGATCAAAGAGCTGAGCTCCTACTGAGAAGCAAGTGTATACACTGCCAATATTTCATCATTCAGAGTCACTTTCCCTCCTCTACCTAATATGAAAGCTATAAAAACAAAACCAAAAATCCCCTCAAACTGTTATTGTTAAAGCCAAAAACTAATTAGTCATTGCTTCCCAAAGTGTTATGTGAAAAGTCTCTAGAAATAATGGGCTGCATTCTCAAATTTTATAGGTTTACTGAGTCTAGTGTTCCCTGGTATTTCCTGTTTCCCTTGCTAGGGAAGATTGAGTCAAGTTTACAAGTCATCTTGAATAACACGCAAACTTTTCAATAAAGGCAATAATCTCTAGATTTATAAAGCATACAGTTCAAAGAAAGACATGGGTGGTAAACAAAGGGAACAGCAAAGAGCTTTTCTATTGTTTTTAGAACTAAAATTTCCAGCATCTTAAATGTTTTAGCAGCATATGATTTGCCATTTCAGTAGGGTTTGGTGATGGACTTTTGTTTTTCTACTTAAAATATCTGAGCTTGAAAGCTGCAATACATCATATTACAGCAGGGGGAAAAGAAAAAACCAACACATCTCGAATACTATTACACCTAGAATACTATTTCTGTATGTTAATGTATACATATGATAACAGCTATAGCTGCTAACAAGATGGGAAACAATGAACAGCTTTCCCTCACTTCCCTTGTGAGACATTTCAGCAGATCTCAAACCATGACATATATAAAAAGAATTCGATAGATCCTTGAAATGCCTACATATGTTACTTTTCCAAGCTATGAAGAGTGCTCTGAACAATTAGTGATGAGGAATCACCTTCTTTCTTGGTAGCTTTACCTACAATGAAAATGGGGTTAAATGTCGTGACCCTTGATCAAAGTCCCAAGATGAGGATTCAGACCCCTGGCCCCATTACAGTTAATGGAAGTTCTGCTATTGACTTTATTATGTCAGGATTTCAACTCCTGAGATCACTTAATTGTCCCAAACATTTATCACCTTGTTTCTGTTTTACAGCAGAACTAAAAGCATGTCCAGAACTGCAGCTGTAATGTGATCAAACACTGCTTTAGTGAGGACCCAAAAGAGCAAAATACCATCTTTCAGAAAAACAATTCCTAGATCAGCCCTGAATTTGAACACAATCCCAAGCCATTTTCACTTATGACATCTAACAGCATCACAGCCCAAGTGTGTATTGATGTACTTTTAGTTTACTTTTATTTTACACAATCATTATGAATATAAGCTACTCAAGAAAATGTTCTCCCAGCTCAAATTAAAGCTTTCTCTATATCTGTGTCCAAGTGTATTTGCCACCTTTCCAGTATTGATCTGTTCTTCATTACATCATCAAAAAGGCACAGACTCTCCAAGGACTGTGTTCAAGGAGAAAATGCCTTTGATTTACTTAATAAAGAAAATAAGTGCATCTGTATGCTTAGCTACCACCCATATTGTTAAGTTGATAAAAATAATAACAACATGCACAGACTCTTTTTTTCCTAAATCTTATTGTGTATGTAACTCACACAGGCACAAGGCACTGGAAGTCTAGAAGACTCTACTGCCTCTTATGGCAATGTGATAGAAGCAGCAGGATTGGTACTGAACAAAAAGTTAGATTAAAAGAAGAAAAGAAAGCTGTGCAGTTAACCTAATCCAAGCCCCAAAAGATATCTGTTAGCAAGGCAGAAATTTTTGCCTTTTTTTTTTTTTTTTACACCTGTGATTTTTTTTGTATTTGCTGACTATTAAACTACACAAAAAGATTCAGTAAAGTTAAAAGTAAACTTGTAATGCTCTGGTTAAAAACAGGTTTTCTGCAGTAAACCTCTGCATTGCAAAGATGCCCTTATACTCGAAGTTAGGCTCCAGTTTTTAGCTAACTAACCTTGGCCTTAAGACACCACAAGAACATTCTTATCTCACCATATTACATATACTGTGTCTTACATACATGGTACTCTTGGCTAAGTTCATAAAAGCCAGAGCTCTAAATTTATCTATCTCTGGCTGATGTTAATCTCTTCCGAAACGGACACACCTGGATGCAAATGAGGGACATCAGCTGAAGTCCTCTTGTACATGGTCTTGCAAAGAGCAGTTCCCACAGACAACGTAGCACTTGCTCCCTAATCAGACATAATTTGTGCAGTCTCATAATAGGTGACAAAAAGGGAGAAAGCCTATATTTTGTTTTTAGCACCCAGAGCCTCTGGGTTTTAAATATGCATAAAAAATACCAAAATATTTTTTAGAAGTGAAATCCAAGGTACCTGTTTTGAATAAACTGCTGTGTTCTGAGGTTACTGGATTGAAAAATTGAATAGGAATATTAATAAAAATGTTTCGGCAGCTTAAATCTGTAATTTAGTAAATTTCTGTACACTCACCCAGTAGTTCTGCACTATAAAGTTACTTTCAAATTTATACCAATGTATTTCTAGCAGCAAATCTCCACTGCTGACCATTTATTTGACCTCTTTCTAGCACATATCATGTTATAATACTGCAATTCTTTATGCTTCTAAAAATAGCAATGCAGAGATTCTGAAATGATTAATGACAGTTAGGACTGTTGAGCTCAATGTAGAAAAATAAAATAGGGTATACAGCCATCCATCTCCTGAAACCTGGAAGATTACTTTTCCTGTTCTGAGGCGAGGATATTAAATTTCCTAAGAGCTCTCCTCTTACAAGATTGTCAGAATGTCAATGGATTTATCCAGCATTTGTTCTAACATATAATATTATACATACTGCCTAGAGGTGCCAAAATACAGGCAGAAATTGAAGGGTGGTTTTCTAAAGATATAAACAGGAATGCCAGACATGAGTTTATTATGAAAACTTGAGACTCCTAAGACTCAGGAGATCTCCATCACAGCCATGTTCCTGCAAAGCATTTTTCTGTTTCAAGTACTCCCTAACAGAGATCCTTTACTTTTCCACAGCAGACTATAGCCCAATCTGCTTGAAAACCTCATTAAGGACTAGATTGCTGCAGTGACTGTGTGGAATTTTTTACTTCCTTCATAGAGCTGCTAGTGTTTATTAATGAATTGCATAGAATTAAAACACTGATCTCTAAGAGTCAGTATATGAGTATCTCTTCTGCCGGTAACAATGAACCTTGCACTGTCAGATAATTAAAGGTATGAAAGCAAACCAATATGACAGTTACAGTGATATTACCAGAATTACATATACATTTTCTATTTTGAAGGGTGACCATAAATCTCACTGAATGCCTCCACAAGATAGCAGAAAGACAGATGAGGTGGGCACCCTCAGAGTGTGATTCAGACCACCAGTTTCAATGGAGTAGTGAAGGAAAACACAGATAGCAGACTATCCTGAAGCAGATGCCTGATTTTCAGATGGTTAAAATTATGCAAGGTCAGTTGTGCTCTGTGCATCTTAACGCCACTTTTTCACTCATTCTTCTGACTCAGAAGACAAAATTCTGCTTTCTAACCGTATTAAAAACACAACTGACTACTGTTAGAGACGTTGCACACGAAGAATATATGTCCAATTCACTTAGACTGAGCCTACCCCAGTGATGAGCTGCTGTGTCTTACTTTAGTTTCTCAAAGAGGAGAATCACTACCCTCTATTTCCAGCCCTTAAGCAGAGGGGGGAATAGTGAGCAGCATGGACAGCAACAATTTTTCCTGCTCTTTGGATGGATAAGCAGACGTACAAAGTGAGACACACAACCTGCTGTGCACACATCTCTCATGCATCACAGGACAAAACAGAGAAGACAGAAAGCCCTCTCTCAGACTGTCATTATTTTTCCCCTGGTCCCCCAGTACTGCAGTCCATCATGTAGAAATAGCACAGTTCATTATGAACAGGATGAAATAACCTCACAAAGGAGCCAAGAACTTAGTTCACAGCCCATTTAAATTCACAGCATTGAGATGTGAAACAAGAAGAGTCATTTCTGTACGGCTATGAAGAAACAAAAGCATTCAGGACTTGATGCTGAAAATTTAGACAGCAAAACAAATCAGGGAGACAAGCCAGGACTGTTGATGTGTGGCAGCACATGAAGTTCTCTTTCATTACAAATTTGCTTGGTGTTCATTGCTGGTAATGTGCAGGTGTCACTTGCCTAAGAGCTTTTTTGTAATGAAGGACTGATTTTACATACTATTAAAATTACAATGCTGCTACTGAAAGCAACCTGAAGGACAACAAGCTGAAAGCTATTATTGAAAGAACATGATAGAAATGTGTTCCTTCTTCATATTCTATGCAGTTATTTATCATTCAAGGAGGAAATTTTACTGCTCAAATAATATAGCATTTACAAGGATCCTAGATCTATCATTCCTGTTTCAACATCAGCCATATCTGAAATTCTCAACATTTCTTTTACAGACCTTATAATTTCAACATATATTAAGTAAAAGGGAGTGTACATGGAATACATGTTTCTTTTACTAGACCCTGATTTTATAAGGAATAACTAATTATAAAGAGGAAAAAAAACCCCAAGTCTTTTAACTTAAATCTGGTGGAACTCAAATAACAAAGATAAAACATTTTCACTTATTACTTGTTTGAGAATTACTTAAATTGATTCAATAAATTATGAATTTAAGGCTTATTTTGAAGTTCTTTTATAAAACTAAAATTGCATTGATAATTATTTAATTAAGCTAGGCAGGCTTTATGTGCATTTGCATGGCTTTTATAACAATTCAATATGGAATAAATTAAACTCTTGTAGCTTTTCAAATACAGAGATAGCAAATACAATTCTTGGAAACACTCATAAGCACCTTTATCCATGTAAGCAGTGCCTTTGAGTTCTATTCATGGAGGTGTTTTCTGGAATGAGGCCCTATGGAGTAAATGTGAAAGTGGTACTCTATTTTCTAGTATTAAATATAGCTGAGGAGTGTCTAGTTTTTGAATAGCTGTTTTATTATTTCTGTCTGTGAAAGCCAGTGCTTCGTTGGTGGCATGCTTTGAAATTGCTGGAACCCATTCATCTAATACTGGGAGATGTTCTTATTTTTATGTCATGAAAAGTATGTAATTTCTTACTGAAGGAAAAGCATTATGCTCAAATTTCTATTTGCATGAAGAAACACATACCTTTAGGGTCATCCTTGCAACTTATCTTTTTGTTTCAAGAAGATCATTCTCTTATTTTTGTATGTCGATGGTGTTTCACAAGCATATTATTCTACATGAGATGTTGGTTTCCTTAGATCTTTATCATTTTTTTTTAACTTTATTCCTTGCACTTGCTTTTCTGAAGATCACAGAGCAAGAAAAAGAAAGTAGATATATTTTGTATACATTCTTTGTGCTAATGCATGAGAATTCTTCCTCCAATACAGAGACAGCTCACAGATATGTTTCAAGCAATTTTTTGTTTTTGGTTTGTAGTCATTGAATTTTAAATTGCTAAGTAACATTAAAATAATGAAAGCAGGATATTAATCTTGCATTTGAATTGTATAAGAGAAAAGCTATGCTTTATAAATAAAGCTATTTTTAAATGTAAATGATCTTTTTTGTTTTCAAAGGGTATTTGGAAACATACAGTTTAAGTCCTTGCTGACTTAGAGAAAGTCAGCAAGAGAAAGATCAAGATCTTTTCTATAACCAAAATATCCTGATATTTCCATCAAAATATTTTTATTTCATTCTGGAATTGCCACACTTCACATTCCAGGTTACTGTTTCCAATATTCATCATCAGAATTTCAGTAAAGACAAAAAGAAACAGATTAAATTTCACAGTTGTTCAGTGACAGGAAGAGTTTTCTCGGTAAGAAACTTCCTGTGACACCTTCTCTAGTGGGATCAGAAAAGTGAATAAATTCACAGAAGTTATGACAGGCAGTCATGTGTGTACATGAGTACATGTGTACAAACAACAACCAGGATTTCAAGTTTTCACATTAGGATTGTGGGTGTTTATTTCAACGTAGTTAGGGAGAGAAGAAGGAAATACATGTAAAAATACCACCATCATTTTTAAAAAAGACTGTCTTGATGGATATGTGTGCTTATCTATACACATGTGAAACACTTTTTCTGACTTTGAAGACATCTTCCCTATTGGAGGAGACAAAGCCAAACACTGATAACTTCTCTCAAATGAATTTCTTTCTGCCAGGCAACCTGGGGTATTTCTAGACCCAAAAAGCCCTGAAGGGATGTCAAGAGGGCCAAAGCACCTCAGGGGAAAAAGTTTGGGGAGATCCTGCCCTAAGTTTCAGAAATCGATAAATTTATATGAGCGGGCCTCAGTGCAGGCCTGACAGAGAAGTTTCAAAGCTCAGGGCTGTCTTGCTTCCTGGTGCACCTCTTCACAAGTGGAAACACCCTGTGTTCTGCAAAAGAGGCTGTGCAGCCCCAGGACTAACACAACAGAACAAGACCATTCCAAAAATCCAAGCATAAACCTCTTCAGCCTTTGCTTTTAACCACCTACCTGTCCCCTGAAGTCGGGCTAATATTGGCAAGACCACTGTGGTCTTTGTGAACTATTCCAAACAAGCCTCCACATGTCCTTCTGTTGGTCTTGACACCAGGAACAAAATTATTATTAGAAAATAACAAAACCAATATTCTCAAGAAAAATGTGTGGGATATTTCCCACTGAATATCTACGCTACATAACAGAGGAAATACCTCTAAGGATATTTATCTTAGATGAGGATGAAATCTACCACCCATAAGATGAAATCATGAGTGGAAAAAACAGAATGCCTATCTTTGTTCTATCTTAATTATAATCAATATATCTGACTGAATGTAACATTAAATGAATTAAACACCGTGCAACAGACACAAAACTGTCTCTTAATAGGAAACCATTGCCAGAAACAGTATTTTATATGAAAGAGGTTCAGTAAGGTCACTGCAAATGCTATTCACTATTTTTATCCTTCATTAACACTGAAAGTGATGTAAAATCTGAATTGCAAAGCTAAATGAGGCATTAAGACACTGTTCATTTAAAGCAGAACAAAACAGGTTCTAAAGTCATCAGCTGAAGAAGTAGGTAAGGTCTACTTTGGGCAACTGAATAAGCCTCCAGCTGCCATGTCTTGACACTCAAGGGCGAGGACTTCAACCACCTGTAACCTACTGGAAGGACAGCAGAGGAGAGCACAAGCAATCCAAGAGGTTTCTGGAGGGCACTGGTGGTCACTTCCCAACACAGGCAATTGAGGAATGGACAAAGGTAGGTGCTCTGCTGGACCTCATGCTTCCAAACCCGGAACTGGTCGGGAAGGTGAATTCAGGTCATGGGCAATCTTGGCTGCAGTGACCAGGACATTGTGGAGTTCAGGAGAGGAGGGCCACTGAGACTATTTGGAAAGTCCAGAGTAAAGACTGAACATCCCTAGAGGAGGATCAGGTTAGGGAAAGGCCCAACATTACCATAAGACCTGACAGGATGCACCCGGCAGCGCTGAGGGAGGTGGAAAACGTTGAGGGAGCTGATCCTTTCACTCTGCTCCACAATGGTGAGAGCTCCTCAGTATGGGAGAGACAGGGGCACGCTGGAGCAAGTCCCGCAAAGGTCTGTGAAGGGCCTGGAGCCTCATATGAGAGACAGAGAGAGCTGGGACTGTTCAGCCTGGAGGTGAGACAGCTCAGGGGAAACATGAATGTCTGCCAATGTCCGCAAATGTCTGAGCAGGAATGGTGTTGTAAAGATGGAGACAGACTCTTCTCAGTAGTATCTAGTGAAAGGACAGGATGGGCACAAACTAAGTACGGGAAGTTCCTCCTAAAGATAAGAAAAGACTTTTTTTTCTGGTGAGGGTGGTCAAATAGTGGAACATGGTGCCCCACAGAGGTTATTAAGTCCCCATCTCTGGACATATTCAAAACCTTATTGGACTTGGCCCAGACCAACCTGTGGTAACCAGCCTACTCTGAGCAGGGAGGTGAGAGTATGTGATCTCCAGAGGTTCTTTCCAAACTCAACAGTTTCGTGATTTTGTGGCTCTGTGAAACACATTGTAGTATTTTATTGTAGTTGGAGCATGCAACAATCCTACCCTTTCACTTCCTATGCCTGATCATGCCAGTATTAAGGAAAATGGCCAAATCATTGAAAGAATTCTGTGTAAAAGGGCAAACTTAAGCTCAGAGCAAATAAGCACATTTGATACCACACTGCTTTTGTTAAACCAAAGGAGGTACCACAGAGGCTTATTATTTTTGCTGTTCTTATCCATAAGCATTACATTTTTCAATGTTCACAGAGAAAAACTTTAGTTAATGAGATCCATAAAGATTCTTTAATCAGCTTATATTGTGAAAAAGTATTAAAGTCTCCACTTTCACAACAGGCGCATGAAATGTATAGTTTTATGATATATTGCTAGCACAGGAACTCACCTCCCCCTTTTCCCTGAACCACCTGCAATTTTTAATAGTCATGTATCGCCAGGGTACCAGAAACCCATAAAAGTTTAACCTGCCAATTAACAACTAGGTAAAGTCCCAGCCTTGTAGAATATTTTGATTACTTCCAAGAGCTTTTCACAAAATACTGAAAATATTTCTACAAAATTTCAACATAGAGTTTTAATCTAATCTATGAAAAATTGAGTAGTGGGAGAAAAACATAAATGTATTATGTATTAAAAAAATTCATCAATTTTCATATATATGACAGTAGACCTGCCAAATCCAACTCTGGATAAAAAGCAATTATTTGTTAAGAGAAGGTGTGTGTGGGGGAGGGATTAAAGAAAAAAAAATTAAAGACTTTCATTCTAATACTTCCTCTCAAAGGGGAGACAAAGTAATGGCAGATTTCACCTATTCCATACAAGTTAATCAAGGTGTGAAGTACAGTGCAATAGTTTTCAATACATTTTATGACACTCCATTAAAAAAATAATGACGTCAAATAACATTACCTTTGTTTTCAGCAATTCTTTAAAAACCAGCTAAGAATGTATCAGCTTTTGAATCATTTTCAGGAATACACAAATTGTAGTGCAAAATAGTTACAGTTATGTAAATCTGGACTGGGATGTATATACCAAAGTATATTTTTATGGCATTACCATTGATAATCACAGATCTTTAGCACTGAGCAATACTCCAAATAAGGCTAGAACACACACCCCCCCCATATCCACCTCTGAGAGCTTTAATTATAAATTAAGAAAGTCTAATGTAAATTGACAGGAAAGAGATCACAGACAATATTGTTCACCAGCTATAATAGGCAGCAACTCATATCCATCCCTAGTGCTAATTTTTTGTAGATTCCACAGATTTGCAGGTGAATACAGGATCTCCTAAATATGAAAAGCATAAAGAGACAGCATAAAGATGTCCATCTGGAAGCAGAACAAGTTGGTAAAGAAAGCTGTTGAACAAAGTGAGAATACATCTTTGCTACTGGAGGGCAGGTGTCATGAATAAGTGGGACAAAACAGTAGGAGAAAGTCAAAGTTAGTGGGACATGGCTAGAACTGCAAGCCTGGAATTTCATGACATTAACGCAAGTTATTTGGAGAGCTATCCAGTCTGAAGAGGATGAAAACAAATGAGAAAAAGGGAGCTAAGAGAGGAATGAAGCCATAAACTGCTAAGGGCATAAGTAGAAGAGAGCCTACAGGCAATGGGATGAAACTAAACAATAAATGGAAGAGGGCTTGCATTTACACGGCATCTTCCTGCCACAGGGATGCAGGTAGGGCAGAATGACTCTGCAGGGTTACAATGGAGCACACGGCTGCGTTCACAGGGGACCTTCAAGGCACCACACAGTTCAAACGCTGCAATTACACCCTGCCTTTACGTCAAAAATTACTTGAATCCAGGCTGTCAAAAATGCTGATATGATGCAAAATTAGTGTATGAAATGTAGAGAAGCTAATTAATAGCCCTACACAAGTCCTGGAAACACCCTGAATGAAGGTTTATGTAATTTCTAATGCTCCAGTCAACTTGATGAAGGAAAAGTGCATAGAATTTATATGAACACTATTAATCCAAAAATACCAAATTTACACCATAAAAGAAGAGCAATTTTTTTTTTTTACCATGAAGTCCAGTATTAGGACAAGGGTAAGCAGTCTTCTGAGAGTCTTAGCTTTGAACTGATTCTACTGTACAGGAATCTCAACTTGGGTTTTTTCTTCCCCTTTCTATCCCTTTTTCCCCATTTTTCTGCTTTTGCAGAAAATAAATACATAAAGCTTCAGAACTTGATAAGTGTCTGGCAGTGATGAACTACAAAGCAATTTGAAAGAATCATTATTCTGAGTTTTCAAACTGCTGTGATTTTTGTCAGGCCAAGTTACAGCCTAGGTCTGCAGGTTACTGTGCACTGACTTCTAAAAGATCACTTCTCAGAAGAACGCCATCCATTACCACTGAAAAGAAATATTAACTGAAATACTGCCCAGAAACTCATTTGTGCTCCCTCACCCCATCACAAACTAACTGAAGAAATAGCTGTGGACTTCATGGCACACTCAAAGCATCATCCAGCTTTTTAAAACAAAAAACAAAACAAAACAAAAAACAACTACAACAAAGTCTAGCTCCTGCCTAGTCACTTAGTTTTTTTAGGCAATTCTTTGTGTCTGTGTTTGTGAAAATTACAATAAAATCACTATTTATACTGAAAATAAATTCCAACCAAAACAAACTAAAAAAACTCTATCAAAGCCCAAAGGCCAAACATTTTCAGACACAGGCTATAAATCCTAATTGAAAACATTTTGACTTCATGTTATTTTCATTTCATTATTATACAGAAAAGGGGATTAAAATCATTTACAAGTGCAGATTAAAACAATACTTCACAACAAAAAATGCAAGGATGTGACATTCTGGTAATATTTAATTTATAACTTACTTGATTCTAGATCTACACTGTAATATCAAGCACATACTCCACTACTAGTCATCAGTTCAATTCACATTCCAATAAAAACAACAAAAATCACTCTGCATTCCCACTTTGTAGAAACGGTATTTTAAGAATTTCTTGGAGAGATTCTTGGGTTTCTCAGGAAAGAGCTCTCAGAAGAAGGATTAAAAAGGAACAAGCAATTCCATTTATTTCTGATTCCCTAGATGTTCAATAAGAGTTTTAATTCAGAACTATCCTGTTTATTCAAGTACTTTTAGATAACTTTTTTCAAGTTTTAAGGGCCTGGCATACAGCATTGAGCTTCATCTGTAAGCACCATAACTCTACATATAAAGCATTTATTACCATTTTTTTTATTATTTTCAGTTTACAGTGCCAGTGTACAACATATGCTTGATTTAAAAGTCCTACCAAGTTTAATTGAAACAATCATAATGTCTACCAAACAACAATGAAAAAATATGCCAAATAACACCTTTATTTCCTCTAAATTAATACAACTTAGATAATACCAATGTAGTAGTGAAATACAACAACATACAGTAAAATAAATACCTAACTTCTACTTCTCAATTTCTAATTTATACATTACACAGGATGGGAAGGTAAACAAAACTGAAAATTCAATAATCCTTATTTCATTAGGAAGATATCATAAATGTTAAATTGTTTACTTAGAAAGGAAACTGTCTCCGTGAATTCTGGTTTGATTTGTGGCAGTCCTTGATAGCACTTCAACTTAGGCAGAGTATGGCCAAGAAACACAGCTCTCGGTGTAAAACCACAAATTAAGGAAGCGAGACCAATCCATCCCTGGTATGGGTCACTCCATCAGGGATCAGTCTGACAAAAGGTAGCACCATCTACATTTATCTGTTTCTTCTGTTTTGCAGAAGATGGGGATTTTCCTGATTTTGATATGCATATCTTGGATCATTTACTTCATCTCATGTTCACAAAGGAAAATGGGTTATTCACCTTAATCGTAACATTTTACTCATGGCCAGTTAAATAACTGTAGAAATTAGCTTGCCACACACCAGTGATGTGCCTCATCATTTTTCAGCTTCATAAACAAGTCAAAGGACAAGGAAATCTACCTTTTATTAACCAGCTTCTAACACAAAGTCATTTATGCCTCACTCTGCTGAGACCCTGAGTCAAAGGAAAAGAAAAGCAACTGCAGTAAGTTTACCAGTAGGTTGCTTTATTGAAATCTGTAAGGTGAAATTTTTTAACACAATGAAATCATCATAAAATATGTTATGTATTTATGATAAATGTAACTGTTATTGAACTCCTTTTCACTGTAACATCACCCTTGAAGGCAAGAGATTTTGTAGATTTCAAGAAAGTGTTTTTGTAAGGTGCTGTTCTACTTAAGCTTAAGTTGTATTTTCCATTATAAACTCCCATTTCCAGGGGTTTATTTTTCAGGCATAAAGATCTGCTTGGAATATGGCGTGTAAAGACTAAATTCAGAAGCTTTTTTTTCAGTGAGTATTTAAGGAAAAAAAAAACCAAACGCTCACATTAGCTATTTTAAAATAGTAATGTTTCAGGCATTCAAAAAAATTTCACACCTGCAAAGATTTGAGTCTGAATCTGAAGTACTGACCCCAAAAGCCAAAAATAATCTAAATAATCTCTTCAGTGACCATCTGCCTGACCAAGCCCAGTACTCCCCCACGACAAAGCAGAACCAGGAATACTAATATGGCAGCCTAAACACTGCAGCACTATCTTCAAAGACTGCTCTTTTCAGTCACCTTCATGAATATTTGAATCTTCTCTCAAATCTTCCTCCTTTTAGATGCATATTTTTCAAAACTGCAATTAAATTAAAACATACTTTTCTAGTTTGCTTACAGAAAAAGAAATGCAAGATCTTCCACTTTGACAAGCACAATTGCTTTGTTTTGTTAAGGTATCAATAGTGCTTGCATTAAAGCTTAAAAACTATTTCAATGAACTTGTTGATATTTAATTTACATGATTAAGTTATAGTGATCTAGGAACAGATGTCCTGGGTCAGAATACAGGTTCACTTAGCTCTGCACCCAGACTGATGCAGTAACTTGTGTGCAGGTACATAGAAAAGAGTAAGAATAGAATAAACATACTGTTTTCCCAGTCTGCAACTATTTTCAGCTTGACTTCTTGAGCCAGTGCTTCTAATATATTTAAACCATTGCAAGAGTAAAAATTTCATGCAAAAATTCACTAATCTTCTCCGGAAATTTTGTGTCTGTGAATATTTTTGGGATTTAGCACATAAAATGCTAATGATTTATAATAATTCAGTACAGGTACCTTGAGAGAATGTTACATGCAGTGCACCAGTATGTGACCACACATACAAAGCAACTCAAACGAACTTTAAAAGGTTTGATTAAAGATTAAAAAGGCAGGAAATACCAGATTAATCTCGAGGGCACAACTTTGATTTTAACACCCTTGTGCACGGCTGCTGTAACCAAACCTCTAACCACACCTCTGTGTGCTGGCTTTTTCCACAGAATTTCTGACACATTTGCTCACAGCAGTCATTGCTCTACCACAGCTTTTTCTCTCTCGTCTTTGATCATTATGTAATACATACTCACACCTTATTCTTTGCATGGAACAGCAATGTAGATATAAAGACATTTCTTTCCAGGCTTTTGACACTTCCTTACAGGTTTTCCTCCAATTCACACTGGAGCAACATGCTCAGTTTTGAGTTTTGTGAAGTCTGATAAGATGTGTGGCAGATTACTGATCCACTGAAGCAGATGTGCAGCACTAGAAGACTGAAAATAAAGAGGAGCCACTTGGTTGCCCATGTGGGACGTGACACGTGACATTACCTTTGTCCTCAAGCAGTGGTTAGCACTAATGGCACTTACAGCATTCCAAGTACACTTGCTCTCCATCTCACCTGCAGTGAAGTGTTGCAGCAGATTTTTCTTCTGTCCCAGTGTCCTCATCTATTCAGTCCCTAGCTGCAATCCTGCAGTCACAGTGCCAGTGTTCCTTCCCAGGAGATCACTGTGACACCTCTGCTCCCCTTCATCAAATGTCTCACTCCTTCCAACTCTTTGGGTTTCAGCTTGTACGCTGTATGTTAATCTTCCCTGCTCTAGATTTTTTTCCCAAGAAGTTCCAGTGTGTTCAGAAACCCACCCTGTAGAGATTTTTCCCACCTATAAACCCGTAGTGTCAGTTCCAATCCAGATGACCAAAGGGGTCACCACAGGCAGCCAGGAGCACAATGGCAGGAGAGTCCTGCCCGTCCCTGGGATTTGGGGAACAGAGCAGTGCAAAGCTGTAGGGCACAAGGGTCACACACATCCTCTGTGCACCAACATTTGCAGTGCCTTTACTGAAGTAACCATTGCAATACAGACAAATTGCAGAGGGACAGCTTATTCCACTTAAACCCTGTATTTAACTAGTCAGTGCATCTGCTACGGGTTTAGTATTAACCAAAATGTCAGAGTAGACAAAACCTTTCCCTCACCATTTCTAAATGTTCCTATTGCACATAGTGCTGGTGCCATAAAATACACGCTGATGATTTACCTGCAGCTGTATTTCAGTGAGCAAATCCTTCCCACCCTGCAACCGCCAAGCATGTCCCCATCATTCTGGGACAAAGGGGGATGGCAATGTAAATCCTTAAAGATTACATGGCCCCTTGTGAACGGTTAAGTGGAGATTATTTTAAAGACAATTACACAGAAACCTGACACACTCCTTTTTAATGGGCAGGCAGACTGTTGTTTATTTAGTTTTTGAAATCTAGTCTAAATTGGGCCTTGAGAAAGAGAAAAGCACCCTAGGTTTCAATTAACAGATTGTCTTCCACTAGCCAAGGGATAATTTGAGCTTTACAGAAACACGTATAAGAAGTAAAAATAAAGCGTAAGTACTTCCTCATACTGTATATTGTTTTGCATCAGCCTAGTTATTCTATGGTTCATCGCTGGTATTAAAAATCTACATGGATAGAGGATATCTAGTTTAGAGGATATTAACAAAGTATTACTGTCTCTTACTATTTTCAAGTCATTAAATCTTTCAGTGAAGTCCAGTTTATAAACAATGGTTTAGAAAAAACATCATACAGTTAAGAGCAGGTAAGACAGAGGCTTTCAGAATGCAACTGTGCAGCAAAAGGAGTATGTCAGTTGATAGCAACAAAATATTTTTGTAAGACAGAGTGATACTAGTTAGTAATATCTGTACCAAATTGGGAAATGTTTTGACTGCAACTATGCAAATTAGTGACTGGGACTGTCTGTTTAGATGTACTGGAATATATTTATGACACACATGCTGTGTGGCATGTCTACTGAGTAAAAAAAAATATTTTTTTTAATAGAAAAAGAAAATTCTTAATATCAGAGAAAAAGACTTCAAAACCTTTGTTTCATAGTTTTCATTCATAATGACATAAAAATTTAATTTCTGTAGACTAAAGTACTGCACTACATCAGAAAAAACCCCCAAAGCAATACACTTCAAGAAGAATAACTGTGTTACTGATGAGAATGAGGAGAATTAGAAATTGAGTTAGGAGCTAGGCATGCAATAGTGGTTTGCTGTTCTAATTGACTGATGCTTAGGTCCAAAGAAATTAAACATATTATTTTCTTTTTAATGATTATCATGAAAGAGTATCCGAACACTGCTCTCAGCAGCTGGAAGTAGCAAGAAGGAACTTATACATTTAAGCAAGAAAAACTCAACTTTCTACCCAGTATGAATTTCTGAGTTTGCCGCATACTTCAGTGTCAACAGAGGGCAGGATGATTATCTACCAAAGATTCAAGAAAACAAATTGACAAATTGGTATGTCCTTTAGCTTTTAAAATATACATATTCCCAAAACTGTGAGCAAAAAGGAACACGGGTCCCCCCTTGCAAGAAAAAAATATACATAAAAATTACTAACTTTTTTTTCTAGGCTAGTTTCTATTCTAATTGTGCCAAACTGTACATGCTACTTTGGTTTGGGGGTATCTACACACTTTAGAAAAAGAGCAGGGAAAATTGATTTCTGCTTGACAAAAGAACACCAATTGAAATCTTATAGAAAAACTAACACTTAATAGCTTTATAAATCCTAATGATTTCAGGAAGCAATTAGCAAGACGAGCTGTCACACAGTCATTGTACTGCAGACTTTCTATCGTGAATTCCAGACTTCTGCTCCTCCGCTAAATCTGGCTGAAATTTCCCAGTGTGATTTAAAGCTTGATGGGAAAAGACAGAGGGTGTTATCATTTTAGTCCTGTTGCCTCAAGAATGAAGGCCAAAATTCTTGCGTTTAAAACTAGTATGGTTGCACTAAAAATCTTGAGAATACAGGATTACAAATTTTTTGATGTATTTTTGCTATAATTTAGGAAAGCGGAGTTTCTTTAAGGAAGTTTCATTTATGATGCATGCTCAACTTCCTGTTTTTCTTCAGTTTTATACTGCAATTCTTTAAACACTTCACTCCTTCAGTTCTCTGAGCTGTCTTCCATCCTTTTAAAATCCCCATTGTTCTTGTGAAATTACATTATTCTACCTAAGAAGGAAAGCAAAGCTGTGGACCATATGGTATCTTCACTAAATTAGTAGAAGTTTCACTGATGCCAGTGGAAACCAGAATTCATCTACCCTACAGATTGCATCTGCATCTCATTGTTTGGGGTTAAACCACAAATGAAAAGGCAGTTAGATTTGATCGGTTAATTAAGCCTGGGGGACTAAAAATGTCATTAATTTAAAAATGTAATTATTTTGCTGATCTTTCAATTATTTAGTGATAATATAAAAACAGCCTCGATTATGACATCATGCTGGTTTTCACCCCACACCTCTCAGAAAGCTGCACTATTAAGCATGACTTGCCCTGGTAAAAATGCAACCTGCCTTCCTCCCACTTTCCATGGTGCTATGAAACGAGTAAGCACTCAGCAGTTAATATCAGAGAAGCAAATTTAAAATGAATTGGCATGCACAGAATTGCTTCAGTAGAACTGTCCACCTCATCGTGCCACAACTGTGAGTGCTTCCGCAGGGGTAGGTGTACTGCTCTCCAGTTTGAGGCTCAAGAGGAACCAAACTGCCTTTCACAGAAGGAGAGAGGATCTTCAGGGTGCCTTCAGAGTCCTGATAAGGTGACTCTTTCTGACCAGCAAAGAATCCTGGATGTACACAAAGTCTCCGGCCTGGCTCAGCAGACACCTGCGGTTGACCAGGAGTCATGTGAATGACAAGAGCCTTAGGGAATAGGCATGTCTGCCTTCTCTATGGAAGAACCAAGCTCATCTATCTGCTATACTTGTGCAGCTGGTCCATCTCCTTGGTGGAAAGCCCTGCCAGTGGGCAGGATTCTTTACTTGACACATCATTCCAGGCAGAGTTCAACTGAAAACATAAATATTTTTAACTTGCTGACTTGCCTCACCTATTCAAAGCATGGAAATTCCCCAGCATGTTCTTGAGCGCGAGAGCTGCCCTGGGCAGCTGCTGTGGCTTCACCACTGCCAGCCTGCACCTTCCATGCCTCCGAAGGCTGGCACGGTGCCCTGCTCCACAGGTGGCCAGCAGGGAGACACCTGCCACCCTGGCCTCGCTCCTGGGACAGGCTCAGGACTCAGCCACCAAGCCCGATCACATCCTGGTCCATTGCTGAAGGCTTTGTCAACAAACTCAAGGCATCGAGCCTCCTAGCAATGCATTTCAAGCACTTATGCCCAGCCACAGAAAAGACCGACATACTGGGAACAGAAAATGCATGGGCAGTAAAAAAAATAAAACATAAAGAATAAACTGAATATAATATGGTGAATATATTCTATTTTCATCTTTAAATCCTTCATTTTTAAGGAATATGAGGCTTCTGTAAAACTTACATTGAAATACTACTGAACTGAATGAATTCACAGCAGAAAGGTCTCAGACTACAAGAGGGTTATGGCCGTAAATCGTGATTAAATGTTTATGAGTTAGTTGAAATATTGCAAGCAAGATCTTTTTTTCTTTTTTCACTGTAGGGTGCACAGATACAGTGTAAAATCCTGTAGATATTTAGGGGATTGTGGGTTTAAAATATGGTTATTTATTGGTAGATCAATTTATTATGGCAATGGTTAGGGGCCCCACCTGAGATGGGATTACCACCAAGAAAGGATCTTCATAAAACAGAGTAGGGGCAGAAAAGACCAACTCAGGGCCCTGTTGAATGGAGATAAAACAGATGTAAAAGTCCAAGGATGGGAGAAGCAGCATGTTAGCTCTGTAACATAAGTAAAGAACTGAAACACAGAGATGAGATGACTTATCTAAAGCAGTACTACTACAGAGGGCAGAGGGGTACTTAGGCCAAGGGACAGCTCAAGTTTTCAACAGATACCAGGGAAAGAACCTGGAAGTAGAAGTGGACTAGATTATGCTCCTGTTTTAATTACGATGTCACACTCAATAACCTTCAATTTTCATTCCTCTCTAACCAAACATCCCATCACAGTGTCACAGATGGGGAGATGCTGCTTCAGAAAAAAGCACATTTTACAGCTGTGTAAAAACTTTCCTAGGAGTAAAATTTTCTGATTGTTCCAGGTGCGTGAAACATAGTCCAAAATCCAAATACAAGCTACTAAGACAACAAAAATGGCAGTAAGTTTAGGAATATTTTTCAGGCCTTTATTGCACATGGCTATGCGCTCAATGAATCAAAACATCCTACAAATGTGGTTTTGCTCTGATGAGCTCATGATTGATTCAACCAAGTAGTTATCCTTCAAATCCCAGTTTTCTGAAATAAACTTTCACAGGGATATTCCCCTCTCCTGCAAGTCTCAATTATGCACATACCATATAACAGTTAAATTAAATGCACATTTAGTCAGTTTGGTCTGCAATTACTTAGTTGTGCAGGAACAGCTTGCACGCTCTGGAAAGTTTATCTTGTTAATTATGAGTCCACTACTAGATATTTATGCAAGTGAAATTACCACGACATGTAAAGATGTGTAACAGCTATTTACACTCCCCTGTGCTCTGAACAGAGCACAATTCCTTCAGAAACCTTAGTGCATATTTATACATTTAAAGACCAATCTAATATATAAACATATATAAGGTTCTGGCAGCTCCTGAAAACCTGCATATCCTGAATTTTCATGCATGAGTTCACAATGCAAACAACACAATTTTAAAGCAGCAAAATGAAGTGTGGAAGGATGTGTTTACAGAAATAAAAGGAAAAATAAACCCTGGTTTATGCAGCCATGCTACCTTACCCCACTAAATACCACCCCAGCTGAAGGAAGAACCATCAGTCAGCCCTTCAGTGCACTGCCGAGCAGCAGCACTGGTGCTGAGCAGAAAACTGGCCTGCAACCAAAAACTCTTCCTTCACAGGTTTAAAAGGATGCACCACAGCTAAGACTTGCTGAATTCGAAAGGACAATCAGCAGGAAGCCTGTTCACAACCCAGAAATCAGGAGAGTTCATGTCCCAAGTGCTCTCCCTAAGAAGAGGCAGACCTCTGATATACTCAGGTATTGAGGGTAGTAAGAGAAGTGGGCTGGCCAGCTCTCTTTCCCTTTCCTCAATCATTTCTGCTGCTCTGTGCTCCTAGAGACTTCCAGCATGGTCTTCCTATTGCTCTTTCTACTGCTAGAGCAGTTTGGACTTCAGCTTGTGCAATTATCACGTGCTATTACCATTTAATCAGTCACCCACAGCTGGCATTACATCAGCATTACAGCTGGCATAAAGCAAGCGATAATTTTTAATACTTTAGAGTTTCAATAATGCTAAAAGAAAAATTAGTATCTTTGTGTCTGGCACAGCTTTAAAGAATGTTAAAAGCAAGGGATGTGTAAGAGCTTTTCAAAGCAAAATGTACTGTGGAATTTTATTCAATGGGAAGAGTAAAGCAACCTAACAACAGAGGTTGCAACCAGTTCACTTCAGAATTACACATCTATATATACATACATAAATAGACACAGAGAAATGTGTTATCATGATTACATTTTTTTCTATCTACCTGTTTCAGGACTGAAAATAAACAATCCTTGAAAAATAAATTATCAATAATTAGTTGAGTCTCAACAGCAGAGTGCCTGTCAAATCCTTTCAAGTGACTGAATTAATTTCAAATACTTTGTTGCTCTTTTTTAAACAGCACGGAAAAGAAATAATTCAGCAAATAGCATCTGGGTCCCATGAGCTCTTTGATAATACTATGCCTGTATTAAAAGTGTTTTTGGAAATCCTTGAGTACATTTCCAGTATGTCAGAAATAAAGACGACTGTCAGATACTCTTATTAATCAGTTGGAAAAGCCAAAACCTCCCAGTGGGAGGCAGAAATGTTATACTGATGCGATTATGAGTCACTGCAGTTTTGGTTGAATCAAGGCCATTTATTTGAAGATCTGCTGCCCAAAAATGCCTCCTAATTTGCAAAATTCTTCTTTTTTTCTTTATTCTCTTTTTACCCCCCCTTTTTCTAAACTGGATATCTTATATAAAAATTTGTTTCCATCACTTTATGCTGAGGAATTTTCTGTTGGCCCTCATGTAGCATGATGCCTGTAACATCCAAAACAGAGGGCTCCAGGATGTCTGCCATAAGAAAATATAGTGGCTTGCTTTATTTTTAAAGATTAATACAGTTGGCAACCACGAGGACATGAATGACATGATTTACAAGTTTGTGGGCCAGACAAAAAAGGATCGAAAGATTATCTGCAAGCAAAGAATCAACATTTCAAACTGAGGAAATAGGAACAGAAAAGGCTCATCTGTTCACAGACCAAATCTTTCCAGCAGCCCAAGGTAGCAGAGAAGAGAGTGCGGGAAGTCCTCTGCGCCAGCTCCCTCTGCAGGGGTTTGGCTGCAATTCTGGCCAGCAGATTTCACCCTCGCAGCTTACAGTTGCATGTAATTCCTGGGTCTGAGTGGGAAACAAATGCACAAGTGAGCAGACCACTTCTAATGGCTGGAAAATAAATGTAAGACAAATCTCTTATTTTTGGGGGGTTTTGTCTTTCTAACCCAATTTACGTTACCTGAACTCAAGTGCCTGCATTTTTAGTGTCTAACTGGCAGCACTTTGGAACATTGCCATAAAGAAGACTCTCTACATTAAGAACTATCTGCACTCTAAAACAGGTGGGTGGTTTGACTGTGGCATGAGTAGTTTGTGAATGAATAAGATAAGCTACCTTCAACAGCACCCCTGAAAATCAGTTGTTCCCCCTTTGCACTTCATGGCACAAGCCTGGTGAGACACATCTCACATGCTTAGATGCTTTCTTTGGGTTTCAGGCTTCTTCCAGACCTGCCTTTATATTGTGAGAGACACTAGAAACGGCACCAGAACAGGAGCTGAATTAAAGTTTTGTATTATGAGTCCTGAATATTGGCATTCCTTGGCCTTTTTCTCCTGGTTTCCAGGTTTTCATAAAAGACAACAGACTTCTTGGTTATGAAGATCATATAAACTCCTAGAAACTGCCAGGAACAAGCAGATGGGGACAAAACCACATAACATGTCTACTGGTAAGCTACAGACCACAGTCTGGAGAATTCAAAAAGCATCAATTACTCCTGACTTTGAAAGACTCTTTCAAAGGCATTTCTGACTCCTTCCCACACCAGCCCTAAGGGAAGAAACAACCCTCTCATTCTGCTCTCAGCCCAGTATGGAAAGCAAAGGACTGCTTCAGCTGCACCATCCAGCACTGAAAAGGAAAAGAGAAAAAGCACAATTTAAACTAGGGTGGGATCAGGGAAGGATACTGCAGCCAAATCAAACACTTTCCAAGTGCTGGAACAGAGCACAAGCCTAAATACAAATGAACCCTGCCGGGTTTATGATCTGCACAATGAACTTTATCAAGGTATCAGTTCAAGACTACACGCTGTTTACAGATACAGCACTCAAGCCTTTCAGGGGCTATGGTAATACTAGGTAAATACATGCTAGTAATGACTTCTTCCCAAGGATTAAGCTGTAGCAGTTGGGAGCTGAACATCAGAGGTTCTTGTTCACGTCTCCTGGTTTCTCATTTTCTGTACCCAGATGAATGCTTCCTGAACACAGTGACTGGAAAAAATGGTCTTTTCGCTCAAGCATTTAAGCAGTCAGTCCTCTAGTGAGTAATAATACCAAAGAAAAACAATACTAACCGGATGGACTGAACTCCAACCAACAGCTCCCCCTACCAGCCAATTCAAAGAGGATCAAGAGAAGCAAAAAATGAAGGCATCTTACAAGTCACTGATAAAATACTGGATTTAGCTTTAATGTGATGTTTAAATCTACAAGATAAAGGTTTTCTATTTTGCTTTATAATATGAGAGCTATATTTTACTACAGCTGTGTTGGAAGGTAAGTCACCAGCTTCTGCAGCAGGAAACTGCATACATTTGGAGGCAGATGTTGACTGAATTTACTGTAAGCATTGCAGATTCCCAGAAGCACTTGGATTCAAAGGGACCTTGGGACATCTCCAGCCTAACCTTCTGCTCTGCCAGATCAACGCTGAATTTGGATTACATTGTTTAGGGCTTAATCCCATTGGGCACTGAAAATCTCCAAGGGCAGAGGCTCCATAACCTCCCTGAGTAATCTATTTGCTTAATTATCCTCACAGATTTTTTTCCTTTTATTTTAAATTTATGACAACTCTTTCTTGTTATCTCGCTGGACGTCTCCATAAAAATCCTAGCTCCACCTTCATGGCAACATCCTCTTTGATGTATCAGAAGGCTGCTATTCCCACTTTTATTCCTACCTTTGTGAAATCCATTTAACTAAAAGTAAGTCTCGAGGGCAACTGACAATGATTTTTTGGACACACAACACACACATTGTTTGCATTCAGCTACACACAGAGAGAGAACTCATTTATCATGAGGCTATGTGATCCATCACGTAGACATCTCCAGACGTCCGAGCTGGCTTACGGATGTTACACAGTACATAGATAAATCTACCTGTCTTGTGCACACATATCTATTCAGCATACCAATAGGGCATCTCGTATTTTGAAAGCATTTTATCTGTCATTTGTTCGGGGATTTTCAGTTCTGAAATAGTTTTCAACATTCTGAGCAGCTTCAAAGAGCCATTTGCATTCTTTCCTTAAAAAAACCTAACAAAACAACAAAAAACCACAAACTCCAAAGCCACAAAATAACAACCAAAAAAAAAATCACCAAAGCCCAACAAAACACTCAAATGTTTAATCAAAATGTTTTCCTCTGCTTTCCACCAACTGTTTCCCTTATCCACCCACATACGGTTATATGCCCTGACTCTGAAGTATGTATTAATAGTACAGTGTAACAGCAGCAGGCCCAAAGCATGAATTTTGCATCTGAAAATGTGAGATTCCCAAACTTCTCAGTGAAAGGTGCAAATAGGTATTTTGAATGCTTAAGAAGATTGACTATGTTGATTCTAAAAGTTGTTATATACTTATGAGTCAGAAATCTATTTTAGTTCCTTTAGGATTATGTTTATGACACTCTCTAAGCCTTACCTTTGAACTAAGGTTCTTATACCTTATATAAGCACAAAAATAATACCTCTAATACCATTTAAAGCCTTCTAAAATGTTTATTGGTTTCCCTAATACTTGGTGAGTATATAAAATGCTCAATGGTGAAATGGAGTGATTTAAAGCTTTTAATAGCTCTGTAGAAGGAAAAAAAAGGTATGTAATTTGTTTGTTGCCTTTTCTCTTGTAAAAAGCATATCTATACCCGAAACTTGTGCTCCAAAAAAACTCATATATATACTGTACGTAAATTATGGATTCACGTTTACTGCCACATGCTATTTCTATACAGCACAGACTTACACAACTACAACCCTAAAGAAACCAGTTCTCAGGTTCCCATGTATGAGCAAAGCACTTCTGCCTTCACAAGCACAGGACAGAAAAAGCACAAGCAAAGTGTTCAACATGATCACAGAGAGCATGAACAACTGAATACATCCCGGTTTTTTACTTCTTTTTTTTTCCCCCTAAATAGCAATATATTGCAGCATATTCGTGGAACTGCACATCAGAAACTTAGTTCTGAGTGTAACTTTCTCCTTCAACTCACACAACATTTTTTGATCGATGTTATGTGGCTAAAGCCATAGCATTTTAAAACCTCCAATTTTAAATGCAGATAAAGAACAACCTTTTCCTTACTGACGTAAGTGAATCACTGATAGGTGTTACAGTTCAGCTTTTCCAGGTACAAGAGACACTTGACAACAACTTATTGCACTTTGACTTACACTTATAAATTGGTCAAATGCAGGGTCTCAGAAAAACATTTATTACTGTAAGAAACTTTCTCAGTTCATTAGTTACTAACAATAAAACAAAAATATTATACATATCTACAAATAGATATTTCATCATGTATCTGTAGACAGATGCTATTTAATCTTTTAGCAAACTCCATCATGAGGAGAAACAATTTTTTTCTATTCTAATTAGATACACTTTTATCTTCTGATCTTCTTGCTCTTAAAATCTTTCACCAAAAAGCAAAGTCCTCCACCTGTGTTTGCATTATTTTGTATTTGCCTTTCACAAAATCCATGGAGAAATAAACTTAAAAATAATAATATCCTTATATACGCATATATTACTGTATGTGCACTCTTATTTATATAAGAGAGTCCACACATTTTTTCAGGCATCTCAGGAATGCTGTACAAAACCCTGTGTGCAGTCTCAAGCACCAAGTCTACAAGAGAGGAAATCTGTGTTTGCTTTCATAATAGTAAATCAACTTAACATGAGAGACAGAACAAAATTCTTTCTCTCTAGTCACCTGCTAGTTACTTTCATATATTAAACATTCAGAAAATAAACCACCGTTAGCCATACGGTTTTATTTGCAGTCCCTGACTTCCAAACAGTGAATATGAACCAGCCACAGCACAAACATTCAAAGCCCTGTGAAGAGCAGAAGCCATCCCAGCCCACATGCTCAGTGGTCCATCAGCTGCTCCACGGAGCCTGACTTTGCCATTCCCTGCACCCGGGAGCCCCAGGGTTCACAGCCTCATCTGCCAGTGGCTGGCACTCAGGCCTGCTAGACGACCTCCAAGTTTCTTAGAGTTCACACAGGCAGACGGGGAGCAGAGGGTGTAGACAGGGGATGGCTGGATATAGGAGATTACAAGAATAGACACTGCAGCATGAGATGAGTGTAATGACCAGTAACCTGCTTACAAGGAACAAGCTCCATCTATATCCTTCTCTCTCTGTCTTTATGTACTTCCTCCTCCCTGACCCACTTTCATCAACCTTTGAACCCTCCCTCAAATATCCCATACCAAATCCTGCACATTCACACAACCCCATTAAAATATCCTTTAATAAAGTTTTATACAATCCCCAAATACTCTGGCCACAGAAACTCTGGCTGCAGGAACTCACATGAAGTCCTCTGACCCTTCAGGCAACAACCTCCCTAAGATCTTGTGCTGGTTTTGGATGGGTAGAGTTAGGTTTCCTCATAGTAGCTAGTATGGAGCTATGCTTTGCGTTTGTGCTGGTAACAGTATAGGTAAGACAGAGATGTTTTTGCTAATGCTGAGCAGTTCTCACACAGCATCAGGGCCTTTTCTGCTTCTCACCCCACCCCACCAGTGAGCAGGCTCAGGATGGACAAGAAGCTGGGAGGGAACACAGCAGGGACAGCTGACCCCAACTGGCCAAAGGGACATTCCAGACCATATGACATCAAGCTCAGCGTATAAAGCTGTATGAAGAAGAAGGAAGGAAGGAAAGGAAGGGGAGGGGGGGGGAGATTCAGAGTGCTACCATTTGTCATCTCAAATCACAGTTATGCTTGATAGAGCCCTGCTCTCCTGAGGATGGTTGAACATCAGCAAGGGAACAGAAGGCGGTGAATGAATTCATTGTTTTGATTTGCTTGTGTGTGCACCGCTTTTGCTTTACCTATTAAACTGTCTTCATCTCAAGCCACAAGTTTCCTCACTTCTACCCTTCTGATGTCCTTCCTGTGTGTCCCCAGCACAGGAAGGACATTGATCTGTTGAAACGAGTCCAG
The DNA here is from genome assembly GCA_013399875.1 of Gymnorhina tibicen. Lineage (NCBI taxonomy): Eukaryota > Metazoa > Chordata > Aves > Passeriformes > Artamidae > Gymnorhina > Gymnorhina tibicen. Next base: position 3,825,191 of record VXAZ01002838.1, on the reverse strand, counting down.
AGAAGGGCCAAAGAGATGAACAGGGGGATGAAACACCCCTCCTGTGAGGCAAGTCTCAGAGAACCGGGATTGCTCAGACTGGGAAAGAAAAGGCTTCAGGGTGACCTAACTGTGGCCTTTCAGTACCTGAAGGAAGCCTACAGGATAGATGGAGACAGACTATCTACAAGAGCATGTAATGACAGGACAAAGTAATGGCTTCCAACTGAATGAAAGTAGGTTTACATTAGCTATTAGGAAAAAATTCTCACTGTGAGGGTGGTGAGGCACTGGACCAGGTTGCCCGGAAAACTTGTGAATGCCCCATCCCTAAAAGTGTTCAAGACCAGGCTAGATGGGGCTCTGAGTAACCTGGTCTAGTGGAAACTGTCCCTACTCATGGCAAGGTGCTGGAACTAGATGTTCTTTAAGATCACTTCCAACCCAAGCCACTATGGTTCTGTGATTCTGTCCCCATCCCACTGTGGGGTGAGTGAGCAGGCAGCTGCGTGGGGCTTTGTTGCTGGCTGGGGTAAAACTACAACAGAGCTCATGCCATCCATAGGAGGTTTGTCTTGGTGACTTTCACACCTGGGACCTGGACAGGCACTGCCTTAGGCACAGGCACTGGCAACACTTGGGTTACTGCTGCTACCACTGTACAGTGCTGCTGACAGCCCTCTGAGTCTGCTGTGCCTTCGTGTGGCCTCTGCTCAGTCCCTGCTCACCACACCCAACAGATACCCATGCAATGACCTTCTCAAAAGTGATTTCGTTTTGCTAACAAAATCAGTAACTAACTTGAAATTCATTTCAGATGGTATGATCTGCTGTCCTGTGATAGAACAAACTAAACTGAATGTTCAAGTTTTGTTGAAACATATTCTAGAAAATTTCAAGAATAAGTGAGTATAGTAAGTATAAGTCAACAATGGGATAGTGTTTAAATTGCCTAGATTATGCATAGTAAGGATAAGTGTCTATTCAATGTAAATACACTCCTAAAGACACGGGAACTCCCCATCCAAGGTAATCAGTGAAGTCATCCGCACTGGGTGAGGGTGTAGCAAAGGCAGTGCAAGATAACTGCTATAAACACGCTTGATTTTATTAGTAAGCTAGCTTTCAACAGAACTGTTTTCATGTACAGGAGGTATTTTAATAAGCAAGCATCATGGACTTAGCACTTTCTTCGTATGCTATTCATGACAGAGACTTGGCACTTGTCACCAACATATTTACTATGATTATATCACAAATAAATGGACTAAAACAGAAAGCAAAAAAACCTACTAAATCTAAAATTTACTCAAAATACAGGCCTTTATTTTAATGGTCAGGATTTCAGCTTCAATGTTTAATTGCCATGGGGAAAATCTAGTCTAATAAACACTGAATTCAGTGCTATGTTGAAGATCTAATTTGGTGTGCAGCAGCAGCTGAGAGAAGGATTTCAGTGACAAGAGCTGCTGCACACAGACAGAATGGAGAAGAATTCTGCAGCATGAAGTCTGCCAAAGCCTTCCACTATTTTTTTAATTCTAAGGTTTTGGTTTATATCACATTTGTAACTATTTAGAATGATTTTCATACTAAGAATAAAAGAGAAGATTGTAAGTGTTAATTTCCAGGAAGTTTTTAAACTGAAAAATAAATTCCATTCCAAAATGTAGCCCAGTGAATCAGAAAACAGTAACAGTAAATGTGTTAACAATTTTTGAAGTTTATTTGCAAGTTCCATGGTCCTAAAATAAAAATAATGTACTTCCTAATTTTCTCACCCAGAGATAACTGGAATTTCAAGGAACAGCTGAGGGATGTTAATGATCAATAAAAGAGATTTACTTCAACAGTTCAAAGTTTGGGAGCAGAACTGAATACATCCCTTTCAGAGCTAATGCTGTGTCAGTGACCTGGATTATTGAAATGTCATTTATGGCACCCTAGTTCTCTCTTACTTTTCACTTACGAGAAGTCTAGTGCCACATAAAATTGACATTTCAAATACTATAGCAGTGGTGTTATTTCCTAAGCAATTATATAATTCACTGATTTCCTCAAAGAAATAAAAACAAACAAAAACAATCATACAACACAAGACAAAGTTCCACATATTTTTGTGAGAAACTGTATCTTGTTACCAAGTCTCTTGACAAGTTTTGGCACCTGAGCATCCTATATGAAGTTCCTGCCCTTCTAGTTCTCTGAAGCAGAAGTCCCCCATAAGCATCCGAATAAACCTGAAAATCCCAAAGTAGTACACTATTATCCTTCCTGAATATACCTAGATATTAGCAATGCTGCTGTTGGGTATCAGACTAACTAAGCTTTATTATACAGAAAACCATTCTGGTTCTGTCTTTCTTAGTACTTTTCCTTAAACAAAAAGGAGTGTAATTATTTATGCTTTCCACTGCTGTTTAGGCATTTTAGTTATATACGAAGTGGGAGTTGATACAAGCCAGTTGGTTTTACTCCATTCTTTGCATAAAACTACATTTCAAGATTGGAAAAGAATGCAGACATTTCAAAACCCACAGACATAAATTTTTTTGGATTATATTCATTTTTAATGAGGATTTGTAAGACCTTGACATTAATTTTAGAGCAGGTACAGTACCTACACATATTCTGCTCAATTTAATATTGAGCCCAAAAGAAAACAAATTCTGAGTTCAAAAACAAGATGACAATTCCACTGAACTTAACAGGATTGCAAGAAATTTATTTGAAAACAGAAATTATCAGCCAGATTTTAACCAAATTTAAGCTGGAAGTATTGCATTAATTACAGAAATTAATTTTGTTATGTCTAGCTGCATTACAAATTACTACCTGCACTTCCAAATTCACATTAATATTGATAATAACCATTCAGAAATCCTTAATCCACTGGAAAAATAACGATGCTATTTCTGAAATGAAACAAAACAAAGTGTGAGAAAAAAGTAGATGATGGTTAATTGTATTCTACCTTTTAGGCTCCTGTGAGAATGGTGCATAGACAGGGTTTCAGTTTTGAGCATGAGTAATCCTATTGATTCATACAGAAGTATTCATATTCTTAAGATTTAGCATATACTTCCATAAATTGCTCAAAAACTGAACAGCAAAGCTCTTAAGTGGAAAAGCAGCATCCTCACTTCTGAGATAAAAAAGTAGTCAGATGCATATAATAAATCCTGTTCTCTTTTACTTTTTTGTGTACATGAATATAGTGAAGACAAACCTTAAGAATCTAAACAGTCTCCTGAACATATTTCAGTTTTTATTTAGCTGGTTTTTCACTCCCTATAACAAATCTTACAGTTATTTTAATTCAAAATATATATAAAAAGTACTCAGTTATATAGCTAATATCAATTTTAAAAATATATACATCAAATTCAGAGAAACAAGTGTCAGAATAGGCTGCAGAAAAAGAACTGAAATATTACATGTAACTCAAAGAAATTCATCAGAGACCATCTCTTACTGAAGGGTAAGGAAAAGATCACATCCTAAACTGAAGATAGCTATTGGAAAAAGAGAAGCAGAGAGGCTAAAGTGAAATCATTTCATTCCACAGCTGTGAGCTGCTTGTGACTCAGAGACTCTTTGCTGTTTCCAATATAATCCTTTTTGTGCCTCAAGCTCCGGCAGGTCCCTGAGCCTTCACGCTGCACTCTCCACTTCCCCACATACGTATGTTCTGCAAGTGTTTGTACAGCAACACAATACCAGCATTAGCCCAATACAAAAACATCCAAGTAGAAAAGTGTTTAAATCTTGTGCTGTATTAAATTAAATGTAATACAAGTAAATGTTTCAGTTAATAAAAAGTCTCTGTAATAACTGTAAATCACTGTGCATTAAGATAACATTTATCATAATAACATTCATTACAATGAATAAGCTGATTTGTTAATAATGCAGATGTCACATGCACTTCAGCGGGATTCCTTTAGTCACCAACACCACAGCCATTATTTTTCAGCGCTTCCAAAAACACTAATGTGCAATGTTAATCTGAAATCCATACCTCTGTTATTTTCACGAAGTAACCGGCAAGGTTTGTTTAGGCAATTTCATGCCAAGCTTCAGAAGTGTGCTCTCTAACCTTCTTCAACACATAATTCAAGATAAACACTTTCTTCATGACAGACGTTTCAAGAGATGAAGGAGTGGAACAAAGGCAGAGAGTGACACCAAGCACAAGTTCTGCACCATTAAGATGAATGGACAGATTAGCTGGAAAATCCATAATGACACGTTGTGCTGGCTGAAGCAGTTCTGTTTATGCAATTACAGCTTTGTTGCTTAAACTAAAGGAAGTTCTGAACAAGACCTTTACCTCAGTAGCCCTGCACCAGCACTTCGCCAGTGCTTCAGCATCCCCACCCATCAGTGCCAACCACTGCAATTCACCTTACATCTCATTAAAGGTTTTAAAGCGTCACCCAATGCAGGACAAATGGTTCATTAGCCAAATCGTTATGGGCTAAATACAATCTTTATGCAAAATGTCCCAAGCAACTTCAGGTATATTGGCAGCAAAAGCAAAGTAAGTCTAGCAACATACTCCCATCCAGCACAGCCAACCCACATCTCAATACCCACAGATTGCAAGATGTCTTCTGCCTGCCTTTAAAAAGAGCTTTATCCAGCCTATCTAAAATGCAAAAACTGGGAGTGCAAGTCTTTGCATGCTTCATGCTAGAAATAGCAAAGCAACTTTGCATGAAAGAAAGCCTGCTGCAGTCCAGCGTGCCTTCTCAGTATGCTTGCAGCAATATTGAAGACCACAATGCAGAGGTGCGCCATGAATTAAAACCTGACCAAGGTTTTTCTTTCAGTAGTGACTTGTTGTTGTCCGCATCTACCATACAATCAGGAACCTGCAGGAGCTCAGGAAGGAGGCTTTTCAATAACCTTTTCCATGTGGTCTCCCGCAACATGTACTCGCCTGGCGTAAGGAGACACAGGAATAACTCTTTTAAATCGCTAGGGACCAGCACAATTGATGTAAAAGTGGCTTTCAACAGTCCCTTAAAATACTCGCTTTTGCGACCGAACTCTTTTCTGAGCCCTACCGAGTCGTTTCTTGTTCTGGTAGGAGAAGAGCTCCCAAGCGGGACTCTCTCCCCTTCAGTTATATGAAACTGGCGTGACAGAGAGGTGGGCACACAGTTCCGGGCCCCAGCTCCACCTGTCACAGCTCCCAGATTGTGGGAACCAGGCCGCGGTGCGTGGGAACAGGAAGCGGGAAAGGGAGGACAAGAGGGAGGCGTGGGAATTGGGCGGAGCATGGTGTGGGAACTAAGGAGGAGCTAGGAGGCAGGTCCAAGGATGATGTCACAATAGGAGGAACAGTGGGAGGAGTTGGAGGAGGGGCTGGAGGCAGAGACGTAGAGGAAAGGGAGGAGTCTAAAGCATAGGAGGACCAGAAGGGGTTGGAAGGGGACAGGGAGACTGGGTGGAAAGGATTGTGGGAAGAAGCACAAGAGGGGGGCCATGCCATGTGGCCACCGCCATCTTGTGTTCTTTGGGGGCCATTTTGGGACAGAGAGACCGGGAATGAGCTAACCTGGGTGTTAACCGGGGCATTAGAACTTAGGGTAAGGGGATCCGGCCGAGGGACTAGGGAAGGATCTCTGACATGTGCTGGCTCCCCGTCAGCCCAGGAGAACCCTGCGCTTCGCGGTTTGCTCCTTGCAATCTACCCAGTATAGGGGACATGAGGTGAGGGGAAAAGGTGGTGAGGCGAGTGGTTTTAGGGAGAACTGGGGAAGATTGAACAGGCAGTTTATCCATTTCCCGATCATTGTTCCTTTTAGCTGTTCCTTTACCGTTGACTGAATTATTACACATAAGTGGAAGAATTTATTGCCGGATGTATCCCCACTCTTTGTTAACTGTGTTAATTTAAGTCCCACTCTATTCCAAAACTCAGTGGATTCTACAGCTCCGGGGAATATGTTACGGAAATGGGCAAACAACCACCTAATGAACTTTTTTAACTGCCCTTTAGAAAACTGAACATTCCCCCCTCTCAGGGATCCCACAACTTGGATGTAAAATTCCCTCTGCTGGCTGGACAGCCTAACACCTATCTCTGTCACACCGCAGCACTAACTTCAACCCTCCTTGCAGGGAAGATGAAGAAATAAACAAAAAGGGTCCGAGAAATCGCTCAGTGTGTAGCTGCACACGTCCCCTATCCCTGGGGACTGTACTCCCACCTTTTGGGGTACTCACCGAACCAGCAACCTGGGAACGAAAAACCGCAAGAAGGGTCTGCGTTCCTGAAGAGGGTCCCTCTGGGCTTTGAGGGGTTGTCCTCTTTGTCCCCGGCAGCACAGCTGTGCAAAAAAACAGTGTGCAGACACGGAGACCACTGCCGCACCAGGGCTGGAAATTCCCAGAAAATCCTGAAGCTCAGCCTTCACCGTGGGGTCCAAGGAAAACGGGGGATGGGGGGCCCCACACTGGGCTCCAGCTGACGTGGCCGTGTGCTCTAGAGAGCCCTTTCTGCTAGCCCAGCCGCTGCACCAGCCGTGCCAAGTCCAGGGCTGCCCCCAGGCCCAGAGTGGCTCAGGTGGCAGAGCAGAGCAGGAAGGCTGCGACTGCTCTCAATACCACAGCCAGGTGTCTGGCTGCGTCTGGAGAACGTGGCAAAGAAGGAGAGAAGGACTTCTGTGTGCTTCACCCAGGAGCAGATTTATCCCCAAACAGAACAGCAGGGACAAAAGCCACAAAATGACTGGTACCCCAGCTTTTAACTGGGGGAGGAACCGGGAGGGGAAACAAAGCATCAACCAATAGGGGGGAACTTAGGAGGGATTAAACCAAAGAGTGACAACTAAATTGCCAGTCAGGAAGTAGGAGGGGAGGGTATATCCAATGGGGCATCGAGTTTAACAGAACTTTCCAGAAGGGAGGGAAGGGTTTAGGCAGGGAATTGACATACATTCATATGGGGCTTAGGGTAGATGGACACCAGGAGAGGGAGGGGGGATACAGGATTGTGCCAATAATAGGGGAAGACGGTACAAACCATTTTTCTGCGTATCTACTAGGAAACCTCACTACCGCAACTTACCATGTCCTAACTGACTTAATGGGAAATTACAAAAGGAGAATTATCTATGAGTTAGGAAACACTGGCTTTCGTGGAATACTAGGATAAAAGAAAAACAGCTTGAATTTGTGCATGACTGTTCTGCATTTCTCACCAATAAATACCCTGAAGGCTCCTCAGAATAACTGAAATATTACTCTAGCGTTACAAATAGCCTAGTCTAATGTTGGCCGAACACAGATTGCTGAAGGATTTCTGGGTGCAGAATAAAATGGAATTTTCTGTGTTCTTCTTCTAGGCAGGTGAATAATACACTGACAGAGATCTTCTTATGAAACAGAACACCTGTCCCCAACCTAATGGTTACCTCTGTTTCTATTTTAAAGTCACATAATTTCCTCACAGCAAAACTAGCCTTAGATCATAACGAAAGGTAATATGTGCACAATATATGCTGAAAATTATAGGAATGCTGGAGAAAATGCTTTAAACCAACATATATTGACCCCCGTATTTGTGCAATTGAATGTGGTGATAAGTTTGCCCCTTCTAGTCCTGAACTTCATGAATCCATAGAAAATGAGGATCAGATCCAAAATATCCTAAATATTAACATTAATCAAAGTTGCAGTAATCATATGATGCATTTTCAAGTCTGCTTTAAGAAGGCTTTCCAGAGGCACAGCAAAACTTCTGAACTCTGCAGACACAGTTCGTGGAGATTATATAGTCATAAAGAATACTGGGTCAGGAAGAGACAGCAATTGCAGACACTCAGGCCCGGGTTGGCATACAAACTGCTTAAGAGGTAAGGGGGTACACAGTACTTCAGGATATGGTTCCGTGAGTAATTTTTTGCACAACATGGGGAATCCAATACTCACTCATATCACAGATCAGATTATAAATAACTAAAGTTTTGCAAACGTCAAAAGTCCAAAGCAAGTTTTCCTGAACTCCCATACAGTCTAAGCAGCACCAAAGCTACCAAGTGCTTTCCTTTGGACGAGGATGCTGCAGGTGCACAAAAGTCAGTCTTCCTGTAAGCCACAACCTCTTTGGTCCAAGGTTTGCAATGTTTCAGTTGATCTTGACCCCTGGCCAGCCTGGACACTAGGCAGAACAGCACTCCAATCGCCCTTAGGATGGCTGTGCTCTGTACATAATTAACTGTCCCAACAAAATTAGGTTTCTCTCAAAATGCAGACATAGAAGCTTTCTTTTCAAAGCATAGCTGTCCCAGAAAAGTAGTAAGGCTTCCAGATCCTGGCCAAGCTTCCCCTGAAAGCCCAGTTTAGCAGGAAGCAAGACCTAGATCCAGTTTGCTTCTCAGCTGGAGGAGGTCCCAAATGTAACTTCTGCTTTCTGACCTACTTGAATTCAGACAGTTGGAGAGTTCGGGTATCACAAGGTAAAAAGCAAGCAAAAAATGGTACCTTGCTCTGGCTGACTGGTGAGAGAAGACCTAGGTCCTGATACCTAACTTCAAGATTATTTTATTTTTACTGTTTCATAGGAAGTTCAAAAACCATCACAGCCCTATAACAGGCTTTTAGTTTTCTTTCTTTGAAAAAAAAAATTGTAACACAGATTTAAAATCTTCTATCATACATCTTTTGAACATTTGTTAGGATTCTGAGCAGGGAAACTTTGGTTGCTATAAAATCTCAACAGTCAGAGAAGGTGATAAATATAGCTTGCAATGTGATTATACTGAAACAGTTTGTTCCAGTCATACAAGACTCTTGACTTGACATTCCAATTAAAAAAAGAAGCAACAAAAAAAATATTTCAGATACATACTTCGGTATTGAAGTCAAGGAACTATGAAATTTTCTTTTTCTAAGATGAAATAACTGGAACAACTGACATTTTAGCTACAGCAGCTACTTATACTTCCTATAATTTCCCTTTATTTCTAGATTAAATTAAATAAAAACTTCCCAAATGCACGAAAGCAAACTCTTTGTCATTTCTATGACTACATAGTTCCTCTTCTTCATCATTAAGTTCACAGGATTTACTGTTGGCGTAAAAGATCATGACCTCTCACCAAGAAAAAATAGTAATTCCTGAAGAGATATTGATAAAGCTTAGGTTTATGCATACAAATACCAAACTACTTCTCACAGCAAAATCTTCCATAACTCTCTTAATATTTTTTTCTGACAGGAAAATTTCTCCTACTTTGTTGGTCAGGGTCTTGAGAAACAGGTATTTGGCCTGGTGAACAGTGGGCTGTGCAGTGCAGACTCTGACCGGATCATCTGGACAGCTTAACAAAGCAGGCTACTTTCTCACCATCAAAGTGCATCCCACTGAAAGAGCTATCGATCCTCTGGGACTTGCCCGGAGCGCCAGTTGCTCTCCCAGTGTCAAATCCTGCAAAGGAAGGAATGCATTCCCGCTAAGGGGAGCCTGCCAGCGCTGAGTTAGCACTTGCATTAGGACTAAAGCAGCTGGGGAACGGAATCAGTCTTTCAAGAATAAAGAGAAGTTGGCTAAGGGTTCTCCCAGTAAAGGACTGGCACAGATGAAAAAATCCTCTCTCTACGCACAGCAAAGGAAATTACATATTAAAATGCCCATGTGAAATACAGATAAACTAAAAATCCTGCGAGCAGTACTGCTTTTAGTAGCTTGACTAGATTATTTTGCTCTATTAACAATCAAAACTCAGTTAAAAAGCAAAAAGTAGGTATCAACTACTTAAAATCCATCTATTATTACAAATGGTGAGTTCTCTGACCTCGATTTGGTTGCTGCCAGGTAGGCCAGGCCAGAAACAACATACGATTTCCTTTTCCCAGTTGAAAGGAATCAGAGTTAAGAGTCTGTAAAAAGTGCAGCAGGAAGAATCTCATGCTTGACTGTCTCGAACTTTAGGACACAGTTTAAATTTGCTGCTGTTACAAAAAGAAAAGGAAAAAAAAAAGTAGCTGTAAGGCATAAATTCAGTATTCAGTGAATCTGGCCAAGCACACAGCAGTGCCAGGTTCTGTCGTGACAGCACACCAGTTCCCAGGCCGCTTGTGCAGCAGATGGAGGAAGAGGCCAGCTCGTTAAACTTTCCATTGGGTTACAAACAATCTGCCTTCCAAATCACACGGGTACTCTAAATGGTGCCATCAGTTCAGTTCTCTGTGTGATTATTTGCTTTTAATTAGGGGCGTCTCCTGTATACCACTGCTATAAGAACTCAGTAGCAAGAAAGAAAGAAATGATAGGGCTAATTCTCTTAAGTTTTTCATTACACCACTTGAGAGTGGACATAAAAGACAGCTATCCACTTTTTATATCATTTTGTGCTGATGTAAATGAATGCAAATGTTTCAGATTAAAAATAGAAGGCTTTTGAAGACACTATAAATATTCTTCTAAGGCATATGATGCTGAGCATTTACTTCCACTCTGGCCCACCCCCGCAAATCTATTACTCTCATTCAAGAAGATCAAAGGTGATTAAAAGTTTTAAACAAGTTGTTTTCATCATCCTTTTTCTCAAACAACTGTAGCCCCAGCAGCATCTATGCTCATTTCTGCTTCTGAGAGACAGAGCCCATTAATTGCTGAATTTAGTCACAAAAGAACTTTTTCTCTGTAGATTCTCACCTACCCGATACCACAAGACCACATGTGGTTGGGCTTTGTGTCCTATCTTTCACAATCACCCCCTTAAATAACCAAATTGTGAGAAGGCTATGAAGGACATGTGTTTTAACCATTTACTGTAGCTACCGCTGACCTCTTTACCTTGGCTTTGTTTATTACCAGAAGCACAGTACCACCAAATGGCTGGAAAAATCAATAAGAAGAGTGCCAGCAGGTAGACAGTGCCATCAAACACTTGTTTATACTATACCATAGAACACAGCTTAGTGTAAATCACCCTTTGGGCATGTTTAAAATTTAGTTTTTTACAGAAACTATTCTCTAAATGTCTGGATGAGGCCCTCCAAAATGCCTTAAAAATCTAATAAGGAGCCAGGAATTCTTGTGGTTTCATTCCAGTTCTGCTACTGACTTGTTGTGTGGTCTTGGAAAAGGCCCTTATCCTTTCTCTGGCTTTTATTTCTCGCATGTGGTGATATTAAAATGCAGTAGAAACTAAGGCTGTATCATATGGGAAGCTGAGAAAACAAGTTGACATACACAGTAAAAAAAAAAAGACCAAACCCTAAACTATATTCATGATCCTAAATGCCATTTTAAGCACTGAGATTATTGCTTTTTGGCAGATGAAAACAGTATTGCAAAAAACACGGGACGCAAGTGCAAAACCCTGTAGCTACTATATATGTTACTCATCTATAGACGCTTTTATACCTGGTAGTGTCTCAACATGCACTTTCTTGCCTTTCCCATCCAGAAGTGTACACCACTACAATCTGCCTGGAGTAGGTGATGCATTGCAGGATGATTTGGTTCATGGCATCTTTTCTATACGCCATCATTGATCTTAATTCCCAATGCCTAGCCCATTCCCCTAAGCACTCTGAATAAGGAATTGCGGGATGTATTTCATTATCATTATGCTCCCAGGGACAGCAAGGAACTTTTGACTTTATGAAGCCAAGGTTGAAGCATTCACATGGAAAACATAACTGTGACAACTCTAATTCGTGAGCTCTGCATTTTACTGTAGACAGTACTAATTTCAAATATTAATCCAAGTCCTACATCAGTTTTTCAATATTAGTAAAACTCAGTACAGCATACCGACGTTATGTCTAAGTTTCCCACTCTCAACTATGAAAAAATAGGATGTGTTCTGGAGAGCCAGTACAGTAAATGACTTAAAAGATTTAAGGACAAGATACATCATCTACATGCAGTGTACTAATAATTTATGAGATTGCCTTAAAGAGCATAAGTGATGCATTACAAGACCAAGGCTCAGCAGAATGGCTTCTGAACCTCACTGAAGCCTGCCAGATGCTGCTGAGCAAAGGGCTCTGGGGTCCTCTCTGAAAGACAGTTCCTGTCCAAATGAGAAGAGCCTTGCAGACCTTCTCCTGGGGAAAAACAGAGTTTTGCCATACTGTCAAATTGTTAGATTTCAAAAAATTTCCCACTTTGTTCCAGGGATGAAATGGAAGCATTCAAAGCGAAAAAAGAAAACCAGCCTCAAACTGTTGAGTAACTGCACCACTGAACACTGTGGTGTCAGCCCCAGATGTAACCACAGCCAAAAGGGCTCCTGAATGCTCCAGGTGCCAGTTCTCCTCTGTGCAACATAAACCTTTCCAAATGAGGATTTGTTTTGGATTCATTAAATTAGTTCTTTTGCAATGAAATGTTTGTACTGGATCCATGAGAACACCTAAAGCACTGGAGCGAAGTCCCTTATTGGATCTATCAAACAAGAGATTCAGGCAGAAAGTCATGAAAACAACCTAGAGAGTCATCACAGCATTTAGATACATCTTATATAATAAGAAAGTTATTTCCTAGGTACTCCACTAGAGCAAAATTGGCACACAGGGTTAGATTTAAAGCATGTCCATTGCACTGTGAGGAGCCTCTTTAACCTGCAGTGCTCAGAGATGGTCTCACAGCTTATTAGAATACACCCCAATACGAGCCTAGGAAAAAAGGTTCACTTTTTTGTTTCCATTGGAAATTCTTTTGTGTATAGTTAACTAGATATTTTTATAGAAATTGTGAAAAAGAATGATATCTGATATGTCATAATTTACCTTAAGGTCCATGAAGCCTAGAATAGAAGTGTAACAAATTTTTAAGGTACCAAGAATGATGAACAGTATTTCACACTGGCACTACTGGAGAAATCAATTTTATTCTGTCTAAAAAAACCTCCTTTAGTTCCCAGGAAAGCCAGCTGGGGAAAAGGACTCAATTTATTATAATTTCCTAATGAATAATAGCATTCACACCTATTTTTTGAGAAAATATTAAATGAGAGGATTTCATTACTACTTAGAGGATTTTGCAACCATAGAATCCTCTACATTAAAGAAACCATGAAGGAAAATACTGTCTGATGCTTTTAGGGAAATTTGTCACCAAACATAAGTACTATGCCCAAGAGAGTTCACAGCATCTGTAACAATTAGTTCTCAAGTAGTTTTAGAATTAATAAAATAACTCTATGCATTTAAATATACAGTTTTAAATTTTTCCAGAGTTGGGGTACGTGCATTTGGTCTGTTTCTTCTGCAGCTAAAACATCTGTTTGGGAAAGACACAGCAACTTAGCACCTGCTGTTCAAAGCAATGCCCTGGAATTTCCTTAGTCTTCTCATTCCTTGTTGCAGAGCTGGAACAGCAGAGAGTACATTTGATTTTGCCTGAGAGGAATAGACTGTAAGGTTCCAGCCCTTTGTATCTTACAAACACTCTTCAAATATCAGCATCTTCCCTAAACTCATCTGCAAGAAAAGTAGATAGAGATATCACTGTGCACTTGATGCAGACACTGTGTGACTTGCTCCAAGGTCTTAGAGGTAAAAACCATAGTAAAATTGAAACTGCACCTTCAGCAGGCCTCTCATGACAAAGGAGGTAGTTGTGGCCAACACAAAGAGTAAAACAGGATCTGAGGAATGCTTCATTTATTGCCAAAATTAATGACAGGCATGTATGTCACGAACAGCCTGCACTGCTTTGAGATTTCCTGCTTCTAGAAAGTAGGAGAAACAACAAAGTTTATTTGTAAAACTATATATGTATGTCTGGGTGCCTCTGCTTTCCAAATGTCACATCATTGTCTATTGCATTATTCAAAGGAAGAGAAGAACAATGCAGTAGATCTGGAGGTGGTTTTGTCTGGGCATTTTTTTTTCCTTTTAAACAGAAAAATAAGCCTTCTGTTTACAAAAGGATAAAAACCAGACGCATCCATTTAAATTATAAGGGTACCTGTGATTACTGTCCAAGTTACATTCTAAACACATTATTTCTCACATTTAATTTCTGCATTCAGAGAAAGAGCTGCAATGTACAGCAAATGCAATAGTCACTTTACTGCCATATGAACACACCATGACTCGAAGGCTGAAGTTCGATGACACCTTGTAGAGGCTGTAAGACGTGATAAAAATTAATAAAGCCAAGTCTCTGACAAGGCCATTTTATCTTGAGCAAGTGCTTTAGATAAAAAAAGGGTCATTTCACCCTCCTTGAAAGTTTACATTGCACATTGCAACCGAGCTTTTCCAGCATTCAGTCTCTGTCTGGAGACACTCCCTAGGATAACTTCTTTCTTTCAGAAATGGCAGAAAGAAAGAGATGGGAACTTCTCCTGCAGAGCTGACCTAACCCGATGCATGTGCCACTCTCCCGCGCTCACCCCCCACTTTGTTCTGAGGTTTCTGCACTCTGGCTACTGGCGCTCCTTTCCCCCTGGCTTCCCAAAAGGACAAAGTTAAGTTTCGTAAACAGCAAAGTGTGCTAATTCAAACAAAACACAAGACAGCAGTTCTTTTTAGGCAGTAAAGTCCTGTCTGCATATTTTAGCCGTTGCATAATTGTTACCTTTAGCTCATAAACTTCAAGGTCAGTTCAAGGTCAAGAGTAGGTGTTTAGCACATGAAACTCAGAAATGCTGCTAAAAGCATGCTTTATAAATCACTGTATTTTCTTCTCATTTGGGGTATTTTTGTGCCTAGTTTTTTCTTACTATCTGGTAGGTTTTCATCTGCCTTTATAAAATGTACATTTACAAAGTGCTTCCAAGCTAAAAGTATAATTTATATACTTGAAATGCAGACTAATATATTGCTATACTCCAGATTTGACTATTTCCCCTCTAAAATCCACATCAAATGTTACAAGTTTGTTTGCTGAAGAGCAGAACCCAGACACTGAAACAAGGCACTGTTAATTCTGAGCTGGTATCAAGCATCTGAAGGAATTTATGCAAGTTAGAGAATTCTGATATACCGATTATTAAAAGTTGTTCCCTCTTATTTAAAGCCGTGTAAAAGTTTACATTAAATTCAATTAAATTCAGATGAATTTGTGTTGGTCTCATTCACTTCTAGAAGTATCTGCTATAATATGTTTTCTTCTTTTAAGTAATGAATTTTTACTTTGCTTAGGATAGAAGCACACTGTATAATGTTAAGTGTTACAGAAAGATAGTTACAAGAATACTGTAACAGTGCAAAGGGGTTCCCAAACGAAATAATTACTTAAGTCTTCACTGACATGAACCTTCACACAGTGATAGTTCAGCATGCTTACTGGTTCTGTGCACTCCCTCCTGCTTTCCATGCTCTTGATAGGCATCACACAGCAACAAAATGTCATTGATGTCCTTCGATTACATTGCAAAGGACTGCTTTGCACCCAGGGAATAAAAGATTGTGACAGTAGCTTTTGCATCACTCAACAACAGATTCCAGCATTTATAACATGACTCAGGAGAACGCAGGAGGAGGAAAAAAAGTCATTTACTTAGCGCTCTTTAATTCTTTGTGGTACAATGAGAGAATATCAGAATTCATGGCTTCATAGCACATATATTTTTCCCCAGGAGAAAAGCCTTTCATAACCTGCTCATTTCTGCAGCAATCAGGAGTTACAAGATCTAAGTCTAGTCATAAATGTGATGTCCTGCTGGAAGCAGTTTGATAACTTTTTGATTAAAAATAGTTCAATGTTCTGTTGTGTTTTCAAAACACAGATCAAAATGCTAAACCAACAGAATTTTTAAAAAGCAAGCTTTAATGATGGTCCACAAAATTAGTTACTTGCTTTTTAAAATCGGGTCATTTATTGTTAATTAAGCATTTTTTCCATTATTTGATTACATTAAGATTTGGTTTGCAACGTAATAGCATATGAAGGTCAGTATGGCTAGAAGAGAAATCCTATATCCTGTGACAAATCCAATAACCATCAGGGTATTTGGTTCATAGAAGTAAAGCATTTATTAAAATATTTTGCTGATTCGCTAGGGTATTGGGAGACTTTCTGCTGAGTGCATAGCATGACATTCCCAGAAGGAGATACGTTTTATAGTGGTGTTGTCAACAAAGTTGTTCATGGGATAAACTGTTGGCACAACAAAGAGTATATGAACAGGTTGTGAGGACCGGGGTGCTAACTACCAAGGGTGGAGAGAAGTAGAAAGATAGAACCGCTTTTTCTCCCTCTTCTTCTGCTTATATAGAGAGGGAAAAGGTGGAAGATATTTTTTTTTTTCATTGTTTGCTGGACTAAACAGAAAACATAAATATTCAAAAATCTTACTATGTTTAGTTTTTGAAAAGCAGCAAGGCAATCAAGGAAATACGTTACTGCTGTATTTCGAAACTGAAACAGATATGTGATTTGTGATAGGAAGAGGAACATCTCCCTCAGCACTACCCAAAGCAGCACACACCCACCAATAAGTGCTGTGCCAGCATAGCAGGACACACTCACAGTCCCCCCATCATTCAGTGGATATCACTGCTGCACATTCCCCTCCTTGAAACATCACCATCAATAGCTATAAACTTCAACGTGTAAATTGTCAAATATATTTCTGAGTAGCAAAAATAGCAGTATGTTTAAAACTGAGACTAAAAAAGTAGAAATAAATACTGTATTAAAAGGGGGAAAAAAAGAGTCATTTATTCTACAACTCCACGTAAAAGACTGCCGTTTCAGTTCTAAGGAAGGCTTCTGGCTCCCTCTAGGGGATTCTGCCTGTGTCTTTACAAAACATATTTTTTTAACATAATCTATAAAAATACTTCTCTCTAATATCTTGTAAGGGAGAAGAACTATATGATTCTGAAATAACTACACATGCAAATAATACATGTAACTATTTTGAGGAAGTGATGCTTCTTTTGCCCCTCTGTGGAAAAGGTAACAGGTATAATAAGCCCTCTTTTCCTATACCCTAAGTGCAAAAATTCAACATGCATTTGTTCTTAAATTACCATAATCTCCTACATGTTTGTGAGAAAATACTTCAAACTAAAGCCATTATATCCAAATCTTCATAATAATAATCTTCTGACAAACTGATGTGAACCATCACTAATTATTTTTTTCTTGAAGTAAAATCATCAGTCATATACTTATGCACTTCCTCACTTCCAGGGGTTTTTTTAATTACTATTATTCTGAGTGGTGTTAAAACATCATTATTTACCTAATCTTTCAAAGTAAATTCCAGCCTATTCTTGTGCTTGAAACCTATCAAACAACATCAAATGAATAAAGGACTTTGTTGTAAATCCTACTCTAAAGACTGTTATTTAGTTACATTTCACTGAAGTTTACACACAGCTAGCACACAAGGAATAAGCTCCCCACCTCAAATTAAACCCAACAGCAACATAAGAAAAAAACAGTTAGAAAGAGAAGCAATAAGATTCCTGCTTGTAATCTGTTACAAAACATTTATGCTCTCTACTCATACGCTAAACAAGGTAACAAGGCCCGAAAGTCTGTGTGCCTCTTCCCTGTGCTGGGCTGGTCATCTATGCTTTGCATCTTACAGAATGCAGGTAAGACAGGGTAACAACGCATCATTAAAAGAAACTCTGAATTATCAGATGCATTCTTAGGGCGTTTCTAACAGTTACAGTCAGCTCTTGGAAATGTCAGCACTGGCTCGCTTCCCTGAAGAGTGAGTGTGTGTGGATCAAGCCCGGCCCGTTTGTATGAATCCCTTGCAGAGCCCATCAGTTGAGGGTGTTTAGCAGGCTTTGTATCAGCAAAAGGCTGGCAGACTAGGAAGCACTTGCAGCAAAAGTTTAGTACAAAACTGAGCAGAAGCAGCTTCAAACCCAAGCAAGCTAACCCACGCAATAAGACTAAAAGCAACTCCGGGTATCAGCAATTCTGTCCAAATGCATTGCCCAAATGTCCGTAACTTGCTCAAACTGAATCTAATCAAAAGTTTGGAAGCCTGTCCAGCGAAATGCAGACTCAGTTCTCAAACCACTGAATAAAGTGAGCCATGAGGCAGCACGGCAACAACAAAGCCATTGCATGCGTGCCCGCTGCACTTAGAGGGATTAGCGGGGGGTCAGGCTCCCATGGCCGCACCTGCAAAGCTCAACACTATGACATTAGCTAATATCCTGCATAAATCATATTCCTTCTGCTTTAAAAGCAAATAAATAGCTGTGCATGTGTCCTTTGACCTTCATTGCTGGGAAACCTATGCAGTTTATCTTTATGGCAATAGACCATGCTCAGCTAAACACTGCTGGCAGGACGTCTTCTACAGTTTTAAGTAGAAATGAAATTCAAAGCGGCTATACCCATAAAGATTTTTTTTTTTTTTTTAATCCTTAAAAAGTGGCAGGGACTTTAAGAAGTGTGAAATAAGGAAATGTAAGAAAATATAGTAGACTGTATCCGTTGGCTACACAGCTAGAACTACAGTAAGAAATGCCTCAACAGACATTTATGGTATAGTATCAAAAAAGTCCAAACCACAGGTCTGATTGAGGAAGCATATGAGCTTTTCATCTTACTTTATAATACAAGGACAGACAATGAATTTTTGCCTGTCACAGCTTGTATACTCTACATAATATTTTATTTCAACTCAGGCTCAAATCCCAATTACAGGTTCAGTCTATATGAAAACACAGTAAAAACAGTTACTTATTCTTTACCATAAACTTGAAAACAGCAAATATACAAACATATTTGCATAATAATAGTATTTTTAATAAATTATTAGAACTGTTACTAGAACTAATACTATTTACCATACCTTAAAAATGGCAATAGTTTCTTAAATAGTTTTTCTCCTTAGAGGATATCATTAAGAAGTTAAGAAATGCTTAATCTTAATGATGGGAGTATAGGACTAAAACATCATATTGAAATAATCTGGGTTTTTTGAATTCTAATTTTACAATAGATTCTGTAAATCAGCATCTTGTGAACCATGCATCTAGAAAAATAGCTTTTTGGGTGAGGTGGGGGAACACGCAATAACTAATCTGATATTTTTCTGTTATTTATGTTGTATTGTAGTGCAGGGACACAGTGTAGTAGCCCTAGCTAATTGCAGAATCCTTTTATGGCATCTAGGAGATTTTAAATAACTTCAGCTATCTAAGCCAGGAAGGAACTGGAAAAAAATCCATTAATTTTAATAATCAACTCTATTGATGTTTAATAAACACATAATATGTCTTGATGAAGTGCATTTCTCACATAGCCAGTACATTTATGGCAAAATAATATCAATAATGGAAAATATGTAATACATTATATTAAGTAGCAGAATTAAATTATTTAATAATTAGAAATAAAATTAAAAGGTTGCTTTAAAATTTAATTCTAGCTTTTCAAACTGACAGAAAATCTCTATTAAGAAATAAATGACATTTATCATTTCTACAAAATGATGATGTAAAAATTAGATCTTGAATATGCTGTATAATTACATACATGAAAGTGCACCAAGGTGAACGTAACATTACTATAATTCGTTTCAAAATCAGTGCATTTGACTGCCCATATTAACCAATGAGAATTCAGCTTTCTTATGAAAATACAGCTGTGAAACAAGACTGGAGTGACATATATTCAGGTTTCTTTTGTGCACGGGATTTAATTTCACTTTGAAGTTTAGAAATCCCCACTTTATTCCAGAACTATCAATGCTTGGTTTCACAATACCTTGGCTTAGAGGAGCAGCAGACAGTGAACGGCTTATAGGAAAGGCCCAGATCCTCTCTGCTAGCAGGACAAAGGAGGAGAACACAAACCTGAGCACGATAAGGAATCCTGAGAGATTTGGTATGAAGAGGTAAAATGACGTGTCTAAAATCCTTCTGAACTGCAGCATTCTTGGGAATGCAAATGCAACTTTTGGATTTAAACACAAGGCGGTGATGTTTCTGTTTTATTAGATAAATAAACATTATATGTAAAAGGTGACTTTTCATTACATCACTAAAACTTACTTTGCTCAGTTAAAATCACCTTAATGTCACAGGCTTTTTTCTTTGTACTTTTCTTTTTTCCTTCTACAAGATTTCCTTTAAATTAGATTGAAAGCAAAGACTTGATACAAAAGTCTGGTTTAGCACAATGAAAAGCACAAGGATAGCTGATAACCTGAAAATGTTGAGCTAGCTTCAGGCATGAGTGGGCTTTAATCAGAATTTGGCAACTGAAATGTATTTGCAGCAGCCTATATGAATCACCTCAGACGGTGATCTTACTGATAAAAATGAAAAAAAGTGATAGACGTGCAAAAGGTTTTCTAAGGCAAAAGATGTGGGATTGATGTCTGGATTTTTTCCAATGCTTTTATTTGAAGATAGATCTGACAGAATTCCCTCACCCCAGTTTTATAGAAAGATTTAAAAGTAAAACTGAAAAAAACACCTGAAGACCAAAAAAACCCAAAAAAACACCCAAACAAAAAAACCTAACAAAACCCAAAACAAAAAACCAAAACCACCACTATTTCTTGGCAGGAATTTCTTGTTTAGAACTTAGTTTGCTAAGGCCATTCTCACATAAGCTAAATTTAAGTAACTAATAAACTACCCTAGAAGATTAACAGAAAATCTGAAATGACTTCTCATCCCATAAGTACAAATCAATTTTAATTCAGTACTGTGGAGGTATATAGTTTATATGAGCTCACTTGGTTCAAGACTATGTTTTTGATGGATATGGCCTTCTGTTTGTTCAGCTGTAGAAAAGAGGAATGCAATCCAGGTTGACAGTGAAAAAGAGTAAAGAAAACTTCGTAAACTGAAGATTCTAGAATTATGACACCAGCTTCAAATATAAACTTGAAAGAAAAATTAAGAAGCACTACAACTCCTGAGCTGAGATGTAAAGCCAATAAATAATCAGCAATATAACGAGAGAACAGAAGGAAGTAAAAAAAAAACCCCAGCACCCCCCCGAAACCTACCAGAAAAAATCTACAGATTGTGTACTACATTTTTTCATCTTCAGAATTTAATTAGCTCTAAAAGAATATTTCCATCCCTCTCTGCCACACACACATTTGTGCATTGACATAAATATGTATTTGGCAAACAGAATAAGCTTAAA
The DNA here is from genome assembly GCA_013399875.1 of Gymnorhina tibicen. Lineage (NCBI taxonomy): Eukaryota > Metazoa > Chordata > Aves > Passeriformes > Artamidae > Gymnorhina > Gymnorhina tibicen. Next base: position 3,804,142 of record VXAZ01002838.1, on the reverse strand, counting down.
CTTTAATAAACAATAACTCCAATGTATTTCACAATTTTTCTAAATAGTAGAGAAACTCGTTTGGACTGGTCTGAGAAAAGAGTTTCTTCTTCCTGACCTAAGACACAGAAATACTTAAATAAAGCCTCACGTATCTCAGTTAACACCTCCATCACGTAACCACTCTGACTGGTGGGCACCTGCTGTTTCCTCCCTGATTCCCAAAGGCTCTGCAGGGAGCCTACTACCCAGGGGGCTGAACCTGGAGGAGAGACTGGGGAGCTGCCAGCTGGGGTTTGTTCTGACCATGCCTGGAGCACTAATGATAATACACAGAAAACTAAATTAGTGTTTCATTTGAAATATTCAATCAAACAACTAAGGCCAGCAGAGGGACCCATAAGGCAGGAACAGCCACACAGCTCTGCAATTGCAAGAACTTTCTATTCAGAGCGTAGTTTGGGGATGTTTTTAAAAGAGTTTTGCACTGTGTGCCTCCTTCCCAAGGGCTTCCCACAGATTGCAGATCTTTAAGACTGCCCAGTACAGAGAGCTCGTTGTGCTGTTCTGAAGAGGATTGTTTTTATTCCATTCTTCTCCCTCGCTGCTGCCATTCCTGCTTAACCAGCCAGCCTGGGAAGCAGGGTGACCAAGGGTGGCTGGAGGGTGATCTTGCTGTCCCGTGGCAGTTTTGGCAGCAGGATAAAGGACTGGTGCCACCACAGTCTGGTTGGTAAAAGAGGAGATGTCAGATGGTTGGTCACCTTCTCTAAACTGGCTCCATTCAAACTGCTTTTGTAAGAATAATGATATCTAACTAGTTTTATCTCCATTGATCAGCCCTGGTGTTTCTTACCCACAGGTCAATGCTGGAGAGCAACTGGAAAACATCAGTCTCACATAGAATCATAGAATATCCTGAGTTGGAAGAGACCCACAAGGATCATCAAGGCCCAGCCTCTGGCCCGGCACAGGACAGCCCCGAAAGTCACACCATGTGCCTGAGAGTTGTGCAAACACTTCTTGAACCCTGTCAGGCTTGGTGCCATGACCACTTCCCTGGGGAGCCTTTTTCAGTGCTCAACCACCCTCTGGGTGAAAAACCTTTTCCTTATATCCAACCTAAACCTCCCCTGACAGAACTTCAGGCCATTTCCTGGTGTCCTGTCACTGGCCACCAGAGAGAAGAGATCAGTGCCTGCCCTTCTGCTTTCCCTTGTGAGGAAGTTGTAGACAGCAGCTTTCTCCTGATGCTTTCATAGTAACATCCTAGGAAATGAGAAGGCAAGAGCACAGCAGAAACACTGAATGAGCCTGTCAAGCCAAAACAACAACTAATCAGATCAAGCCATTAAAATGTTGTAAGAAAATAAAAGCCCTACCTTAATACTCCTTTATTTTATGATAACAATGGGAAATAATATGCAGTTCTAGCTACACAGTTAGCCCTGTCACCTCACTATGACAAATTCAGTGCAAGGCATTAGGTAACATCTGCTGCTTCAGTTCCTAGCTCGTACCACTAAATGTCATAATTTTTTAATCTGTGTCAATACAGACTGCCAACAGGACCCTGCACTGCAATTTATCTGGACACTGGAATTTAAGCAAATAGCCATGCACAAAGTGCTTCAAATAGAGTCTCCAAATGCTAGGCTACCTGGCAGTGAATTCAAAGTTAGTTTGCAGTCTCAGGCCATGCTAGAGAAAATTCTTTGGTTTTGCACAAAAGAGAGATGGATGACAAAGAAAGGGCAGCAACAACATACAGGCTCCTTTATGATTTTAATCTGTTGCAACTGGCTTGTAATTTGCTCTCACCTTTTTACTGTCATAATCATTGCTGGACCTCTATGGTACAACTCTTAAATAATATATATATATATCTGAACTTCTCTTTAAAGCAACACTGCCAGTTTATAAATTAATTTATTGTTTTTTCTGTAATATCTGGGTGGCTGCACTAAATCTCCATAGTGATCCCATGACTAGTATCCATCAGAAATTTCCCATACTAATGCCACTGTGAGTTCTAGCAACAACTTCTGACCAGATCCTTGCTCAATGTAAATTGGATAAAGCAAATTTAGATGAGGTATGAGCATGTGTCTTTGACATAAAACTAAAGAAAGTTCCAGACATCTGCCTCAACAGGATTTTGTTCAAAAAACACTCCTACATACATAGTTATAAATATACAGAAGGTTGTATATATTTATTCTAGAAACATATATTTGATAAAGATGACCTTCTCTGCAAATTGAATTGGTAAAGTTTGTTGGTGGGAACAAGAACCATGGAAATGAAAAAGGAAATTAAAAACAGCATTTCGTTCGATCACAGCTTATGTTCAAGGAAAAGACTACAGCAATGCAAACAAACTGGAAGGATCTGGCTGCTTTTTGTTTGCTTTTTTTTTCTTTTTAATTTGGATATTTAATAAAATGCAGAATTGTGCCATCAGTATGTAAAGCAACTTAACTATCTGTGGCTGTACTTATACCATTAACATCAACTGCCCACATACATATGGCATGGAAATACCATACAGCCTTTAGTTCCTCAAACACATGAGGCTGAACTGTCTGAGCTTTCTCTCACTACAGAAGGAAAAGGAACTGTCCATATGTGGGGTCAGTTCCAGCCAGGAGATGGCAGCAGTAGGCAGAATGATTGCTGAGGTTCCCTAATTCACTTTAAGTATATGCTCTTACGGTCCTGAGGTCAACATTAACAAAAATGTAAAAAAGACTGAGCGGAGAGGGAAGGGGAGAAGCATTTTTCAAGGTCACAATATGTACAGTTACACTGACCTCAAATGTTTGTGGTTTCTGATACTCACTGTAAATTCAACGCTATGAATGGCATTTGTAATTAACACAAGAGATGATACACTTATGGTTCCTATGGCAATTCATGAGATAGCAAGTGTGGCTGCCGTTTCAGCAGTTGCCTTCATGCCATTTAATGCACAAGGAACTTTTTAAAAATTATTTTCATTTTAAAGAACAATACAGTCTGTCCCTTTTATCCCTCCTCTTCGTTGTTGACAGATGCCGCCCAAGTCTATCATAGAACTCTTCAGACTGGTCAAACAGTTCTGAGAGTCCTCAAGGAGCTGTGTCATCTCTCCTCTGGAGTAAGTACTGCAAAACTATTTCATCTGATGAAAATTATTCATCGTCACCACCACAGCTAGGGCTGCTACCACTTTGCTTGGCCATGGGAGGCCAAGGAGGTGGCAAAGGGAACCAGTCTATATTGAAACCCCACTACCTGAAGAGGGTTTTCACCAGTAAAATATCTGTCCAGTGCTACTTGCCCTGTTTTTTCAGACTTGTGATTGCATCTAACTCATTTTCTTTTGCAAGAAAACCAGGTATAACTATTAAATGTAAATAAAATGCAAATATTCAGTGCATATTCAATGACATGTTTAAAAATGAAGAGAAGAAAATTAAAAATATTGCATAAAAACATATTAATTCGAAAAGAATAATGACAACATCAAAAAGCAGGCAGAAGATCAAGCAAGTGAAAAACTCTGGGTACTAGGAAAAGACCTTCCTTAGAAGAAGCTATGACATGGATGGAGTCTGTATTAGAAGGTATTTTGGATGTATTAGGGGGGAAAAAAGCACACATTATAGTATTTGCCATAGATCTATTGAAACAAATTACAAGCAGAGGAAGATGAAAAACTGGATAGCACTTGACTATTGAGATAGCAGAAAAGTCTTTTAAGGGGGGCAGTTTTTGTTTGACTTTGTTTTATTTGATATATGAAATAGTGAGTAATACTTAATATACACATTGAAAAATGCCTGAACATAGGAAAAGAGAGAAAGCAAGCTAAGAAAGCTTCTCCAGCAAATACTTTCCAAAATTACCAGGAAGACGTCAATCACTCTGTCACCATCATATCATATCTTTCTTTCTCAAAATAGTGCCTACCATTGTGGCAGTGTGCTGCAGTCCCTTGTCTTACCACTGGCCCAAGCAGCCAGAGCACTGCAGGCAAAACCTGCCACAGGTTCTCTGGGGCCAAGCAGGTGAGTCTAAACTGTGTAATGTAATAACCAGAGAGCATGAGGCCTGACAGTAACACTCTGTCCTAAAAGCCAAAGAGATTAAACTACTAAATAAAAAGCCAAAAAAATACCTTGGTATTGGCAACAATAGATTTCAGTGAGCTGATCTAAAAAAGCTGGGGAAATAATTTTTCTTTTCAGCAGCTTGTCAACAAATACAAGATTTTTCAAACGTAAATATGCTGAAACATACAGTCTCAAAGAAGAGTCATTTTCTTGATTTATTACTACCATATTACGACTTTATTTTGCAAAGGGATTTAAAAGTTACCGGAAAGAGTTTTAACAAAACGTCAGGACTTCCTTCTTTCTTTTCTTTTCTTTTCCATAAATTAAGCTCTTTTAAACAAAGCAAGATGAGATATGCTAAGAATTTATCTCCACGGTAGTCATTTCAGAGGGAATCAAAATTTCAATAGAACATGAAAAGCTACTTAAAAAGAGAAAAGTGTTTGTGAATTTTTGCGGAGGGGAGAAAATAAGACAGTTCTTATATGTTTACCATATAAGAAAAAGAAACCGTATCTTTGATTACAGTGGGCTTAAAGCTAAGTAGAAGATATCCTAGTTAGTAAACATGACTTCACTCACTCTTAAGAGGCTTAAAAATGCCATCACCAAATACAATACTTAGTCAATCAGAATAACTGAACTAACACATACAACTCATGCTGTAAAAAGGACTAATCCAAAAACTGGCTCTAAACATTTAAAATCAAAGCATCCCACTAGGATGAATATTTCATAGAATCACAGAATTGTTTAGGTTGGAAAAGACCTCTAAGGTCATCCAGTCCAATGGTTAGCCCAGCACTACCAAGTCCACCAATAAACTATGGCCCTAAGAACCACATCTACACATCTTTGAAATACCTCCAGGGATGGCGACTTCACCACTTCCCTGTCCAGATTACTCCAATGTCTGGCCACCCTTTCAGTGAAGAAATTTTTCCTAATATCCAGTCTAAACTTCCTGTGTTGCAACTGGAGGCCGTTTCGTCTTGTCCTGTCACTTGTTACTTGGGAGAAGAGACCAATACCCACCTGGCTACACCAGGCAGTTGTAGAGAGCAATAAGGTCTCCCCTGAGCCTCCTTTTCTCCAGACTTAATACCCCCAGCTCCCTCAGCCACTTGTTATTGCCCTTCTCTGGACACTCTCCAGCACCTCAGTGTCTTTCTTGTAGTGAGAGACCCAAAACTGGACATATGATTCAAGGTGTGGCCTCACCAGTGCTGAGTACAGGAGGACAATCACTGCCCTGGCCCTGCTGGCCACACTATTGCTGATACAGGCCAGGATGCCATTGGCCTCCTTGGTCACCTAGGCACTAAGCCTCACCTTTAGATCATCTGTCTAGATGTTGCTTTGAAGGAAGGGGAGAGAAAAAGAAAGTATCTTTTTATAATTTTGGAGATTTTAGGTGATAATGAGAAGCCTCAAAAATAATCTCAGTACTCCAGATTTTTTTTCAATATCATATCAATACTAATTTAAAGCACCATCTGTAGGTTTCTCTCCATTATTTGCTGATTTTGCTGAAGACTGAAGATGCATTAACTCCCAATCAGGCATCTATGTGACTACATCCAACCTAATGAAATACTTTAACAGTCAGTGGTGAGAGATTTGGGATAGACTGCTAATTTCTAGACTAAACCAACATACTTTAAAAAGAAATCAAGAGGCAGAACTTCTTTGACATTCAAAATGAGAGACTGATGTACCATAGGAAACAAAAATCAAAAATAAGGATGGGAAAGAGAAAGGTGATCAAAATATGCAGGTGAGGGTAAAAATATGAGGAATTTCTCCTTAAAAGCTATTACACCCAAAAGGAATAATCCACTTGTGTGATCAGAGCACTTAGGCAGAATGAGAAAGGCTAGGCCACTTTTATACAGCTAAACCCCATAGAATTCCTTAAACAAGAAGAAATATAAATCCCACAATTTTATTTTCTCTCAGATAATGCAGTTATTTGGACTGGCATAGCTTTACAGTATACTGAGACTCTGTATTAGATAATATCTGTTCCTCTATGTGCTTTTTTTTAGAAATAAGTATGCTTTTGTAATGCGGTCAGCTGAATCTAGCAGGATCTGTCAGAGAAGAGAGAAACTAGCATGGTTAGTAGCAACAAAAAATTGTAGCAAGCTGGTTTTGGTCATTTTCAGTGGCACCCATCAGCAAAGGAACAAGTGAGAAACAATTTTATAAATACATTAGAGAACTATGAAAAAGAGGACATTTGAAAGCTTGCTGTGTTAACTGTCCCTCATCCAAATTTGCACAACGTCATCTGGAAAAAAATCTGGGGATTTTTCAGGGCCAATGCAAATCTACTCTAAAGCTAAAAATCTTTAATGATTTATTCCTGAAATTCCATTTTTATGTTAAAGCTGTGCACCTTGAAATTATTCTAGATGCAAAAGGATCAGGGGAAATTTCTATTTGAAACACCGCTTCCTTGCAGTGGCTACTCTGGTCAACAGCTTGGAAGTACCAAAAGTTACTGCTTCTTAGCAGGAGAGCCTGCCCAGCTCTGTGTTGCCACATGGAAATGCAGCGGGCACTCAGGTGCAGCTTGGATAGTTTGCAGCCCTGGATCAGAACGTGCTCACTGCTGAGCAGTGGTTTCTGTGGTGCAGACAGATCCACCCCTCTAACAGCGCTTGGCACAGGTCTGGTCACCTACGGGTCACCGTACGTGTACAAAATGTAAGCAAGAATTTTAGGCTTGTTGAAAGTGAAGTTTGCCTATAACCACAACCAGCAAAGGTTCATCAGTGCCTTCACAAGCACAACTGCACATACACTCAAATGTTAATATAACCTAAAAGACTTCTCATTTGCCAAAACACCAGTGTCTACCCCAGGACTTTAAAAAGCTTTAAAAGCTGCTAAGCTTTAGAAAAAATGCTAAAAAGTATCCTCAGAGGCAAAAGTTTCTGGGTACTTAGAGGTCAAGGCAAGATAATCACCTGCTACAGATTTCTGCAAGACAGATTGTTTCATTTATAGCAGTTAATTTCTTAAGTGAATCTCTCAGAAGACCTGCTTGGAGCAAGTGAAGCACCCTTTTAAACTTGTAGATGCATTCTTCATGGAAAATAATAATAATTCATTTCCAAGTATAAATGGCAGTCTGCACAAAAAACATTACCTCCCTATCTACACTGTGCATATACAGTACATTTAACCACTAAATGTCAGTTTCTGAAACCACGGCCTTCTGAAAAATTTCTCAGACTCTAACAGCATACTTCAGCAGCACTTTTATTCTTGATGAACAAAATGTGTGCATTGCCCGTTGTAGTCAGTCTGTACTCAGCAGGTTTCATTGTTAGAAAATAGCTCATAGAAAAGATGGAGCTCCGTTTATTTTGAGCTGTGGAATTTAAGCTACAACTGCCTAATTAGATGTCAAAGCCCAATGACAAACACGGTCTAACTCCACTTGACTGTCTCCTGATACAGGCACTGAAGTGACCCCTACAAGATGTGGGAACCTCATTAATGATGAACAATTAGGAAATACAACTATGGATGTCTTAATAAACATGGAGTGAGCATTACAGTCAACGGCTGTTGTGATTTTAGGATTTATGACAGATTTATGCCTTGCTGTATGCTGTAGTACATTTCCTACACACTCAGAAGCAACTCCCACCATATAAACCAGATTTTTTTAATTGAACAAAAAAAGGGGACAAAAATGTAACCCTTGCATTCCTTTTTGAAATAAAGTCTTTAAAATCAAAAGCCTTTGATTTCCCATGTGTATTGTAGCATCCTCTCTCTGATTTAACTTTACACATACACTTAGGAAAACACAAGTAAATTAAAGGACTAAATCAAAAAAATTTAATCTTGTAACAGCTAAATTTTGTGTAGTAAACAGGTTCAAATGCAAAATACAATGTGAAGTCCCTCTTCTCCCATTATAGAGCATTCCAGGTCATGGAAAAATTAGTCACCTCAGAGGATAAACCACAAAATTGGTGCCGTGAGCAAGAAACAGCCTAAAAGTAGCTAACAGGAATCCAAGAGAGACACCTGGGTGGCTTGACTCAGTTCTTCACAACTAAAAAGACTGATTTAACAGGAGTTTATTTCCAAGTAGGTGCACACCCAAACCGATTCCAGTCTGTCAGCACACCAAAAAACCAAAAAGAAAATCTAATTTCTTCAAAATATTTCTGGAATTTTCCTCAAAATATTTATAACAAGTGCCAGAGTTTTCACAGGATAGACCCATGACCCTCAAGAGCAGCAGTACAGTGAAAAGAAGCTAGTGGAAGAAAGAGATTGAGGGAGAGCAAGAAGCAGAGAGGAAAGGAAAAAAACAAAAAAAGGACGTGCAGTAGCCTTGAAGAAATTTTATTAGGTAAAACAAACCTGGTGACCCTTGCAAATGAACAAGACTCTATGCTGTAAAGGAAGGAGAAAGAACCGCATTAGTTTCTGCCAATATGACTCAGAGGAAAATTCCTTCCTATCCCAAAAATCAAACCATTAGTCTATCCTGACTTGCCGTTCAGCCTAGTACGTTCAGATCCTGGCCTTTCCTCCCCTCCCCTGTTCTGGCAAAGTCTCTCAGCTTATCTGTTTTACTCAACCACCAGCATATTTCTGGGCCTCATAGGATTTGCACCATCAGTTCTCATCCAGCAACACCCAGCCCCAGCATTAACCTCTGCTAACAGACCTGAAGCTAAGCTGGGCTTTCTGACTTGGGCTTCCCTGCAATGCCACTGGCAGTGCACTGACCAAGGGCAGGGCAAGGAAGCGCAGTCAGGGCAAGTGATGTGAGAACGAAATAGCCCTGGGAGAAAAAGGTGTGCAAAGAAGAAGCTCGGGGGGAGGCAGCGGCAGGATGGGGAAGGCACGGAGAATGAAATGCCAGCAGCAAGACTGCACTTCATGAAGACATCCAGTTTCACCTACAGAACTTTTACACAGCAAAGGACTGGCAGCAGATGGGGAAGTGACTTTTTATCACTCTTTGAACCATAGACACTGGAATTTTACCCTTTGTCTCTCTTCCTCTCCTTTGTTTTTAACTGCAGGGAAGGCAGAGCTGCCTGCAGCCTAGCAGAGGGGAAAAAAAATTTCCTAATTACATTGGCCTGAAGACATTTATTTTTTCCTTCCTTACACCTCCTACTTGAAAAACTAAGACACAACTCAACTCACTATATTCATTCTGAAGATGAGAAGGAACATTCTTGTCCCCTGCTGCTATGGAAATCAATACAACAGTTTATAACTGGGTGCAACTCCACACATCTTGTTCAAAAACACATACTGACACTACCGTCCCACATGAAAGGACACCATGGTTGTCCTTTCAATAGCACAGCTTCCCACATCTTTCTTTCAATGAAATATCTTCTGAGAGAGGAAAAAAGCAATATTGTGAAAGCAACTGTCACTTAGTACTTGCATTTACCACTATTTCACTGCTGGTTTAGAGGAGCAAATGGAAAAGTGTCTTCTGTGCTCCACAATGTGATTTCCAGCAGGACCTTCCTATTCTTCAGCATCTAAGAGATGCTAAAGAAATTCAGAATAGGAAAAGCTCAATACCCCATAAAATGGTAAACAGTGCTGGAGACAAGAATAAGGCAGTTTAAAATACAGGGAGAGGATATGAAATATAATATCAGATTGCTATTCTTTTGCTTTTTAATCTCGCTCCTACTGAGAGCCGTTACAGACTATTTATAGTTATGATTCAGTGTGTTTGGTATGTCAGCGTGCTCTACAATAATTCTACTAACAATTTAATTACTAAAAACCCCTTTTGCCATTAGACTGTTAACGTCTGAGATTGATAACAAAAGCACAGGGTAATTAGATGGGGATATTTAAACCAAATGGAATTCATGCATTTATTACACACTTGGTCGCTCATCTAAAATTAGGTATCTAATCTGAATATGAATGATGGGAAGTAACAATGATGGGGAAAAAAAACAATTAAAAAACAATACAGAGATAAACGTAATGAGTTTTTCTCTTTTTATCCATAAGTGCCATTTCTATTCCTGATTATAAAAGCAGCCTAATGTGATTTCCTCTTTGGTTTATGACTGCAGGCTGGCAGCAAAGCACATTGTTAATTGATCAGTAGAAAATACTTCATTTCTTTTAGTTTATGTTTAAGCTTTGATCTTAATTTCTCTTGTGATTTCTGCCAGGATTGTTTGTCATACTTTAACAAAATCCATGAACCACTGAGGAGATGCTAAGCTTATATCTAGGCATTTGCTTATGAATGATCTTCCTATAGTCTAATTTACATAATTTTATTGTTTAGTGGATTCTTCCCATGCAGATATATTACTGCCAGTGCAACTGTACTTGAAGTGGTGTCAACAGAGTGTGCTTCTGAGAGTTACAGTCTGCATATAAAAGTCTACTCTGGGATAAAATATAGCATATACCAAAACATAGTGCCTCAGAGGAAATTCAGTTAACAGAACATCAGGAGGAAAAAATCAGTTTGGTTATATTAACCTATAGGAATGCAAAACACAAATAGAAGATAGACATTTTTAGAGCATTTTTTAGAGCTTAAGAATCTGTTAGTTTGTTCTGTGTATTTTTAGGGAAGTAATGTATGTAGAATTCTGCCCTTGGGTTTGGGATGCTTAAGAATTAAAAACTGACATTGATAAATAATTTTGTGTTTAGAAAGGTTGGATTTTCTGTGATTGAATATACTGGACAAAAATATCGTCAGGATTTTTTTAAAAAACATTTGAGCTATTTTATAGAGATTTTTCCACTCAAAAAAAATTTGCTAATTTCAGGTCTGGTAGCAGTGATCACGTGCTAATGGCATTATAAAATCTGAAATATTATCAGTGTCACAAGAATACTTTCTGACCCCATCGCCCAACACCATTCCTGACCGAGGACCTACGGACTTTTTACCTGTTTAAAATGCCAAAACCCTTCTATTGCTCTAGTTTAAGCAATTTGAGTCCCTTAATTCTTGATCAGACCCTGAAGGCATTCTGCACTCATTGATGCCAGGCCAGTGCAGCCACTGAAAGGAATGGGCATTCATTCAAGAGGAATGATGCCCTGAAAGGCTCCTTGAGAACCAACCAACCATCCAGCCTACCTCACCTTCCTCCCACGTCAAATCAAGGCTTCCAGATTCACTATCACTTCACAAAACCGATTAAATGCATTATAAAAACTGGCACTGAGCCCAGGCAGCCAGACCCTAGGACAGGGCAATGAGCTCAAGGGTCCTGACATTTTCTGTCACTGAGAAAGACAAAAAAAAATGCTCACTCTCCCTCAGCCTTCGGGGTGCAAAGTTAAATTTTGCTTATGGTTTTCATAGGCCTCGATCTAGCTCTGTATCTAAAAATAATGCAAATTAAGAGTATTTTAACTACTAGCTTTGTTGCACATATAGGGGGAAAAGTGGGAAAACCAAAAGGTAAATAATTCAGATGTGATTGCAATTTGCACATTTAGAATGCAAATTAAAATTTTACAATGATACAACTGTTTCCATTACAATCCCGGGCTACGTTCACATGGCGTAATATGGGAAAGCCTCCTTCTTGCCCTGCTTCTGAACTGTGTCAATGTGATATCAAGCCTGAGCTAACTCAGCTTTAAGACAGTCTAATACTATAGATTCGGCAAGCAATTTCGTCAGCTCTGAGGTTTTACATACGATAACCACATCCTTTGCAAATAGTCTTCTCACCAGCAACACCTTTGTAAAGATGTACCCTATACTTGAAGGCATGAAAAATATAGTACAAAGTTATTAACAGTAAGAGTTAACATATCAAACATAAGTAAGGAAGTGCTATAAAGAATGAGACGCACCGCCGCTGCATCCCAGTTAATGGAATATATCTGATACTTTGAAGAGTGCTTAACTTTGTGGAGTTTGGCAGCACAGTATGTTAAGAAAAAGCTTTCACCACTAAATAGTTTTTCTTCATGGTTGAAACCAAACTTCTGATTTAGTATTGTACAACTATCTTTCTTCGCATTTCCTGGTGCACGCATATAGCTTTGTAATGTTTGTTTCCAAGCTTTGGTGCATTCCATTTTTATCTCACAAAGGATTTACTTTTCCTTTTCTTTGTGCAAGAGAAACTCTTGGTAGGCTTTCCATATTGATAAAGATTCTCTGTTTTAAGCCCCGTAGGAAAACAGTTTGTTTTGTTCAGGAAATTTTGATTCTTCGCACCAAAAAAACTTACTTTTGTTGGAAACAAACTAAGAGAACCCCAAAGGAATCAGTATTGTATAACACCTACGTGGCTCGCAAGAGGTCTCTCTCTGTGCAGTAAGAACAAGACCGTACAGTAGGTTCATCCAAAACAACCACGTCTCTTCAGTTAACCTAATAGTACACAGATACTCAGACTAAACTTTGTGTGATCACTTTCTCACACACACCTTACTTAAACTCCCAAATGAAGCCATGGGAGTCAAAAAAAAAAAAAAAACCTGAAAGAAAGAAAGCATTCAAGTGCAAAATATTCCTAGCTCACATGGACTGCAAAGTATCCTCAAAATAAATGTTTACATGCCAACCCACCTACTTACCTACTGGTATTTGTGCTTAAGCCAAGAAGGCAAGTGAAAAGCTCATACTGATTTCAGTCATGTATTTTCTGGAAAGCTAAGACAACATAGGAAAGCCTCAGGCCAGAAAAGATTGAAGTCAAATACCCAGGGGAAAATTTTCAAGTATTTAATGCCACAAACACCAGTTTCTAGTTAGTTTAGTTCACACAAAACAGGGTAAGCTGGACTGAAGATTTACAGATTTCTGAATATACTGCTTAGCCACCGGCACTGTGGTAAGTAGGACAGAAAAGTTGTCCCGAGTGTTTTAAAAAATGCAGGACTGATATGTTTTTACAGACACATGAATACCTTTCTCTACTCATGTTAAAATTGCATGTACAAAACAAATTCCTGAAAACAGACCTAAACTGATGAAATTGAAAGGTCTGGATAGTAAAATATATTTCCGAGAGCTGTGATACAGACTGCTTTGAAAGATGAACTCAGTCGAAGTTTCAGCAATTGAGCTGAAAACCATTTAAAGCTAAAAACTGAAATTCAAGCAAGGCATAACCTTCTTAAGTATGGCAGTACCTCACAGCACAGTTTTAATCCACACAAAAATGGTCTTGTCCTGATGAACTACTTCTATTCCTCCTCCTCCTGTGGTTCATCTCAGCGAGTGGAAAGCGGCTTTGCCGTTCTCAGCAGCCAAGGCTTACGGCAGCTGCACAAAACCCAGTTGTTTTCATCTGGCTTGATAGATCTGCCCCACCAGCCAGATAAAATTACAAATTCAAGCAATTGCAACACTCCAATGTTCACTTTTATGTAGAGTATTAGAATTTGATATTAGAAGCAAGGGTCCAAACAAGCATAAGAAATTAGTTCGATGCTAAGGCTACATTAATACTTAGTTCATGATTCCCAAAATGGCTTCAGGAAGAGAGTCTTAATTCTGGGTGGATTTTTGGAATCAATCTGGTACACTCTTACTCTAATTTTAAAATACATGAGGACAAAGCATATAATCCAAGCACTATTAATACTATATAACATAATGTTATAGTTTACTTTTCTCTCATCTTATTTCAAATATTCAGATTATGACATTCACTTTTCTTGTTTTATTATTTCAAATATTCAGATTATGACATTCACGGTTTTCTATAGTCTTCCTTTTAGAATTATATTTAAACAAAGTTTGCATATGTGTCCTTTTGCTAATGAATTTGCTTTTTTCTGTATTTTAAAATTTGCCCAAATTTTTTTTTTTAGTGCTCCAAATTAAACATTATATGTTTCTTTTAAATAATGTTCTTTTTTTTTCCCTAGTCCTTAAGCGTCATTTCAAAAAGAATTTAAAATTATTTAAGGTAAGTAAAAGAATCCTACTATTAAGAAATTAGCAAATTACAGAAACTGTCTTTTTGGTTTGGTTTTCATGTGAGTTTACAGAATCTTTGTCCTAGAAGGTTTCACAGAATGATAATGCAAAAATGTTGTATGGGTTTCTAGTCTAAAGCTCCAGCAGTCTGAAGATGAGTAATTTTGACAAGTTATTTTGAACTGAATGAAAATTACAGCAGTTAAAGGCCTGGTTTCCAAGAAAAAAATTGAATAATCTCTTTGAGAAAGTTGAAAGTAAAAGTTGACAGCTGTCAGTCTGGTTTGGGATTTTGGGGGTTTTTTTCAGTTTTCTGAGGTTAGTGAATGATTTTAAGCTATGAAAAATTGTTTCTGCATAATGCAGAAATGAATACAGCACATTTCTTTTAAATTATACCCTTTGATAAAGTACTGAAAATACTGCAGGAAATCAAGTAGAATCTACTCCAAAACTAAATACCCTACTAAACAACAAACACACAAGAGAAAAAAAAGCAGACCCAGATAATTTCCCAGTCTTATTTCCTAAACTGAGTTTGTTCTTCTATTCTAATATGCTACTCCCTTAGTTAACAGATCTCATAATCATCTCCTATCTCCCTCCTAAAACTCATAATCCCCTTGGTTTTTACCTGTTCTCATGTACAACATATTTCTACGGCACCCATTAGAGGCAGAGACACATTCGGTACAACTCATTCTTCCTGGAACGTGCACATCTTTTGACAGCACTGAATGCTTATGAATTATGACTTCTAAATCCAGAAAATAAGTTTAAGAAAATTCTAATCTGCTTTCTGCTAAAAACGCATTCAAGCAGATCTGGAACAAAAATGTGACTTATTTTTTTTTAAAAAAAAAACAACAGTTTTTTAATATAGTACAACACAAATGGAGTCTGTCACGTTACAAGTCTCAAGGCACTTCACAATTTTCAGCAAAAGCTGACAAAACTCTGTCTAGCTAGATATGACACACAAAACAGATTTTTCAACTATTATCTTGTGCCTTAACACAGTAGGTGAATTTCAAAACAAAAAACAGAACAAGTTCAAGAACACGGTAGCTATTAGATGTGAGACTGAAACTCTTGATTTCAGGGTTAGAAGTTGGCAAAGTCTCCCTTCAGGTCAAAAGGAATTTACTCATAGACAAACTCATGCTTCAGACTACACACCAATCTGTCTTTTGTTACACAAGCTGACTGCTTCCAGAATAGTGCTAAAATCTACGTGCTGCATAGAAATAAAGCTCTAATAATAGAAGCAGTGCACCAAATACATGCAGAAACTAACACAATTTCTACAGCAATACCTCTGTTAAAAGCAGGAGACATTTTTTGTATCTGGTCTATACACGTCCACAACCACTTGCAATATTATCTCTAACATTTACAATCTAAATTTCTTCAGAGAGGAAACATCTTTTTGTTACAACATTCCTTGCAGAATCAGAACACCACCAGTAGAAAAAAAAAAAGCTGAAATTTCATAATAGCCTCTTTTTTATTATTATTATTTTTCAAATATTTGGGATGTGAAGGTTGACAGGAAGAAGTCAACAGAGTCAGAGAAATTTTAAGGATAAATAGTCATTAGTCCCCAACATTCCAAGTTGCTCTGTCTCTCCCTCTGTAACATAGAGCCAGTCAATATAAGGTTGGGAGCTGGAAAGGTAAAAATTCCTATCAGCCTTATAACTCCCAAATATTTTGCAAGCTGATATGCAGAGGAGTTTCTTCATGTAATAACACAGTGGTTCATCCTATGACAAGCTAGTGCTGGACAAACTAGTATAAAAATGAAAATGTCTGTATATGTGAAGAGTCACTACAAGTGGCTGATTTATGACACATACATAATATTTCTACAAAAAATGGTTTGAGTAGCACTGAACTTAGACATATTTGAGTATTGCACAGTGCATCTACTGTTGACACCCCAAATAATATACTTTTACTATCTTTGCTGTGGAAGTTCCAGTGCAAATTGGTTTTTTACACCTTTGTTAGATCAGCATAATCACCAGACACTCCAATTTCAAATGGAAGACCAAAAGAGAATAGATTTGTCTTTGAATGTCATTAAGATCTACTGAGTTATTTGCTTGCTTAAGGATATTCACATTGGCTAATGTACCTCAAACACATATATATATATGATGGAAAATACGAATTGTTTTCACTTTAGTATTTGATCCTATATCTAGCACAAATGGGAAAGCAGTAGACATACCAACTAATTATATGGCATATAAATGCAGTTAATACATCAAATACTTTCCTTGAAGAGCAGTGGTACATTTATACCACTTTCAGAACCCTTTCTTTACACTAAAGAGAAGTTTAGTAAATAGACACATGGACAACATGGCAATTCCAGCCAACCCTTACAGACCTGTGCAGCCAGAGGTGCTTAAAGAGCTCACTGTTTGGAAACTTCATTTCTATGCTCACCAGGCACAACATCCTGAAACCTTTAGGAGTGCAGCTGAAATACACACAACCACCACTACCTGCACATTTGTTTAGTCATAGCAGGCTAGAATTAGGCAGAATAGTGGCTGGAGAATTATTATTATTCCAGCTCTTCAGATGTTTAGTCCAACTTTAGTTTGTTTCGGATTTTTTTTAATCTTATTGCTGGCAAGAAAGCATCTCTTTGTTTAATGAAAGTTGATTGCTTTGGTAATTAAAACCAAGTAGGTGTGTTGCAATTTTTAAAGACACTATGCAAAGTCAGTAGCTAAATGCTCTTTTCAAACCAAAACTTAAAGACAAATCATAGCTTCTGAGAAGGTGTAAAGACATACATACACTAATCTTACCAGCTGGAAATATTAAATTCCTCTTTAGAAACTAGGCTAATACCCTTGGAAGTTGAAGTGTTTACATATATATCCTACTTTTTGATACAACTTACATAAAAAGAGCTTCAGAACTCAAAAATATATATTCAACATTTTGTAGTTGTACTAACAAACTTCCAGTTAAAAAACTCTGGTGGTTGTTGGGGGTTTGTTTTATCATAGGTCAAGGCAGTTTGCAGGTAAACTCACTTTCTTGTGTTCATAGTTTTAAAATAATAAAAGTTTAACAAACTTAAATTATTTAATTTCCACAAATGTGTGTAATGTAAAAGGCTCAAAGCAGTTTCATTCACTGCTTAAAACATTTCTTCCCCCATCACACATACAATATGGGGCCAGTACTTTTGTGCCAGTTTCCTCAGAATTTCTCTTATTCAATTACTGTTGTTGCCATTTTCAGCCTAATTATTTTAGAAAACAGGACTTACATTTCCAAGTTAGAACACACAGATAAGGGCATTTACTCCATTGCTACTTCAGCAGCAGCAATTTTTTAATGCAGTAAGCAAATATCAGCTCAAGTAGGAAGAAAGAGGTCTCAACACTTACAAAGCTATGAACTTTCTCCTTCCTCTGCTTTCCCCATTCAAGTCCATGACCATAACAATAAAACATAGAGAAAAATCTGGCTTTGGTTTGGGTTTTTTTCACCAGTTAGCACACCTTGATCTCACACACAGCAGCATGCTGGAACAACTCCAGCGCTTTCAATGTACAGCAGCACTGAGTGAAGAGAGCTAGACTGGAGACTCTCCTTCTCCATATCTGAGAAGGGTGTCAGGACAGAACACTTGAGAGCAGAAGGACAGCCAGCTTTAGAGAATTACTGTCAGATCAAATAAGGGAGACTCGAGAGGACTGGGCAAGGATCCAACACCTTTCATCAGGCTGAACCATGTCCTGGCACACAGTAACATCACTGCAGTCAAAGGATGGCACCAGAGCAGGGCACTACTCACTCAGGACAAACAAAACCCAAATGATCAGGAAAAAAATGACTGGTTTTCTCATTCTTTAGATTATAAAGAAAAGTAAGTTATACTAGGTCATGTCTTCTTGTTGTTTACCCCCTTGTCCTCCATGCACACAGAGGCTGACCCTCACCCATGCCAAGGTGCGAGTTCTTCCCAACTTTCAAATCTGCCCTTCAAAAATTCCTCTTTTTCTGGACTGTCCCAATCAGGTCCCTTTTCCTGGGACTTAGTTAGCCCTTTTCTTCATGCAATCCATGGATTTAATGGAACATTTGCAAATACTGCATCAAGTATGGGTTGCTGCTACTACATGGCATGTTCACAGACCAGCAAGAGACCTGGAAAGCTGCCTGGAAGCAAACAGCCACTCAGATAAAGCACAGCTTTAGAAGAAACCATGTTAGAAAAGCACAAATTATGTCTTCATTTCCAAAATATTACAGAAACCAGAGTTTGCCCATTATGAAGTAGCTAAATACTCTCATCTAAACCAGGGCAGTACTGAATGACTCTACTTCAGACACCCACGCATGGCTCCAAAACAAAATACTACAAAAAAGCATTGGAAGAAGAGTACTGGGAAACAGTTCTGTTACAGATTAAGGAGCTGGTGGCAGACTTATTTTAGGCTTGGCTGGTTCCTTGCAACTTTTACAGCAGGTCTCAGCCACTTGTTAAATTAAGAAAATACCTAATTCTGTCTAAAGATACAGAAAGTGATCAAAGAGGGAGGGAAATGAGGGAAATGTTTTTCTCTTGTGTTAAGAGAAAAGCAATCTTCTTAATGATGGTGCCTTTTTTTTTTTTTTTTTTTTTTTTTTTTTTTTTTTGGTGCATATGTAAAACAGTTTTTTAGCTCAGGAAAGAAGAATACAGCTTATTGCCCAGATGTTACAAAGATATCTTCATTGCTGAAAACTACTGAGCATGTTGATGTTTCAGGAAGTGGTAAGGTGAGAACCTGAATGTCTCTGGAGTCTTTTACAATAATACCACACTTAGCTTTGCACTCCTAACCCAGGGAAAAAAATGCCCTGTGAAAGGCTGGTTAACCCACTTCATCTCCTATACTGTTCAACAGACAGTGAAAAGCCTCCTAGTAACCATAATCCTATTAACCATATGGAAATATACCAGCTTGGATTCTGAACAAAATTAGAAATAAATCATTAATATTAATTTTTTGGGGAAAAAAGAAAGGAGACACTTCAGTTCATTAACTTCTGTAGCAATATTGCTTAGCAGAGAGATTTTTCTTTTCAACAGCTGCCAGGTGGATCTGGCCATTTTAAAACGCTTATTTTAGTGCCTTGCAAAGGAAGCTGTGAAGCAGTAATGAGACAACAATGTGACCTTTGGATAGAGGTATTTATTTAGCAGAGTCTTATACCATCTACCTTTCACAAGCAGGAAGCCCATTCTGTCAGCAACAGCAGATCCACAAATAAGCATCAGCTTCTTGCCTCTTTTGACCTAATTTTCGCTATATTTTTGCTATATATGTTTAATATAGCTACCACCTGAGAAAAGATATCTAATGCTCAATGCTACTAACAAAATGTCACGAGCACAGTGGGCTCTGCTTCTAGCAATGCTAAGGCAAATAAAAGTTTATGCACCCCACAGGACATTTTTCCCTACACTTGTCACAGAGGCTATATTGTATTGTATTATAGATTGTATATGTATTGTATATTGTACACATTTTTAAGTATCAGTCAGAAAAAAAAAATAAATATCAGAAGTTTTTTCACTCTGAGAAAACTCCAGGATCAACCTTTCAGATTCTTCTCGGTTGTTCACACAGATCTAAAGTTTTTAAAACTACTTTCATTCTCTCTTTTTAGATTATTCTGAATAAACGATATATGGCTACAATACAATGAGCATATTGAGTCTTAATTCCAGTTCATTCCAGTAGTAGGGAAGTCTGAAGTGTTTTCAAAGATGTTACCTCTAAGTCTTTCCAATTCTTTTATTACCTTAAAACACTTTTCTAAAATTGAAACATTTTCTCCCATCTGTCAACATATTGCCAGCAGAATAAAGCTGGTAGTAATTTGTCAAAATATTTAATTGCAAAAATGATCTTAAAATCAAGCCCAACTCCCTGAGCTCCTTAGAATATGCTGTCAAAGAGACAAAATGTTTTCAGAATAGTTTGAAGGATTTAGCTATATTCACAATAAAACTGTTTAAGCAGAAGACTAATGCAAGTAGCAAAATATATAGACAGTTAAAACAGAGTTCCCACTTTGTGCCTAAAGCTGGTTTACCATATATAACTTAGATAATGAAAATTACAATAGTGCTTCATGGAAGTTATATATACCTCTAGACAGACTTCTTCTCTTCATTTACATCTCCTGAGGAAAAGAATACAAACAAAACAAACAAAAAAAAAAGCCCACCTGACAACAACAACAGAAAAAACACACACACACCCAAAAAAACCCCATGACCAACAACAAAAGAAACAAAAATCCCAGAAAACAAAACCATGAAAAACACTTATCCATTAAGATTTTCAATGGCTGTCCACTAGGAAAAAGCAAGAATCAGAATTACACTGTTTCATGACTACTTTCAGACTTTTGATATACATATTTTACAAACATAAAACTCTTAAATAATATTAAGGCTAAACAATTCAGCATTTTGAAATTTAAAAACTTTGACATAGTAATTTGGCTGCTGTTCTTACATGGATTATAGCAAAAATTTTAATTAAGTGCTCCTATGCTACTTAGGACCCTTATAGCAGGGATGAATGTTACTCATTTAACTAAAAAGCTTTTATAATTTGTTCCTCTTACTCTCTGATTAGAAGTTCCAAACTCAGTTTATGGAACATTACCTACATCCTCCTTTGAAAACAAAATTATTCACTTCTTCAGTGAGCTCCCTAAAATGTTGAAGAAAATCACTTTGAAACACATTTTACTTTTTCAACATCCCTTCAATATGAGAGAATCCTCTACGCTATAGAGCAGAGTGACCACCTTCCTTTGCAGAACAACATCCTCCCCGTCTGGCCTTTTGCAGGTAAGTTCCACTAACCTCAGTACCACCACAATGCTCTCCTGTGCCAATATCCATGTCTAGCCAGTATCTCCACCAGCTCCCGAACTTAAAAACCTTAATAATCAATCTGGGGTTGCCTCAGTTTCCTAAGGATGCTATATTAGCATGTCTAGTTAATAGACCATGTCTTTACCTGCCAGTCTTTCCACTGAAATTTTACTCAGCTGAGGCTATTGCTTCTCCAAATAGCAAGTTATTTCTGAAATGGGAAATACTGTCCAATAGAAAAACAAACAAACAAACAAACCACCCCAAAAAAACAAAAGCCTAAAACTAGGCTGTGCCTCATCACCATGATAGTGCTTTATGAACTCTTGGCTGAGCTTGGCCCTCACCTCAGAGAATGCCCAGCTTGCCTAAAGCAAGTGCTGTGTGCACCTGGGGTCTTGCAGGAACTTTTTCACTCCTGTGTAATACTGCAGGGTTGGGAGTT
Organism: Gymnorhina tibicen; assembly: GCA_013399875.1. Taxonomy (NCBI): domain Eukaryota; kingdom Metazoa; phylum Chordata; class Aves; order Passeriformes; family Artamidae; genus Gymnorhina; species Gymnorhina tibicen. The sequence goes on along the minus strand of VXAZ01002838.1, from coordinate 3,782,762 downwards.
ATTGCATGCCATTTAAAGGGGCCTCAAGAGCCTTTCTAAGAAATAGAAATTTCCCCATTCTGCTTCATATATCTTAGAATTGTATAGAAGTCCTGTTTCAGATCTTGAAACTTCTATGCCTCATCGGAGTTCACCTCAGAACTAAACTGAAGAGTGAAAAGGTCCTTGAAGAACTGCTTTTTTGCTTTGTGTAAGACAAAGAAATCCTCAGCCATCTCTTTAAGTTTGGATTTAACAAAAGCTTCTACCATATGTCAGGGTAGATGTAAATGTCATTCCCTGAACCTCCATGCAAAGGGCCATTCCATACAATGTGAGATTTCCCATATAATCTTTTTCTTCTTTTAGAAGCATAATTTTTTAACTTTCCCTGTACTTTTACCGCTATCGTTACATACTCAAAGTCTCTGACAAGCATCTGTGAAAGTACCTGAAGGGTAAAGAAAAATCTGCCAAGAAAAAAAGGTTGGATTCTCAGGTTTGGCTTTGAGAAACACTAGTGAGAAGAATTCTCTCTTTAATTGCGCTATCAAAAAAAGCTTCTGGATGATACAACTTACACATTACCCTTTTTCAGAAATACATCTAATGGTGCATGTCTCCACACACCACTGTTCCACACAATCTCTGGGCCAGGGGTATGGAATAGTGGGTTTTCTTTCACATTCAGGGAGCATGGGGAAAAGATGTTCGTTAAGAAAGCATAAATAAGGCTAAAGTTATTCATGCCAAACAGGCACTCTTAGAACTGCAGACTGTACATGCCCAACGATGCTTTCATTTTCAATAACTGTAGAAAGAAAGAATCTGTACCACACACTGTAAGATCCATGGAAGCAGGCTTTGACCTTCAAGCTATGGAAGCTGTATTTTAGACTAGCCTTTTCCTGGTATATCACTGTAATAGTACAAAAAATTACAAAGATTTTTGTTAATGATGCGTAACTTGTCTAATACAGCAGATTTTGAAGAAACACAACAAAGCTAATCTGTTTTTGCAACTTACAACAAACACTGTTATTCTGTTACACTTATTCATTCTTACACATTAATTTCTGGGAATCATATTGGAGTGAAGAAAAGGAATGAGAAGTATAACTGACGGAATCAAAAAGCTCAATTTGCCTGAAAGCAGTCAGATTTTTAAGCTCTTGGAAAAGCTTCTTATAGCTATGTATTTCATCCAAAAAAAAAACCAAACCAGCATCTAAGGGGACTAGAACAATATACAGATCATCATGTTTATTTTTCAGCTATATTTTAAAAAAACCCACCCTATATAGATATTTAAATATTTTTCAAAATTATATGTATTGAACTGTTCTCAAAAGGGAGACATCTGAACAGCAAACTGCCTAGTGCAGCCTACAAGGCTGCTGGCCTTCCTTGCTGCAGTGGCACACTTGCTGGCTCCTCTTCCAGCTTTTTCACCAAGATCTCCAGGCCTTTTCTGCAAAACTGCTTTCCAGCCAGTTGGCCCCCTCTCAGAATTGGTACATGTGGTTATTCCTCCCAAAGCTGAAGTTCAACCAAGAGAAATGCAAAGTCCTGCATGAGATTCCTGTTGGTTCAACTCTCCAATCTGTCAAGGGCCTTAATGAAACTGCTAAGTAGTTCTGGCAGCAGTTATCAGCTCCTGGGGAAGTCTACTAGTTACTGGCCTCCAGCTGGACCATGGGCTGCAGTTCACAAAACCTTCAGCCTGCTTGTAGTCCACCTCCCTGTTCCTATATGTCATCCATGGCAATGTTATAGGAGACTCTGCTGCAAAGCTTACTGCAGTATATATATCTGTACAACATCCACCGCTCACTCTGCAGAAGGCTATCAGATTGGTGAAGCATGATTCTCCTTTCTAAGACCACACTGACTATTCCCAATCACCTTCTTTTCCTTCATATGTCTGGAAGTGATTTCCTCTGTTGTTCGGGCACTCACTCTCAAAGGGATCAAGTTGAAGGTAACCAGACGGTAGTTCCCTGTATTCTCCTCCTTGCCCTGTATGAAGGCAGGAGTGACATTTTCCTTCTCCCAAATACCACACTCTTTTTTGGCCCTCACAAAGACACTGGCCAGCTCCCTGAACACTCATGGATGTACCCCACTGGCTCCCACAGACTTCTGCATGTCCAGTTTGTGTTCCTCAATCTTCTTCTCTTGAGGATGGATCAGTCTTCTGTACTCCAGACAGGTCCCATGCACCTGACTCCTGGAGGTCAGCAAAAAAGGCAGGATGGAGAAGATATTGAACATCTCAGCATGCTCCATGTTCCCTGTCACCAAATCCCCTGTGCCATTCAGAGGTGGGCTGACATTTTCAGTAGTCTCCCTTTTGTGGGAGATAACCTGCAGAAGCACTTCTCATTGCTCTTGTTCTTAACGCCCCTTGCCAGATTAAACTCCCAAGTGAGCTTTGGTTTTGCAAACCCTGTATCTCTCTTTTCCTCCACAATCACCTGTCCCTGTCTCGACTTCCCATATGCTTCCCTTTAATGTCAGATTTCCGCTAGGAATTCTTTGTTTATCCATGTAGGCCTCCCAGCAGTCTTGCTTGACCATTTACACATCAAGATGTGCTGTTCCTGAGCTTGCATGGGGAGATCCTTGAGAAATCAACCAGCTCTTCTTGATCCCTCTTCTCTCCAGACCCGTATCTATTCTAATTGTTGTGCAGCTTAGTAACAGAGCTGAGCCTGTGTGCCCATCCAGTGCACGTAAATCCTTAATTCCCTGGCTGGCGCAGGAACTCCCCACGGAGTTCTCTATAGGGATGAAATAAAAGGACATATTTACAACTCTAGCTGCAAATATGTATTTTGCCTAATTGCCAAAGGAGCTTGCCATGTGGGAATTTTGGAAGGTTCTAATGATTCCCCCAGGCATATCCTGCTGTGTCTTGACAAACTCATCTGTTTCAGTGTGCTGATTATCACCCTGAATGCAGTCTCTGGCCATTTCAGAGAGATGCTCAGGCAGTTTCTGAAGCATAATTAACCAAACTGCACTCAGGTAAGACACTTGCAAATAGACAGTAAACTGTTCCTCTACATGTAGAAATGGTCACATTCAACAGTTTCTGTAATTAAGATTACTTAGGAGATGATTTGTACATAGTTTAAGATACTCTCTAGCAATGACCACACACATGCCAGGGAGATCACACAAGACCATGAGTCAGCTGGGCTGCAAGAATTTAGCAGAACTGTGGTTTGGGGAGTCTCATGCAATCCAGATACAAACACTGTTGCAAGAACCCACCATTCAGACCAGTACGTGATTGCTTTGTTCAGGAGATCTCATTGTTGTGGGAGTCTGCAATATTTTTCTATCATGGGACACTACCAAAGCATATTTGTTTCTTTCCACTATGAGAGTCCATGACTTGAAAAGCCATCCTCAATCACAAACCCTTCATAATTATGTGATTTCTGTTTATTTACCATTATCAGTACTTTGTAGGCACCTGTAATGTCAACATAGCAACTGAAATACAGCCACTTGATGTAGAAACTGCTACTGTGTCAGTAAGCCAGAAAAAAAATTAATGTGATCATAATTTGCATCTCTAATGAATTAATTGCCTACCTGCTTCTAAAGTAACATTTCCTTCTGTGTTATGCATTTATACAACTACACTATTATGTTGATGGGAAAATTAAGATAAGCGTACAAAATACTTTAAACATACACTTAAAGGGCATACACTCACAATCAAATACTTCAAATCTCCTTTTTCAATGAAGAAACATAAGCAGATCACTGCCTTTGATAAAAAGCCTCAGAGACAGCCACCAATGTGGCACCTGTGTTGAGACAGGACTAATAACTTGATAGGTATGTGACTACCTGAAGAAAATAGGTAACTAGAGAAACACTGCAATTATTACACAAATATATACTTTAAAAGTACATAGTTCTGCAAAAAATGCCATTTCTTTTATGCATCTTTTCATCCTTTTCTCTACTCATGATAATGCTGACACGCAAAAAAAAAATGCGTAACAAATAATTCTGGAAACATTCCATACATGTTTTTAACAGGTAACAGAGTACATAGACAGATTTCAACATGGGTTGCCATAGGTGGTAATTTAAAATTTCCCAGTTAGTTTATTTCACTTTTAGTAAGTTACTGAAAAGCCCTCCATACATAGTTTGGGTCTCCATTTCTGACAAGTATCTGAGTAGTAAATTAGCTTACAAAATAATTCAGGAACATGTTATCATAGCAATCTATTCTGATAATCCTAGTATATTCCTTGAAATAATTACTTTGGTATCAATCTAACATTTCCTTTACAAACCTGAATTCATAAGAAATTATAGCCAAAAAAAAAAACTATGCAAAAAAAGGCATATCAGCTACATTGTGAGATACTGTAGAGAATAAAAATGACTGTTCACATACACTGAACCCAGCGACGCACAAATTTAATACAATCAATATAAATAATATCTGTTTAAATTCCAATTCCTTCACCTGCTTCCACCATTTTCATTATCTTGTACTATACAACCCAAATAGAAAAAATAAGTGGTTTGGGCATCATTCAGATGATTCTTACAATATTTTAACTCTTTTTCAGTTGTGCAAACTGCTTTATGAAATTGCAACCCTGAATACTGAAATGACATTACTATAAATAATTATGGACTTTCTGTGCCTTTTTATTTTTAAATCACTGCAAAAGCTGCATGGATCCACATTTAGTAAAATCTTTACCTAATACAAGAAAACAAAAATTTTCTGATAAAGCCTCCCATTTAGACATTTATCACTGAAAATGATTTGACAAGAGAAACAATAAATTAGCTAGTCCTTCAGATGTATCTCAAAACTTGAACACCAATTCATGCATTCCACTGCTGTTGGCATGGACTTAGTTATTCTATTAAGGAAAATGCAGTTTTACTAAATGACAAACTATTTTGACAAATAGTCAGAGCCAGGAAAATCCAGGAAATGGAGACATAGTTCAGAATATTTTTGTAACATAAACATGAAGCAAGTAATACTGTTTTAAATGCTTTGACATTGTGCTCATTTACTTCTCCTCAGATAAGTCTTTTTGTTGCTTACTGTCAACTTTATGAACAAATGACAGTCATTTACAACATCAATTCCCGTTAAAGGAAATGAAACTGAGGAAGAAAACGTAAGTAGTTATGACCAAAGTGGTATTTTTAAGTATGGTAATATGATTAAGGTGAAGTGAAATGATAGAAAGGCCCCATAGGAGTGTTCCATTCTTTGTCATTAGAATGTCCAAATTTATAATATTGTTCTGGGATTCAGAGCAGACAAACAGTGCAGAGAAATATTTGTCAAACACAGATGTCACATATCAAGATGTAGGAATAACTGTAATCCACTACTGCATTCCTTATCCACATAAATACATGAAGGGAATAAAGAGAAAGAGGGCAAACCAAAAATAAAACCCATTCTCTGCAGGCTTCTAGTCCTTTGGTGTGACTAAGACAGCTCTCCTAAGGACTAATAAAATGCATTCCAAACATCTGCCATCTGACTCCGTTCACAGCAGTGCAAGAAGCAACTTTGAGGGAAAATTGCAAAATATATCTATATCTGATTGCTACCAACCAGCTTTAAAAATCTGAAAGATGGTACTCTTAGAAACATCGTATCCGGAACATGATCTAGGAACTTTCAGAAATATTACTTTATCACACACAAATAGGCAGCTAGACCAAAAAGTACAAATAAATCAACTTTGAATTTTCTGACACAATGATAAAAACATCCATTGTATGGAAGACCGAAAACACTTTTTCATGTTAAAAATTAGAATTAATGTCTCATTAAAAAGGTACTTCTTATTATTAAAATAATTATGGAAAAAAAGTTTGTAGGCACTGCACTGAATATGCAAGAAAATGTAATTAAGCTGATGATGCAGAGGAAAGAAACAGACCTCAGGACACAAACCCAAGACCTGCAGGTGCCCAGGGTTCCATACCAGTTTAACACAGAGAGCAAAGCACAGGGCTGCCCACAGTGTATTATTACTCATTCAGAACTGGTACTCATGATTTACGGAAAAGTGGGAACCATTGCTCTAAACAGACCAAGGACTGAAGTGGCAGCACTTTATTCTACATCATTAACTTTGCCTTATTCAGTTTTGCCAAGCCTTCACTCTGGCTTTGCTATTAAGCATTTTTGTCATTTACTACACCTACACCACATTGTTATAAGCAGTCTGGCCCCTGAATTCAGAAAGGGGCTGGGCAGAATCCCACACCATTAAAAATTAGTTTGCACTTTTGTACCTTCATAAGCCTCTAAAGCCACAAAGGTTACATTTAATTACAAAAGGCACCATCAAGTATTTATTACATAAAACTTTATGACTCTTTACATGATCTACCCATTAACTGGGATTTATCCAGTCTCATCTCAGGCAAATTCTGGTGGCAATAGACAGGTTCTCACCCACCAATGCCTGTATGCTAGTCCCAGCTGAAACAGCACAGAAGATACCTTTCTTTCAGATTATTTTTTTTTTAAGTCATTGGTTATTCCTCTTGTCAGCCCTGAAATTCAAGGAAAGAAATGTAGTAACTGCTAGTGTCTGGTGCTGAAATTTATTTTCAGGGAAGCAGTGTCTGTCCTGCAGCTATTGACTACTTGGAATGAGAAATACTTAGGAACTCCCTCAACAATTCCCAGATGAATGCATATGACCTCATTAACAAATGCTCCACATTATGGGAGGTAGGTAAAGGAAGAAATGGGAGGTGTGGAGTCCTTTCCAAACTATCCTGCTCCCACTTCAGTCTGGATGAAAGGCTACAGCCAATTTGTGTACTGTTCGTGCACAGGTTTTCCCTAACTAGGATCATAGCCCACAGTCATGGTCACCTTTACCTTTTGGGGACACAGTTGTTAAGGCCCTGCTAGCTACAAAATGCTTTACAGAACTCAGAAAATAAAGAATATCTGAAAGCTTAATTTTGTAACAAACCTTTTAGGCTCTGTTTGTGTCACCTGACTTCAAAGAGAGGGATTCTTCTTAATCAGCCACGGAAGAAAAGAATTTGTATGCAAACAGAATTAAGCTCTCAGTAAAGCACGACAGTTGAACATGGATTCATTAAACAGGGCTGCATCTGAGGACTAAATTAGGCATAGGGAATAGATGGGGGAAAAAATCTATATCTTAAAATGTGATAGGGTCCATTTACTAGATGAGATTACTCTTCTCTACAATACATTACCCAAAGGCACTTCCAAAACTGAGGGAGTATATTACATGGTGCTAATCAGAACTTTTTTCCTAAGTAGGTCAAATGTTGAAAGAAAATCTTGAAATCTTATGCACTGTTAAAAAAAAAAAAAAACTCCTGAAAGCAGTACAGCCAAGGTGCTAATCACTTTCTAAAATATAAAAACCTTCTGCATAAACATTAAATGTAGCACTTTAAAATGCACAGTCATACACCTGAGGCTGTTCTTTCACTGTCATTTTAATTCAGTCTGTAATAACCAAATGAATTTTAATTAGAAAAATGCCTTTATTTGCATATGTAGTTGTTTAACTTCACAAAGATTGACTTGTTTAATTTTTTTCTTTTTTCAGAAATCAAAACTTCCCCAGTTCCAAATGGTCAGGTATATTTAGACTTCATATTTTGTTCTTTGTTTAGAAGAACATTAATAAGACAAGACAGGGTTTGTTTGTTTTTTCTGGTTTTATTTACAATAGATATATTGCACCTTTGAATAGCTTTGATGGAGAATGAGGCATCATGGGGAAGGACAGTGAAGGAATTAGCAAAACAAAAGGAGAAATAGCTTTACTGCCGAACTTCAGAACAGACAATTCTGACTCAGGTTCCAGCAAACACCAGTTACACACTGTCCTGTATGTCCTGTCCTGTACTGCACATATCTTTGCAAATTCCCAAATTAAAAATCTCCTCAGTAGAGTGTGTTTCCTAGCCATTATTCTAAAGCCTAACTGATGATTACCCATTATTATCTTCATGTCTTCCTTCAAAATTCAGATTCAAAGAATCCCTACAAGCTTGTGGACGGGTACGGAAGAGAGGAGTTGCCATGGATTTAAATGGGAATACCATTAACCTCTCCGAAGACATATGCAATAAATCTCTGTGTGCCTCCTGGGCTAACAGATAGTGGTTTAACTGCAATTAGGACAGCACAGAACCCTTGCTGCTAAGAAATAGGCTCAATTAGTTTGGGCATAGTACCAACACAGCTTTCTGTAATCTCAGGATGCAGTGAGAATCATCTACCAGCTGTTTGCAGCATGGAAGCAGTAAACTAGCATCTGTCTGAAAAGGACATATTGACTTACTGCTGTTAGAGCTATAAAATCAGAATTAGGATTATAAATTTTTCTGAATGGGGAATGATGATTGGAAGCAGCAGAATCAAATTGGAAAACAGATTAAATATATTGAATGATGACTTCTTATTAAAATGGGATGGAAAGAAGTGGGTAACTTGCCAGGGAGTACAGGACTATACTTTGGTATTAAAAATAGGGCCAAAGTAGCTCCTAAACCAGGTGAGATTTAGAAAGGCCCAAGAAGAATTTGCACCTTTACCACCCAAAAAAGCAATTTAGCAATGTACTATAGCCAAACTGCTGCAAACTGTGCTTCAGCAAGAGCTTCACATAAATGAAAGATATTTTTTACTCTGTTTGTGGGTTTGGAGGGATCTTCTTGGTCTATAATTTGGAGAGATATGTCTATTTCAGAAGGGTTTTGGGGTTTTTTTTGTTTCTGAGGATAAAGAAAAATTCTGGACAAGAAAATAGCTTGTCAAACAAGCTGTGTCTTCTGGAAAATGTAATAAAATACCATACTTCCATGGATATAGCCTGATTACTAACAAATCAGAGAGTAGATAAGCAAGATCCTCACAGAATTACATAAAACCAAAGACAGAGTCTAGTACGCTATCTTGCAGAAGGAACGGATTATTGCAGTGAAGAGTACTTGAAGGATGAGGGTTCTTCGAAAAGAAGAGGATTCTACTTACACACACAACTCAACATCACTGTCCAAGTGAAGGTTTGCTTTATATTCTTCACATACATAACCTGCAGGCTATACACAACTATTGGCTATGTGTCCCAGAGCCACACAGCAATAACATAAAAATGTTATTTTTAAGCCCAAGTCAAAGTCTGGAATGATTCCGTATTTCCCCCTCAAGTTAACTTACTTTGAGTTAATTCAAGGCACCAAATGTGGTTTTGTAAAATAGTATGTAGTCTTCCACACATTTGTTCTGGTCTACAAGTATGTGTTCAAGCAAGAAAAATAACCTAAGTTAATTAGCAAATAACTAACTTAAGGAAGAACAATCTTCAGCAGACGTACTCAAAGCTTTGCCATGCCTTCATGGAAAATAAAGTAGCTCTTCTAATTCAATCTCCACACTAAGTATTCTTAGTAGACATGCGTGACATTAGAGAGAGAAGGTTTTGGTTATAAACCATAAATATTCATTAAGGAACGACTGCATGGCCTTCTCAGAAAAATACATGTCTGAGAAAAGATTGTATTCTTTAGAACTTTTGCCAATTTATTATTAAACAGCATTCAACTGTCTGTAACATTTCTAAATGCAGCAATTCAGAGTGAGTGAGTACATGAAAGGATAAATCTGGTTCACACAGTCTAAAATCTTCTTCACAGTCTGGGAAAACACTACAACAGGGAAAAAAATTCATAAGGAAAAAAAATCTTCATCTGTCAGTCAAAGATTCTCCTGGCATAACTTCAAAACTTTACTCCCACTTTGCTATACGTTTTGATATAAAAGTTCATCCTTTCAAATCATCATGTTAGACTCAGCTAACAATCTTGCTAGAATATCTGCAAACAGAAATCTGTAAAAGAGTAAAAAATGGTTGTGATCTCCTAAACATTTTTATGACCTCACACCTTTAAAATTCAGTGTTTTGTTTATTCTCAAATACTGTGTTCATCTGCCTAAGACAGTTTGCTTAAGGACCTCTTTTCTTCACCCCTCTCCCTATAAAGACAGATAAGAAAGAAACTGGAATCATAATACCAAACATGAAATGAATAATGCTGTTCATGGTTTTTCCATTAATTGTACTGTTTACTCACAAATTTTATTCAGTATTTTCTTCTGTATGGAAACAATGTATTAATTCCTGCAATTTTGTGTCTTATTCTCACAAAATGCATATAATTTGCAAATAGATCCCAGGTGAAAGAAACCTCCCAATACAAAAGACCATTTCTTAAATAAATAGCAGAAATAAGAGTCTTTTGCACAACAAAGATTTGACAAATAATAAGAAATTAATGAAAATCTACAATTACACAGATTATAAATTACAGAATCAGCAGCAGGATTGTTTTCATTTACAAAGCCAAAAGTAATTATAAATAATGAAATAAGAGAGCTCTAGTAACAGCCTTGGTTAAGAGTATCAAATTAGTGAGCTGAGAATAATTTGAAAAATGTAACAACACTAAAGAGCCATCAGAGTGATGATAATTGGCAGCATCTGCTATTTCACTGCAATAGTACATCAAACCAGCTGCAAATATAGGGCTTTTTCTCACAGAGTAGTACACTCTTCTTCCTCCTCTGCTTTCAAACACTGATGTGCAATGATCATGCTTCATACAAGAATACTTGATGAAAAAATTAGGATTAAAAATAAAATTACTTACCAATATTTATGACACAATAGGTGCTACTTTAAAGAGAAACTCAAATAGGGAAAATATTTTCCAGCCTCTATTAAAACATTATCAAGTTGTGACTTGACAATTTCAGCTCTGTTCCTGCAGAATTCCTGTATACTCTTCAAACCAATTCTGTTCCATTTAATCTTCCACCAACACCGGGTAGAAAATTAGAACCAAAAAAAAATTAATCATACTATTCAGTGAATTGTATTATTCAAAATTCTCCATTAACTCTTGAAACTTACACTGTCAGAATGATGCTGCCATTATCTGAACTATAGAGGAGGCAACTTAGAAGGTTCAGAGAAGCTTTAAAATGCTACTACTTCCTATAAACTACAAGCTCTTCAAATCTGACTAATTTGGGCTTCATAACCATAATCATTCTTTTGGATTAAAAAAAAAACCATCAAACCCCACCATTCCTCTAAACTCAACTGAAGTTTCATTTCCTATAAGCACTCAGACACCAAAAGCAGGAATGCACCATGGAAATCATAAAAAATTCTAATTGTTGCCCACATGTCATTTGCTCTCCACAGGAACTACAGAAGATGACAAATGCAGGCTGGACCTTGCAAGTACCTATGGTGGGGAGGGAGATTACAGACAGATGAAATTAAGGAATGTGCAACTGCCACAGAGACATTCCAATGGAGCTGCTAAGTATCTTCTCCTATAAACTGTGAAATCTGAGACAGCTTCATTTCTTCCACATGCCTCCAGAAACAACTACATAGATAGTGCAATACCAAAGACTCCCTCAGCCAATCCTCTTCCTGACCTCCTCCTTCCTATAGAAGTATTGTGTGATCATATTTTACAAACATTATTTAAAATATCCAGCATACCCTCCCACTCAGAGCAGTGCTAACACTCGGTATGGTGACTCGCACTACATTTAATGTAGCTGAAAACTGCATTGAGCACTACATATCTGCTAGTCAGAAGTTTGATTTTAAGGCCTGACCTGCCTTTTTGTAACATTATTCATTTTGCCTATGTTGTGGATACATAAACAGTACTGTTCTAACTGGAAAAACGTATCTGGGAAGGGGTGAGGGGTGTGCAGCAACCTTTTCCATAACATTAACACCACATAGCACAGAAATGACACAGGAAACGTTTCTCTGGAATTATTTTACATTTGCTGGCACACCCTGTCACTTACAACTAACTGCAAGAGAAAAAAATTGGACCAGAGGAGGAAAACTGTCTAAGAGCAAGCTGTACTTGAAAACAGATCTCAAAAAAAGGGGGGTTCTAGACCTAAAGGGATTCCTCTCCCCCAATATTCAGGATCCAATGAAGTTCTTTAATTTCAGTGATAGTTGAACAGTTAATAATATGAACAACAAGTCTACACTTGTTACGACTCTTAACACCAAAGATTTTGGAATGGATAAAAGAACAACTGCTTTGAGATTAAACACTGGATTGGGAACATTGATTTGAAACACTGGACAGAATTAGGATCCCTGAGTTTAGGCTCTGGTAGCACATATAATTACATGATAGCTTCTTCTAAAACCAAAAATAGATGGCCTCAAGAATAGCAGTAAGCATATTTGAGTGCTAGAGAGAAGAGGAAAAAGAATTGACAACCTTAAAAATTCAACAACATATTCCTCACACTGATTGGCTAAAATGTCATTTTTTAATCCCTTTTTGCCTCCCATTTCGCAACAAACTTGGTACTAGCATTTAAAAAATTTTCCTCTGCACTCAGAAGAGCTAAAAAGATATTTTTAGCCTGGTTTCCTAAGGAAATGAAACTTATCCGTTAGGCCCTCATCACAATAACTTCTGAATTCATGGAGTGATTTCTGCCAGGTCTGACAGGGTGTGAAACATATTAGGTTCCCAAAAATGGCATCTGGGAAAGGAAAGCGAATGTAAGTAGTGCTCCCACTGTGGAGCTGCCTTTGCTAGACGTCAGGGAGAACACCCGGGAGCCCCTCCCCGCCATCTCTGAGACCAGGCTGCTGCAGTTGTGCTGCTCAAGAGTCCAGGTGGAATGGGGAAAGGATAAGGCTGGTTTTGTCTGAGCGTCTTGTATCCTTTAATGACAGCTGGGATGATCATATATTTGCATGATTCCATGCAAGTGAAAGTAGCGTTGACAAATCCCTCACTAAAATGCATTTTGTCACAGGTCCACCAAGACTTCTAAGAACTGTGTAAATCCAGCAGCAGGCACTGCAATGCAGTGAAGGCTAAAGGAAGGGGTGAAATTTGTTACTAATTTGAATGAGGGAAAAATTCAAAAAAATTCCAAGGGGATCTCTTGTAGCTGGAGAACCAGGTAAAAGAATAATAGTAATAACAAAATTTGGTATAAAGAAGCAGAGGACAATAATAAGGGTTAAGATATCTGCAAAACAAGTTTAATTTGTCACTTAGTAAGAAAAAATTACTTGCTCAGATGAGGGATGTGGAGGGCCTCAAAAAGCAACACTTCCTGCAGCTATTACTGCTGTAACTGATGCACTACCATTAGAATTAACATCCAGTAAGTTCTGTAAGAAGAAAAAGAATTATTCTTTGACGGCTGTTGAAAGGCATCAGCATTAAAGGTAAGTTATGTGGAAGCCTTTTCATCACAGCACAGCCATATCTTAGAGCACAAGCAGCTGGCAGCCACAAGGTCACTCCCAGCTGAATGATCCACAGTCCAGCATGTTTTCTTGTGTGAGATTCAAGTGGAATTACTTGTAATGTTTTTCAGTGTGAGATTATAAATAAAACCATAATAATTCCAAATCCTTATTTTTTGTCAACCTCATGAAGCTCCTCAAACATTTGGCTTAATGTTTTCACCTTTCAAAAGTAAATATCCAAATATGAAAAGAACACATAGCAGCCACTTTGTAAATACCTGCTATAGAAACTATAGAATGCTAATGTGGATAGACAGCTTGCAATAAAATAAAATGTATTAACTAAGAACCCAAAATATACTGACAAATTTTAATGACGCATTTTCTAGGAAAAACACTCATTACTGGGGGTTTTTTTGCTTGCTTGTTTGGATTTGGGGCTTTTATTGCTAGGAAAATTATCATTAAAAAGCTCCTAATACATTTCAAGTAAAGCTATTAAGTAAAAAAATATACTGACAGCAGAAGTTAGCTCATCCCACTAAATGACTGCAATAAAACAGATTTTGAACTGATATGCCCTTCCCTAGTCTTGGGGTATATTTAGCCACATCAGACAGATGATCAGTAAGACAAAAAAAAACCAAACTGTAACAAGTAAAACCCCTATTACAACTTTTCGCTGCATACTAAGAATCCAATCTAATTCCCATTCAGACCAGTAAATGCAGGCTAGAATGTTCCATTGTACTGCTGCCAAGACACCAGGCTTGAACTTAATATGGACTTCATGGCTGATTGACAGTTTTTTTGACCACAATAATCACAAACCCAGCTTATTTTAGCCTTAACTATACCTCTCCACTGTAAGATATCCTCCTTTCAGATTATTTAGTGCATTTAAAAGTGAAACTATACTAAAAAGTGTTTGCTTGTTTATTTAGCCTATTATTTAGGACTTTAAACTGTAATAATTATTACTACCAGGACCTGCAACTGAAACCATCAAAGACAAATCTTCCACCCACCAAGCAGTAATAGCAACTGACATAAATGACTTCAGCTTGTGAAGGACATCACAGCACAGCACAAGATATAGTACTTGTGAGAGAAATGGAAGTTCATTTCTCAACTCATTCAAAAAACATCAACCAAACCTCAACCAACTTTTCAGACCTTCCAAACTTGCATTGTTTTTTCAATGGTTATTATTATTTTGGTAATTAGCTTGTAATTTGAATACATCCTTCTGACCCTGCATGAAGTTTGTTGCTAAGGCAGGTATGTGTCCAGATTTATTTACTACTAACAACACAAGATCTTTTTTTTTATGATTATGATATAATAACACAAAGCAAGACATCTTATTCAGTTTTTAACCACTGAGGATCACTTCCAATTCAACTTTCAATTTAGATCTGAAATGAAAGGAACTTACCAGTTAGGGTGTACATGGTCTCTCTAATGTAACTTAGGGTGGTTTAGAAAGCTAGCAAGGCTGTTCTGATATTAAAAGCAACAATGAAGGGAAGTGGTTAGTCAACTAGCTGATTCTGTTATTCCCTCCCACTTCTTACAGCAGTACCTAAAGCTGTGGTGTCATAATTCAGCTCACTATCCCAGTTCTGAATTTTGTTTATTTTTTAAAAAACAAAAGCAAAAGTGCGACAACACATTTGCAGGATTATTAGTGTTTCAAACCAGATGTTCAATACCTATATGCGTAATAAATACTAGATAGAACATCTAAGCAGTGGTAATTTCTGTTTACTTGGAGGGAAAATTAAAAAAAAAAAACAGAACCAAAAATCTATTTAACAGTAGTTTTTCTCACTGCTGCTTTGACTGAAGATAATAACATTCTGCATTAGTGGGAATGGAAGAATAAAATTTCTGTATATATCATTGGTCAAGTTACCTAACAGCCCCAATCAAGCTGATTTTCAGTCAATGGACACGGGATTTTATTCAGGTATTTATGCATCTGTACATGAATAGAGGATGCTATCTAACAAAAAATCAGTATTTTATAGTCACTTCAAGTGGCCAAGGGTAATGAGAGACAGAAAATAAGTAAAAATTAGCTTTTTTTTAATTAATATGTTTAATTTTTACCTTAAAGCCATATTTGTTAACATATTTTCATACATGTACTGTATGCTTCTTCATTTCAAGTAACAATCTGGTTCTGTGGAACTTACTTCAAATTTCAATTTCACTGCTGAGCCATGATTTTTTTCTAATACATGATGTTTAACACCACACATTAAAGGAACTCTGAAAGAATTAATACAATCTCAGTATCCTCCTTTAGTAAGCTCCTTTAAGCACCAAGAATTTCCACTTTCAGCAACAGTGGAAAAAACAAGTAAACAAGACATGTCCCTTTGTTTCTGTGCAATAAAATAATAGAAAATGGATTAAGATGAGTTGGTTAAAGCTAAGCCACGGAAAGAGCCCAAGTTTATCTTCACATTTGTGGTGTTATGGTTTACTCAATGTTTTCCTTTGGCATTTGTAAAGTACATCAAAGATTTAGTGCCTACATCAAGAGGCTTGGGTGTTTTGAGTACTGGAGATAAATCATAAACTAGACCAACGTTCAACTTCTCTCCCTACCAAAAAAACCCCTCACACCCAAAAGCCAACATGTGACTGAGGCCAGAAGGAGCTGCACTCTCTGTGTCCCTCTCCATCATCCACAAACCCTGCCCAGTCAGTGGGGCTACAGAAGCTTTGGCGTAAGAGTGACCTGGCCACGTGGCAGCAAGAACATGCCATACTTCACTTTCTCTCATATTTCTTTCTTCCATCCGTAGGGATTGTCCATCTAACCCAACAGAGAAGCTACATTTTGTAAGAACTTTCAATGTACCCACAACAACCTATCACACATATGTTGCCATCCTCTTCCACAGCAGGTCAATTCTGACAGCATTATTGTTGTGTCTCCCCAGTAACTTGGTGTTCAACTGGATATCACCAAGCCCCATTTGCTGTATATTGACAGTGCAAGAGACCTTAAAATAGTACTATTAATTTCTAGTTACTAAGAAATTATTAATATTTAGTTACTAAGCAGACTCAGTGGAATCATGTCAATTCTCCTGGGAGGAAAAGGAAACAGGATCTGGAGAGACAGAGATCCTCCAAAACCTGGAGACAATGTAACTTGTGTAGGTTATTAAAAAACACTTAGATGGAGTAGAAATGTGGATTAGGTGATGCTACCTGGTTTTTATGCAATTTCCTGGTATAGTAAGCAAATACATCATGTTCATAAATACATTACACTATAACTGCTGTGTGTTTCCCCTATCTCTCTATCAAGATACTGTCCCATGGTTTCACTTACTTGATGGTTAAAACATTTATGGAATTCCAGCGTATATGCTGGAGTAGCTCATACAGACCATTCATAGCTCATCTGTAACCATTGCAACTTAATGCTCAAACTGTCCTTCAGCTTAAGGACAGCTTTTCCCTCACTTGTAATGACTGCACTGGTGCAAAGGAATCCTGGGCTATGGAGCAGCTTTAACAGCTTTCCCCTACACATATTCAGGGAAACTGAATTCAGGGAAACTGGGGGTGGGTGTGTTTTTATCCAAGGACACCTTTCACTCGGTCAGGTTACTCAGAGCTTCATTCAACCTCGCCCTGAATACTTCCAGGATAGGGGTACACAACTTCTGGGCAACCTGTTCCAGTGCCTCACCACCCTCACAGTAAAGAATTTCTTCCTAATACCTAATCTAAATCTGCTCTCCTTCAGTTCACATCCACTCCCCCTCGTCCTATCACTATATGCTCTTGTAAAAAGTCCCTCTCCAGCCTTCTTGTAAACCTCTTTTAAGTACTGGAAGGCTGCTCCAAGATCTCCCTGGAGCCTTCTCTTCATCAGGCTGAACATCCCCAACTCTCTCAGCCTGTAACTATCTTTACTTTGTAAATAAACATCCTATTATTCAAACTTCCATGAAAAGCTTTCAACATTTTTCATGAAAATCCACAAATACAGGGTCTTTAGAACTCATCAGAGAAACCATGTTGGAGATTCTATTAGCACACACAGACTGCGAGTCTCCTCTCAATCTGCTTGTGCCTTTCTGCAGATTAAAGGGCAGCATGAGATAGAGTATTTACTTAAATAACAAAACTGAGATAAATTGTCAGATTGCATCATATAAAGAAAATGCTATCTTTGGCTCTAGAAGAGTTAATTAAAAAATCCTTTCAGTATCTGCTGAAATCTCAGCATTCATTTGTATAGTGGCTTACCAAGAAATAGTAAACTTTAAATACTGATAGCAAATAAAAATGATTGTACTAGAACTAGTGCATAAAGCTGTCTTCATTGGTCACAATATACATAACTAATGTGTATGCCACATGGCAAACATACCAGACATCTGGGCAACCCACACATTTTGGAATAGCCAACTACAGTGTCTACTACTCTACTCAATCTACTTCTACAGAGTTCAAATGTTGCTGTGTTTGGTCAGATGTTTCTACTAGGTTAACACCACCACAGCAGAAAAAAATAGCTACGTTTCATTTTAAAAGACAAAACATTATAAATTGGGACATTTTTTATACATTAAGTATCTATTTTTCTTCCAGCATGACTGTTAACTATGTCATACTTGCTCTCTTGGGAAATCATTAGAGTTCTCCTTCTTATTAAAAAAAAAAAATTAAAAAATCTAAACTGTTATAATCCCCATTTAGACCAGTTGTTATACATTACTGAAATTCCATGAGGAAGTGTAACTTTTACAAATATGGACAGCTTGTTTCGTTTCCCTAAGTTGTTTCTTTACAATATCCTTGCATAAAGGGTGGGGGGCAAAAAAGAAAGAGCAGAATCTAAAAAAAGGTGTTCGTATGGACAAAACAGAAATGGCATCTTTTAAAAACTGGACTGTTATTACTAAACATTTTGGTCTATTCAGTGGACTGAAAACACTCCCAATTAATTTTGCAATGCCAGGGCTGCACATCCCAATGCGTGTAGCACATGCTCCAGTGTAGCCCTTCAGCTACCCAGAGGACTTCGGTTTTCTGGAAGTTTTTTTTTGAATAGCAAAACTCTTCCAGTCTCCCTATCCCCAGCGTCCAGGCAGCCCTTCCCAAGGCCAAGAGCTCCCTGAGAGGAAAGCTTGAGAATTATACACATCACAGGAGAATCAATGCCAGCTTTCCTTTTTGGGAACACCTTGAGGCTTCTTCAACACACAAAGACTGAGACTAAACAAGCACTAAATCAAACGAGAATGCTCTTTATCCTGTGTAGGGTTACACAAGGAGCAAATTTACTTTACAAAGATGGCTTATTTTCAGAGTCTAGGAGACAAATGTAACTTATGTCTGGATCACTGCTGGTACAGGCCCCTCAAGCTGTTCCTGGATGGAGTCACTCCAAGAAGGTTCAGCACTGCCTCCTCCATGAGTGATAGTCACAGAGCAGCATCTCTCTATGTTATGTTACTCAATTTCCACAGCCAGAAAAGAAACTCATTTTGTACATATTTGTTCTAACCTCATGGATCCTTGCTATGTGAAAAGACTCTCAGCATGCTGGAACTTTCAAAGTTATCTTATGTCTTTCCTAGATAATGTTTTCTCTTGCAATCCAATATTCCATTACCTTTAACGATGTGATCACTGTTCACAGTTTGACTTTAAGGAAGAGATGACCAAAGCAAGATACATGAAGCTGTCACAAAGGACTGACATCTGAAGTACAGCTCTTCAGTGAAATTTACTACTCATTTATAAAACATACTTTCTGGGGAAATTTTCTCTCACGCATCGGTCAAAACACAGAGAGATCAGCACCTTATGCACAAGAACAAACCACTGATGACATGCTGCACCTAATGTGCTGTGATGTTCTGTTTGCAATGAAAATTATGAGTTCCCTATTTGCCCACGGGCATTTTAATGTGAAGTTACACCACCTTTTGTAACATTTCTTGCAACAGGTCCGGGTTCTACATGCTTAAACACACATTGTACTTCATGATACAATCTAGACACTTCCTTTCAGGTCAGTATGAAAGAAAACAAATCAAGAAATAAAGTCCATTTATGATTCCGTTGCTAAAAATGACTGTCACAGGATGCTCAAAGTGAAAAAACTTTAAACAAAATTAGATCAGACAGGATGAGAACCTTTTCCCTCTTTCACATTTCAGAGTATGCAGAAGCTATGGAAATAAGCCAATATATTAGCATTTATAAGTCGAATTGGATATTATTTCTCCTTGAAGACTATACTTTTCAAACAAGTTCAAAAGTACTAAAGTTGGCTCCCAAAATCCTCTTAAAATTTCCTTTAACTTCTAGATGACACACTAAAAATATGAAAAATGGCATAAAATGTGTTACAGAACTGGTGCTTGCAGCAGTACTTCAAAAAACTCACTGTGATTTTTGTATTCCCTTTTAGTCACTATTAAGGCTTCAATTCTTAGTTTATGTGCTCCAGATATACCAGTCCAGTGCTTTAAAGAACCTAAATATAGATTCTTAAAACATGAGTCAGAAAAATAAAAAAAAAGAAATATAAATTCCCTGGTCAATTTGAAAAGCATTGACCTGGTGTAGCCAGAAAGTTTACATCTTCAGGAGGAAAAAAATGGTGCGGAAAATAACAGACTATAAGTCTGTTATTTCAGTGTGGGTGCAGAGAAAGATAAAGGATAAGTGTCGCTGCACTGATTCTACAACTACTCTTTATCATGCTTTTAACATATGGCACGGATGCACAAAGCTCCAAATGAGGAGCATTTTGTGAGGAGCTTTTCTTAAAACCACAAGAATAAACAAGTAAAATAGAGTACTAGGAACGTCTCTACAAAAGGAGAGCCATACAAAACACTTTGTTCCCCTTCATTAAAGTATCTTCCAATTTCTCTCCAAACTCAGTATTACAACTGTTGATTTTGGCCAGAAGGCCTCAACAGGACTACTCCCTAAATGCCCAGATTTCACAGTTATACTGGCTGGTGATATTTTTGTATTCTCCTGCCTTCTTGTCTATAATTTACCTATCATTTCAGTTTCCAGGCTCCATCTGAAGTATTAAGATGAGATCTGGACACGTATGAGCTATTCCTCTGCATACTTAATTACACAGAAAATAAACCTGGGTATGGAGCCCAGCCAGGAACTGCAGCACATACCAGTGAGTACCCATGAAACAGATTCCAGACATCAGAAAGATAATGAAAATCGCTAGGATTTTTTTTTTACTTTATCATTTATTACTAGAAAACAACTCCAGACACCAAACACAAATCTGTGCATTAAAGTTTTAACAGCAGAAATACTATCTTACCTCATATGCTTCCCTTTTTTGGCACTATTTTAGATGTAGCGATGCCTGCTGGCTCAGAGGAAAGTGATCTCTCTTTTTCAGGGAATCATAAATGCAAGAGCTAAAGCTACGATATTTATTTTGTCTCAATACTTCCAGCATTACAGAGAAAATATATGGAAAAAAAATCCAGAGGACAAGAAGCCTCATAAGGATTCTTTTCTTCACTTTTTCTCCTGGTTTCTTAATAATTTTCTATCTCAGTTTTGGAACCTTCTCCTTTTGGAACCTTTTCTCCTCATTTCTCCCCAGCAGCACCAACACAGGTACTTTGTAAAACAGACACTAATGAGACAAGGCTGGTTATTCAATGATTAGGAGAGAGGGAGGAAGACAAACAGGTTAAAAATACATACACTGGGTGATTATATGACTCTTAAATTCTGTATGTCTCTCCTTTGCCAACATTTTTCCTCTTCTGAAACAGAAGTTGTGCATGATCACGTCTTTCTTATAGACAGCAAATGACAGCAAGTAGCATGTAGATTTTTGAAGTGCAAGTGGCTCAGAGAAGAAAAAAATATTTACCCAAAACCCAGTAAGAATTGATTTTTGTTTTGCCAAGATGGTCCTAAGGTCAAATATTTTCAAACTGCTACCTCCTGAAAAGTAGAATTTTAACAATGAAGATTTTATTTTACATAATTACTTTTGAGGCTTTCAAAGCTCAGTCTATTCAGTCAGCTTTACACTATGCGGAGCTTGACGTGGATTTTATTTGGTAATGCCTTAGGTTCTAGTTATTCAACATCTAACTGCAGCTTAATCTTCTAATCTCTTGCTCATCAGTATGACTTTTACATATGCCAGTCTTTAATTGTTTAAGGGGAAGCTTAGACAAAAAAAGCAGCTAGAGAAGCATTTAAAGGTAAAGGCTTTGAGGGACCTGGTGCACACTTCACATTTTTATGAAGAAGCTAATCTCTTCCATGAAATAGACCAACTTCTATGAAGGAAAGTTTTAATCCTCAAAGCAATACTTTCTAAATTCTAAACAAACTTTGCTAATTTTTGATGAACCATGAAAAATTTTGAATGATACTGCACAAGTGATTGTACTGGAATTGTTTTCCAGTGTCTAAGCATATATATCTAACTGCTTCCTCAAGTAACCTGAAAATCTGTTCCAGTGTTGTCTTAATTTTTAATTCTGACAGGAGATAGCTGCACTTGGCTGTCAGTGTCTTTAAATAGTAAGCAAACACTATGGCTCTGCAATGTACCTTTCTTGTAAGAAAAAAAAGACCCTGCAATTATCACTGTGTGGTACCCTGTACATCAGGGTGCACTGGAATATAAAAAGTGCCTATTATCTGTACTGTTACAGACTACAAAATATGGACCCCTAAGGCAGTACAGCAATTTACCAATGATGGCGTGTCTTTAAATAACTGTGTTAGAAAAATGAGCATTAAACAACTTTTAACGGCTGCATCTACAGAAAATTTTGTGGCACTAAGCCACAGATCTTTCTCATCTGAAATTTATATTTAGATGCATAATTTCTTTTATCTGTATACCAATTTCTCATTGTTACAGAACATATGCTCTTCCTCAAAATAACTTTCTATTTTTGTACTATTACTCAGCCGCATACTTCCACAAAGCTGCAAGTGTTACTTCAGATAAACTTAGTGCCTTTTTGGCTAGTTTCCATGTTACTCTAATGACAGAGAAAAAGACTAACTAATGAAGCATGATCCTGTACCTCCTCCACTGAACTTGGGTTTGCTTTGGGTGAGGGCAACGAAACCAGTTGTTTATCGGTCTCCAGTTGACCGGTGGGGATGGAGGGGAGGAAAAAATACAAGTCTTTGCACATTTCCCCTCTGGTAGAAGTCTTTCAGACAGGAACAGTATCATATCCTACCTCTTAGTAATTCTGATGACTTCTTCTGTTATTTTAAGTATTTCTGAATGGAAAATAGTAGTGGTCCAAATTGTACAATTATCTCATCAGAGAGTGGATGAAAGAGAATGTTAAACAGTCACAAGATTTAACAACACAGTTCACAAATATGATAAGCGTCTAAGTCTTTGATATGATACATTCAGCTACAGCAACTTAAATTTCAAATGTTTCCAATAAATTACCATTGCCTCGCTAACTGCTGTTTAGATGTTCTGCAATCTTTGAATTTCATAGGCACGCTACAATACTACCTCTTCCAGAAGTTTTGCATCAGCTGTTACCATTAGCACACCAATGCCACTTCCCTCCCTCAGTCAAAAATATGACTGTGCAAGACATACAATTCAGCAACAAAAAGTCTTATTTTATCTTTAGAAGTAACTTATTGCAATCATAGAGATATGTGGGGTTTGCTATGTATTTCCTAAAATAGAGACACCCCACACACTTCATATAGAAATAAAGTATTTCAGTATTCTTCAAAATGAAGCAGCAGCTTGTTTCCTACAAGCTTTAAAAAACAAATTGACAGTTTTCCTCTCCATTTTGATCATCATGATAGATTCAAATTTGTAAAGACAGGGAAAAAATAGGAATTTAGCAGGACACAATACTACTGGCTAAAACCTAGCTGGCTTTTATTCTAAGTATGCATAAATTTCTTATCAACCATTTCTTGCCTTCTGTCCTAGAAACTAATTTACACAACATTATGTTGAGTTTAATCATATAAAGTAATACATTCCCATGCAAAAAAATCTCATTTGTTTAATCACATCACTTGTACATATTCTGCTCAATACTGCTGAAGTCTATAGAACCAGAAATTTATCATACAGGATATAAATAGTTTCTAATCTAAAAAAAATTTTAAAATTCTATAAATAAAAATAATTTTAACCCTAGAAATTTATTGAATCCTAATTTTATGATACTTTAAGCCTTAAATGGACTTGCTAAACTTGGTGACTTTGGGCTACTGACCTTCCTCTGTAACTCCTCCCTCAGGAAGCTATAAAATCTATGTCCTGATAAATACTCAACGTGTTTTGAAGAATAAGGTTTCCATTTGTTTGGGGACTTTCTGAGAGGAAACACACTGCTTTCAAGAACTGCTTAAAGCTACAGGGAGAAAAATGGTTTGGAATTCTGAAAAATGAGTGCAAATGAATTTGCTTCATGACTCAGTGAATGTATCATTTGCTGTTTGCACAGCTCCAGGCCAGCAGGGTTGTTTCTGGACATCCAACATGAATAAACTATCTATATTGTGAACTTAGTTTCCCTTGAGCATATCTTACCACTTTTTAATATTAGTGGTTTTTCACCTATTTTCCCTATAATCCTCAGAGATGGCAATTATTATCCTAGGAAAAATTATCCTAAATTGTTTCTAAGTAAAACTGCCAGGGCACAAATGAGTAAGGGAAGCAACCTTCAGCTGGGGAGCACTAAAAGATCTGAGAGCAGGAATATGTCTTCAACTACTCTAGGAAGAATAAAATGAGAAGGTCTGACCAGTTTAGGTGTTAGGCCCACATTTGCCAGAAAAAAACTATACTTTTGAACATGTATCTATTAGCTTGTCCTATCAGCATTAGCTATCCCATAAGCTACTTTTGCAGTTTTCCATATTTGTTACATGACTCCTGCTAAGGGGTGCTTCACGTTACACAACTCAGCAGCATGCAAGAAGCTCTAAGAAGGAAGCTGAAGCTGTTCACTGGGAGGCAGGGAGGGGACAGCAGTAATGTACTGACCTTCTGTTTTCCTTTTCCATCCTCCACAGCATTCCACATGCTACTGGTAAGTAAATTACTTGGCTTACTTAAAACCATCAGAACAAAAGCAAAAAAAGTGTAATTACCATGCTGATTTAGTCATCAGAAATCCACTCTCTCTTACAAGCCTATTCCAGCAATTTATCTGCCTGGGAGTCAGCTGCCTCGCATCACAGCACAGCAGGGCCACTATCACTTAATCATTATCATTAAACCACATGCAGCCACACAGACATGGCTAAGCTGGAGTATTCTTTGCCCCTCTCCGTCTCCCACTGGGAAACTGGTCTGTTATCTTTTCACAGAAGTGTAAGGTTAACACAATATGTTTTTGCTGCCATAGTAGTTCTGGCTAGCAGAATAATTCTTTTCAATATTAGACATTAATAGATAGTTAAGAAAAATTTCTTTAACACTGTTGTCTTTGCTGGTCAGATCATGATGAAGAAATGCTTTACCAACCAAATGGGAACTCAAATAAAAATACATATAGCAGCAGACATTTGTCTATGTGTACATGAATGATCTTGTAGACTGAAATGGGTCCACCTGTAAATTCATAAATAATAGAATAAAAATAGAGAAGATAATCAAGCACTATGACCTCTGCATACATCAGACAGGCTTGGATCAAAGCGTGGTTTGAATTCAGTGCATTTGATTAAAAAAATAAAACATCATCAACCAAAAATTCTCGACTGACATTTCTGACTGCATTTTGTTTAAAAGTGTCCTGGTCCACAGCTTGAAAGAGCTAACATTCAGTCACTGAAAATATTCTTTATTCAAAAGAAATGAAGCTGTGCATGTAAGAGAGTCTTCAAATACCTCAAGACTATGTCAGTTTCTCTCCATTAAGTGAAGATGAGCCAATGTCAGATTATAATTTTTTCTTTTCAAAGAAGAATAAACTACAAAACCACTTAGTTTAAGAACTAGGAAGTCAATAAAAGCATGTTACAACTTCAACTGGTTGTTAGATGACATGTAAGGTAAGATCAATATCTTATCTTCATCAATATTCTCAAGCAGCTGTCCAGGGAAAAGTAACAGGACATATATGATACTTCCCTGGATAGTCTTCCAGGCTTCAAATCCTTTCCACGCTTTCCAAGGAACTTTCTGAGTCAGGTATGATTGTGGTATGCTAAGAAACCTTCAGGCATTTCTCCTTATGTACTTGTTCAGAATCACCTTCGATTAAAAAAAAAAAAAAATAGCCCCTTCCTTTATTTTGAACCTGTTCCCTACCAGCTTCACTTGATACGGTTTAGTAACCACGGGGAGCCCGTGCTGGAGCAGGCTCCTGGCAGGACCTGTGGAGCCCTGGGGAGAGGAGCCCACACTGGAGCAGCCCGTTCCTGAAGGACAGCACCCAGGGCAAAGGCACCACATGAAAAAGAAAACTGGGAGCGACACTGAGCCTGGAAGAAGGGAGGGGTGGCAGAAAGGTGTTTTAAGACTTGGGTTTTACTTTCTCATTATTCTGTTCTGATAAGACTGGGAATTGATTTAATTTCTCCAAGTGAGTATGTTTTGACTGTGACAGTCGTGGGATCTCTCCCTGCCCTTATCTCCATGCACCAGCCTTTCACTGTATTTTCTCTCTCCTGACAAGCTGAGGAGGGGAGGGATAGAGCAGCTTTGGTGGGCACCTGGCATCCATCCACCCACCACAATGGGCAAAGAACATGGCTTTGTTTATGGATGCCAGTCAAAACCCTGGCATCTGACACCTGAAATGTTCATTTGGCCAAAACCAGACTGTAAAATACCTCCAGAACTGACTAATTCCATGTACTTGAATCACCAAAAAAACCCCAAACAAAACAAACAAACAAACAAAACTCCAACAAACAAAAAACCAGCAACAAAGAAAGCTCACTAGAATATCTGAATCATTATTTAATTCACATGTCTGGGACTCACTCTCCTGGTTTCCTAGAACTGATCCTCAGTGATTTTATTGTCCAGCACTGCTGGCTCTTTAAAATTCTGAAAATACAGCAAAACTCTCAGATTCTTATAAAACAGCACTTCAGGATCTTTGAGTTTACATAAATTTTGGCCCGCTATGAAAATGAACAGTTCTTCAGATGAGAGCCTTATCTGGTTACCTGTCTAAAATATGTGCTGTTTCAATCTCTGTGTTACACATTATTGGGATTGCATCTCTTACGCTGTAAAAATAACCCCAAACCACAAACCCAGCATACTTTACATTACTTGCATATATTTTTTAAAAGCATGTAATATAAAACGAATGTTTCAGGAAATTAATACTGCTTATTAAGGAAAGCATCTTTCTCACAGTCCTACATTCACATTAAAATAATCCAAGAATTTGTCAATCACAAACTATTCAGCAGATACCAGAAACATAGTTTGGCATGCAGAGAAGTATTAGGAGTTTGAATGACACATTTATTGATAAAATATGAATATATTCATTCTAAGTGTATATTTCTACATCACAAACCAGATTTAGTTTTCCATCTAGAGAAAACTAACTTTTTGTAAATTCATGTTCAGGCTACTGTTATATAACCCTGATCAATACAGTTAACTCTTGCAAGTCTTTCAGTTTTTGGTAAAGAAATCTTCTATCAATAGAAAAAAAAAGTACATTGGTGTGCCAAAATGCAAACATTTGAGTTTGATTATGAATATAATTTAATAAGTAGTTTATCTCTTCAAGCATCCAGGAGACATGCTAAATGCATGTTTAAGAAGCATTTACATTTCTTTTACCTTTAAATTGTTGGCATTTCCAGCAGATTAGAATATAAGTATGCAGGAATTGAAAGATATGAAAACTCAAGCCCTGCGAAGCCATTTTTCAACAAAATTATTTTAATTTATTCAGGATAGAAATGCAAATAAATCTTTTGAACACATACTGAGCACAGAAAACCGCAATGAGACTCCAATATGATTGTTATAACATGAGGGAGAATGTAGAGAAGTATTAGTGTGGCAGCTTGGAAATGAGAACTTCTAAGGATGCAGACATCAGATAGGCATTAACAGGGGTCACAAGCCTTTCAGTCCAGGAGCAGCAACAATAATTTTCAAAGTAATATCATAATATCAAGCAAAATAATACAGCTTTTTCATCAACAAGCCCAATATACAATAACATGGGTTAAAAAAAATGTAAAAATTATAGAATATTTAGGATGTAAGAAAGATGAGAGCCCCTAGTATGTCTGGTGTTACTCAAGTATGTCAGTGTTACTCAAGACGACCTTGTGTGGACTACAACTGTGTGAGCTTTCATGAACACTCCTTTTGCCCCTTTCTCTTTCCTCACAAAGATTTCCTGTGTAAAAAAAGAAAAGAGGTCTGTCAGATGCATCAGACAATTTTACTTCCATCTGACAGGAAAAGTGGCAACAATCACTTATTTATTCAAATCTGTTAAGCTCTATAGAGATATACAGAGAGTGGAAGAGCACTCAGAAGCAGACATAGAACTAAAAGCTACTGCTT
Source organism: Gymnorhina tibicen (assembly GCA_013399875.1). Taxonomy (NCBI): domain Eukaryota; kingdom Metazoa; phylum Chordata; class Aves; order Passeriformes; family Artamidae; genus Gymnorhina; species Gymnorhina tibicen. The sequence goes on along the minus strand of VXAZ01002838.1, from coordinate 3,754,859 downwards.
TTAGTGCACACAGAATTAATAGGTTCACACAGACCATCACAGTTAATGAAATTAGCTACAAATCAAATATAAAAACACCAAAATAAAGATACTGAAAATTTAATTATTTAGCATATATAGAAAAGACCAGAAAAGGGATGACACTTTCCTCTTCCATCATAATCATATTCTCATGATTCTCAGTGGTAACACAGGTAACAAAGAAAAGGCCCGCACTTATTTCTTTTGGTATTTCCTTATTTAAAATATTTAACACTATTAAAGAACTATGGAGTTTGGGGGTTTTGGTTTGTTTTTTTTTTTGCTTAAAGATACATATTTGGGGAAAACTCTGATCACATTAAAAATTTATTCCAACGTTGATTGGTTTGCAGAGTAATTAATAGTTACACATCCACCCTAAATAATATTAAAACAGTTTTATTTACTCAACCTCATGGATCAATGTCTTCTTTTCCTAAATTTTTTCTGACAAATGATATGGAAATCACTCAGCAAACTCTGTCAAAAGATCAACATCCTTTCAAATACAAAAAGGGAAATGTATCACTTTAAAGGTTGTAAGGAAACCTAGAAAAAAGCAACCAGCTCACCGTACACTTCAAAAGATACATTGCACAGAAGAGAATATATTACCAAATAGAATAAAAAGCTCAGGTCTTTTCCAAGAACCAGCCTGAGACTAACACATCTCATCTGTATCCTGGTCACTAACTATGAATAGACATAATGGGTCCTCTTCCTTACAAATACCAACATACTTTAAATCAAAAAATTATGGTTTTGCTTACAATAACATAGTGAGTTGAAAACAACCAAAAAAGTCCAAACAACCCGACCACCAAAAAACCCGTGTATAAAAGCAATTCTAGACATTTCATCTTAAATGAAGACGAAATTCAAAGGAAAATAAAAATATTTGAAAACAATCCAGACTTACTTTTAAAAGAGCATGGTCAAATTAGTTCAACCACATTATGGATACTCATTCAGGATTAAATTAACTCCATACAGTTTAGGTCACTTCCAAAAAAAAATTAATATAAATTGAATTAAGGAAGCTAATTTTAAAAGCATTCTGAACAAGGATTTAATGCAATTTGACGAATCTGCTGCAAATCTAGTTAGGGCATATTAATTTTTTTCCTGTCCTTGTGTAAACCAGCCCAAAGACCCTGGAAATGCCATAATGCAGAAAAACCTGGACAGGTTTAAGAGCACACCCCATAATGTATGCAAGACCCTCTATAATAAGCATAAGCCTTTATTACAGCTTTATTTTTTTTCCTGCTTAACTTTGTTTTCAAAGGGGACATTTGCATTTAAATTATTAAATTTGGATTTTTTTCCTTTAATAAATCAATTTCCCTCTTCTTCTGGCAGTGTTAACATGAGGACAAGGATCTACTTTTAGACTAATACTGAAAGTAATCACAGAGGAAGATTTCCAACTAAGCCTTGAAACAGTCATAACAAACCAGCATTTCCACATTTGGAAAAGTTTATTTTTATATAGGAAAGAAATTTAGCATTTTCCAGGAAAACACAGGTTTTTACTCTTAAAACCTAAAAAGAAAGAGTGCACTGTGTGAAACCTGGAGTCATTTGCTGTTTTCAGTGTTCAACCCTTATTTACGTGTAGGCATAGAACAATCCTAAACATGGCAAATTAATATGTTAATTTAATTTCATGTACAAATTCAAGCAGAGAGTAAGATATACTAAAATTATCCATCTTTTAGAGGAAACACCAAGATTACCTGGCTCACAGTAACTCTCAGGCCATGCACAGCAAGAAGCAGAGCAGGAACAGAAGGTTCTGACCTGCAAGCAAGGGTAACACTACCTCCTAAAGCCTGTGTTCACTTGTGCACGAGGCATGATCTTTCACAGCTTCCATCCCCTAACTGGCTGCATGTTGGGCTGCTCCTGCAAATGCTTCTGAGGGTATTTCAGTCAAAATTTACCAGATTAGCAAAACCGTAATATTTAAACTGTTGGCAGCAATCTTGTTGAAAGGGCATGCAGTGATAGGACAAGGGGTAAAGGCTTAAAAATGAAAGAGGACAGGTTTAGATTAGGTATTAGGAAGAAATTATTTACTGAGAGGGTGGTGAGGCACTGGAACAGGTTGTCCAGAGGGGCTGTGGATGCCCCATCCCTGGAAGTGTTCAAGGCCAGTTTGGATGGGTCTTTCCGGTCTAGTGGAAGGTGTCCTGTGCTAAAAACATTGGAATGAGAAATTCTTACTTGTTATACCTTTTAAGTGAAATATTTAGATATTTCATGAGGCATTTGTAAAGGAGGTCACTTGAAATTTCAGAAGTTAGAGCACAATCACCAAATTCAGAAGTCAATAATTTGCTCTAAATTTGGCCAAAAGCATGACTGCCTGCTTTTCCTTCCCTTAAAAGTAACTAGCTCCCATTAAGTACTGCAAATACCTTTACTGGTACAACATACAGCTTTGCTTATACCCATTCAGATCTGCTGAACAGCACAGCCAACATAAAGCTAATCTGTCTAATCTTAATCTCCTCAACAGGTAAGTGTGAAGGGGAGGAAAATAGTAGATAAGCAACGCATTCTCTCTTCTACCAGATTCTTAACAAAGGAAACGCTGAAGTCTCAGCCAAGGAGCTCAGGCAATATTATTTTCCCTTTCTCTCTTGCTCTCCCGCTTAGGAGTGGGTCATAATCATCCCAAGGCAAATAGAGTAGTAACCATTTTTAGGTCACTAACAAAATATTTAAGTGAGAAAGCCTGGAGCAATCAGATCATCACAGACCTTTTCCTACAGCTGGGATGATCTAAATGCAGGCACTTATCAGTTTAAGACTGAATGTCATGTATACAGCTACTTTAAAATTCATTTGCACAGCTTTATCACTTCTGCTGTCAAAAACTAGTAAATTCTTATAATTTGATTTTAGCCTAAAACATCTTAGAAACTGACTCTAAGTGTTACTATTTTAAGAACCACTTGTAAATTGAACCTGCAGTCATGTTCAGGCAAGGACAGATTTGCAAGTTCTTCAATCACTAGTTTCAGCCAATAATCAAACAGACCAAATAAGAGCAATTTTTTTTTTAAAAAAAGTCAATAATTGCATTTTCAAAGCACTTTTAAAAGTTAATTTCAAACTGAAATGTTTCCAAAAAAGCTTGTAACCTAGAACTCTGTTTGGCATCAATTAGTATAAAAATTACAGGCCACAAAAAACTGATTAATCTACTTCCTGCAGCTAAAAAAAAAATCTCATGACTCATGGGTATGACAGGTGCAAAAGAATTAAAGTCGAGGAGAGAATGCCACATTACCAATTTCAGACAGATTTGCATTGTAAATATATTTAAATATAAGCATTTAGAAAACTAAAACAAACACATCTTACCAACCCACCACTAAGCTAGTTCAGGCAGCTAGTGCTGCCTTCAGAAACAGGTTGGAATTTTTGTGTGGTTTCTCATGGGAGGCTTAAATTTATAAGACGATGACAGTTTGCATAGAAGACATTGAAGGTGAAGAATTCTGGGAGATTGGATGAAGCAAAGAAAGAGAAATCTTTATTGAATAGAATGAAAACATTACAGGTAAAAAGGCATTTCATTCAGAAAATTCAATTATTCATTTAATTACAGCTAATAGTGTTAAGATTAAAAAAAAAAGCTAGAATATCAAAGGCACATCAAGATCTTAACTAAATCCAGTTATCACAGAAAATGTAATACACTGATGGGAGAAGGATGTGGAGAGATTTAATCACTCTATATAACTGCTTTATGCCAACTGCAAGTAATTTCTATCATCTGCCTGTAAAGCAGGCACCTTAATAAATCCCATCTTTCAAAAGTCTTTGCTTCAACCAAGACTCATTTTCTGGATCTTCTGCACAACCAACTTCATCTGACATCCCTGCTCAAAAACCTGATCACTTGCTTCTCAGGTTTGTACAGCTTGGCTTTTGTTACAATTCCTAAAAGAGGCTGCTTCCTCAAATGCATTCCACCTGCTTCCCCCAGGTTTTCCTACAACCATAACACCAGTCCAGGTATGTAAGTACGAGACTGAATAGCAATTTATCTGCACACAGCTACAGTGCTCTGAGGCTGTGCAATTTCACACTACACTCCCCCAGATGCAGACCAGTAGACCTCGAGAAGAGAATTAGGATGATCCTGCAGTTTGAGGTATTTGCCTTTAAGCTTCCCAACCAAATCATAATCCCCCACCCCAAGTGGTTCCAAATCAAAGTAGATTTGAGCTTCAGTTTCCCACTTCCTAGACTAGTCACTGAGATGCCTAAATGTAGTCTGAACACAGGACCCAAACAATAGGCTGGTGAACTGTGGAAACTGCCAAGCCTCAGAAGAGGTTTTGGTTTTATTACTATCAGTCAAGCAAAAGTGTGCAAGAAACCCTTCCTGAAATCATATGGGCTGTTGTTTGATGTGCACTTGCCAGGTATCATTCTGACACCCCTCCTTTACTTTGTGTAATGTCTTACTCCTGCAAACTTACTTCACAGAAGTCCCACTGATCATTTCTCTATTTGTTTAATTTATATCCTTCTTCCCTTGCTTTCAATGCGATCACTCCCAGAATAAGAGCTTTCTTGTAAAGATGCATAGTCATAATTCAGTTCCTGCTGAATACAGCTGTGAGAAGTAATTGTGCATGCCTTTGAGTTTACTATTATGTAACCTTCCTTTGGCTTACCCACATGGAGAAATATTAAAATAAATTAACATTTTACTGGCTCTGTAATTGGAAGTGTCTTTTCGAAACAAGTATGTTTATCAAACAGTTTGACTGGGAAAATACATTACTGTAGCTGCAGTTACCCAAATTACATGCTGTCTAAAGCAAAAAGGGCAAAAGCCATCTGGCTCCATATAACTTACATTTTCTAGACAGCTTGCAGCTGGTTCTGATTAAGCAGCATCTCAGTACTCCCGGAGATCTATTTTTAACTCTGCAACTTTATTTTTAGTGCTCGCACATCCAAGGCACATGGTGTTTACATTAATAAATGAACAACCGCCTACAGTTAAGAAAAGCTTTGTGCAATTCTTGTGGCACAGTCACTGTGCAACATAGATGGATGGTTAAATAAAACATCATGTGTTCTAACTAAAGAGACCTCGTGCACCTCCTGCCTCTTTACAGAACTGCAGAAAGCACCTCTGGAGAGCTGGAACAGCAGGAAGAAGACAATGATAGACAAGAGGATGATTTGCTTCTCAAGTAACGTTGGGTGGCATATCCTAGGAAAAGAGTACATATCTCCTGGCCCAACCCCTCCCCAGAGGAATATATGGATATGGAATAATTATCAATGTAAAATTCAGAATGACTGAAATCTGCTGCTAAAGCCATGAAAATGTCAGAACAGTAGATGCTGCAAATCCAGGAAGCATTACCAGATTTTTTTTTATAGGTAGACACACATGCACCCAGAGTTTACTCATGATTTTTGACTTTAGAATACCAGATTATTCCTGTACCATTAAAATACCCCTTTCGCAAGGATATTAAACACATGCAACAGAAAGGTTAATGCAGAACATGTTTTGTGATTTTTTTTTTTTAAGGTCTCTATTTTTTCATTCCATGGTATAACTGAATTGCAGTATCATAACTGGGGGCTGGGGGGAGGCCAAAAACCATATATATAATGAAGTCAAACACATAATAATCTAAAGATAATCTGTGCTACAGTTTTAGAGCTTTAATTCCATTTTGCATGAACTTGCAACCTATTCTATTGCATAGACTACTGCATACATGTGACATCCTCCACCTCTGATCCCTTGCTCTTCCCAACCAAAGCGGCAGCTGCACCAGCCGGTGTGAGTTGTCGAAGGGCACTCTGCAAGAGAGTATGCTCCCAGAATTTGGTTCTGGGCAGTTATACCAAAAGGACTATTAATCCCGAATGTAAAAGGTTTTTACTTCTTCCAGAAACACTTCCCAGAGGTAAGAAAATACAAAACACAGCAAAAGTAATCCAGATTTCCTTTTAGCAGGCAATTAGAGGAATTCGCTCTTCCAGTCCATATCCACTGTGCTACATCATTAATATAACCGACTTCGAAACTAGTGCCAGCTAAACACCTTAGAAACCTATCAGTGGGAATGGTTTCAGCACCATAAAGTACTGACTAGCTGTAAAATCTTAGTCAAATCTAGCTGTAAAATCTTGAAACAAATCTCCATTTCAGCATCTAGGCATGCAGAGCATGACTGAAGCTGGTCCCAGTTCCCTTGTGACACTGAGGACCAGTGCCAAGCGGAAGGGAGGATATTTCCCCAGGAAGTTCTTTCAAAAAATTTCTTTTCCTTACTAACACTTTAGAAACACTTATACTCATGTATTCTTAGGTTTCGGCATATGTCTTCTCTAAATACCTTTTTTCTTACATCATTGTTCCTTATTCTTTTAAGCTAAGTCCAGTGCTTTCCCCCTCCATGGCTCTTAACGTCTCCATTCTATCTGACTTTCCCTTCTCTATGCTGCTTTCAAGCCCCTGTGTCACTGTCTTTCTTCCTAATCCTCTGTATGCCAATGCTGGGTTTGTTTCATTTTTCAGTTGCCTGGCTGGGGAGTTTCTGACTGAAAGGACTATATTATTAAATTCCAATGTCTGCACCCCAAAGACAGCCACTGTAGTTTAGTCTCCCTGCCAGAGAAATGAATGGTGCCCCCACAAATCTCTAGGCACTCTTAATCAGCTATTTGAAATCAAAACATTATTTGTCATCTAGTACAGATTCCTTGGATGGTAATGGCTTAAGGAGCGCACAAAAGAAGAAGCTTTCTTGTATGTTTTGTGAGGAAAGGCAAGTAGGCCCCTCAAATGTATCCAATAACATGGTGCAAAAGGCATGTTCTAATATACCATGTTCTAATATACTGAAAAGCCAAAACGTTTATGACGTTACAGAAATAACACATGGGAAAGGTGATGCAGTATTTCATGTAGAAGCACTGTGGCTATTTCAGGATTTTCCTGACTTAGCTTACACGTACTTGTGAATTTGTCCACAAAAAAATTGTCTAGGGCAACTGCTGAATGCTTCAATAGAGAAAAGAAGATATCATCAGGATCTGAGGCAGCTTTTGAGCAATATAAAAGAGTGCTCTTTGCACCCACAGCAACTACTGAAAGCTGAGTTGGGGATATCTAAATGAGCTGTATTCACTTTAAGTCACTAAAGATATACTTCAAGGCTAGAGAAACAGCTGCAAGCACCTTAGGGGGAGCTGTGAAAGATATCTGATGTCTGCTTTCTTCATGAAGCTTAAAGTCTGTGTATTGTGCACTGGCCTTTATTGCAGGGTACTGCCTCAAAATAGTACTGTTTTAAAATACAGAGTAGATGGTTTTTTAATACAAGGGATGTGAGTCACACAACACCTCGTTGTCTCTATACTTAAAGAAAACCTTTTTTTGCTCTACCACGACCCAGATCAGTAATCCATTGTGAATTTCCCACTCGGGTCAGATAATTCTCTATTTCCCAAAGTAGGAAAAATCAAGAATACACGACAACATGAAACTTGTGTAAACGAATGACACAAGCATTCAATTTTGAAAAACCTGTAAACTCTTTCCTGCACAGCACATATGCTGCCTTAAAGAGCAGTACACAGAGGAAGTCATGTGCAAGGCATTGTCATCTCCATTACTCATATCATGGCAATGTCCTGCAGTCAAGCACTGAGGGGTACAAACCCTTATTAACCCATAATCCAGACAATTGCGAAGGACTGTATGTGCAAACTGAGAGTTACAAACCAATGAGAAATTAATAAATAATAAGTACTTGCATAATTTTACTTTTATAGAATAGAAACTTTCTGTCACTTCCAGGTGGCACCTTAAGAATCTAAGAGAAAAAACATGGAGAGATTTAAAATTGTTATCTATGAAAAAAGGTTAAAGTAACAGATTTTTAAAATTTAGCAAAGAAAAACTAACAAATGTTATCCTAGGAGAAGAACACTGAACAAGTTAGAGAATAAAACAGCATGGCAAAGGTCACTAGTTCTCATGTCTTCAGGTCAGCAGTTAACTACGAGTGGTAACAAAGGGAACTTTGGGTAGGAATTCAAGAATCCTAAAATAGCTCAGTGCTTTGCTTTGGCAGAAACCACCAAAATGTTAAACCAGAAATTTTGAACTCAAAATATCTTATGTTTAACTGGTGGGAGTTTTGTCAAACCATCTCGGGTTGCCTGTCTTTCTGCCAGAATTTCCAGCCAGAGGTCAGTATGTTAGGGAGACTCCCCTCTGGAACAGACACTGAGGTTGACAACATCAGCATCCCGCATCACAGCACTTAGAACTACAGTCATCACAAAAATCAGGTATTACCTCAGGACCACTGACACCTGCCCAGCTTCTTCATTATTAAAAAAATAATAATAAAAAAAAAATTCTAGGTATTACATTATATCAAAATCCTCCCCTGCAGAGAGTAACAGTCCAAAACAACATCTTTTGTATTAATCTGTTTCAGGCCTCATTAACCTTTCAAAAGAAATTCTCAAAGTCTACAAATCTTGCCTATCTAAACTGCAATGCTAAACAGAAATAGATATAACTAGAAATAGTTATATATATGTAGAAATACAAATATATAATATATTATATAATAGAAATAGTTATATATATGTAGAAATATAAATATATAATATATAATATGTAATATAAATTTCTAACTAAAATCACACATGGAAACAGGTCATCAAGGGGGACTGTGAAACTTACTGTGGTGTTAGCTTTTAAAACTGAAAATCATCTCATCTTCTCAGAGATGATAATTTAAGAAAAAAAAAAAGGCCTGAGGCAGGGTCAAACCATGAGTTTCATTGGTTCAGCAGGGCTTGGATCCACTCACAGTGTGCACATCATCATCCGAAGTAAAGTATGACACACCCCCTCCCCAATTTAAATCAAATCTTCAGCTCCCTGTAGACACTCATTTGCTAAATGCTACAAAGCAGTGCTTAATTTCTAGATTAAGATATTCCATACACTCTACCATTTTAGATTTTGTAATAAAGTTTTGGAATTGCTACCAGCTTCAAAATTAAGGTGCAACAAAATAGACCTGATTTTTGTGAGTTACCAAATCTGCAAATTACCTGTTATAAGTGTTATAATTATCACTGCAGAAACACTTATTCTGCAGAAACACATCTGCCAGAGACAGAATTAGGAAGTGGCAAGTGGGTGGGAAAACATTAGAAGTTGGCAAACATGACTTTTTTAGGGTATTCAATATTCATACAGCTAACCTAATAAAGAAAGAAACTAAAAATTTGTATTTACAGAGTTTAATCTAACTTTCTGTATAATGCAATATTTTAGAAACATAGCCTCACAAAATTGTAGATGATATAAATTCATGTAGGTAAATATTCAATTATCATCTTTTGAAAAAGCACATTTCACATATTCCTAACTGCCACGTGTTGCATATATCTTAATGAATATGAAAGAATGCCTGGCAGTCAGATGCTGAACTATCACTTTAAAAGTGGTATGCTGTATGATGTGACTGGTAACGTGACTTTGTTGGTCATTTCATTCAGCTATAAAAATGTTCATTGAGCCTCCAAATTCTGCATGGACAGAACAGGTAATTCTTAAAATCCATAAACCAGAAATGACCAGTAAAGTGAAGAAGTGTGACAAAGTCCTCAGTACTTCTCTCCAGCTTTACCTATGGTTAAGCAGCCCCACAGTTCTGAAGGCTGACCATGCTTCTCCTGTTCAAGGATCACTCGTGATCCTTTCTTTCCAATGCAGGACACGAGTTAAACATACTTTTTCTCTTCCTTCTTCCTTCCTAACTTTTCCAAGACCATTGTGTGGCTATGTAGTAAACCACACTGAGGAACCAACCCAGGCTAAAAAAAACCCTTTTTTCAGGAACAGCTGAGCCTGGATCAGTTCCTGAATCCGTTTCACCCTGTGGCCACACGAATAAGTATACCTGGCGCAGCTGAGCAGTCAATGAGTAGAGTGAGCACAACAGGCAGGCAGTCACTTGGGTTGCTTATTCTGTGACTGCCACTGAAAAAGTCAGTTCTCAAAATGGAACATCCCCCTGGTGGCTCTTTGAACCATGCAGCTCCCTGGCTCAGTAACCCACCAGCTCTCCTACCCTAGAGGTGACTCTGTCCTGTCCCCCCCACGAAGACAAACACACAGCAATGAGTCTTGACACCACATCACTTAGTAACTGAAGTTGAAAGAGTTGTCTGATGAGCCAAATCACTCAGGAGGTAAAGTGTGTTTGCAGCAATGCAGGAAGCATGAACATCTTCCACACTACTTGTGTTTTTAGAAATAAAGAACCCTGCTAATAAAGACATTGTAAAAAGATTTTTGTTGCTGTTGTTTATCTGGATACTGCAACGGCAATTCTCCACACAGAAATGTGAGGATTGACGGAGGTGAGAACTAGGAAAGCCAACTGACCTGCCAAATGGAGTATGGTAATGAAGCACCTGGAGAGACAAAACATTATATTTATAGCCTTTGAGCTATATTAATTAGGACTTCTTGAAAACACAACGCCCTGAACCGTCCCCCCAAGTGCCACCTCCTCAAACAACATCCTAGACAGCACATTAAGGAAAATATTGTCTGGAGAAGAACAGATTATTTGGTATGACAAGACCAAGAATGGAATTCAGATGCTGGGGAGAGGGAAAAGAGTAAAAAAGAAAAAATGGAAAAAAATACGAAAAAAAAAAAAAAGGGAACAACAAAAGTAGATGCACTCATCTAGGACTGGTCCCACCCACTAAGGGATTAGGATTTCTTATAATTGGCACAGTCCAAGGAATACTCTGTATATATGACAGTCCAGCTGCCCAGGTAGGAAATTCAGAGATGGTAGTCAGCCCCTCCTTCCTCCAATAATATAAAAATCTAGGCCCTGGACCATATGGATTGAAACACAGGAACTTACGTGTCAACTGCTGAAATCAGATGGGGAAGGGACATCTCCATAGTTGAGCTTCAGATTCTGACTTGATTTAGAATTACACAATATTTTTATTCCTAGAGAAAATTCCTGTACTTAGGAAAGGCTTTACAGGTTATGCTAAAGAGTTTGCTTCAAGTAAAGGCAAGCTTTCATGAGGCAACGCAGGATGCTCCCATTGTGTAAGCCTCCAGCAAGCACAATGACTTTAGGATTACAGGCAGTAAAGTAATAAAAGCAGAGTTGGTTAAATATTTCCTGTGAGACTGGAATCCAAACTTCTGAGTTTGGAGGCCTTCCAAACTGCCTTAGAGTGATGGCAGACTTCTATTCAGTAAAAACACACGAAAATTTTGTCATACACTTAGTGACAATCAAAGCAACTTCTAGGTGGCTGTTGGGATTCATAGCTTGCAACGATGAGCCACATGAGGAATTAGCCTCTCCACTATTTTCCAGCATATTTCAATGGTTAATTATCAACACTGTTATAAAACACCATATTTTCACTCTCCAGAGAGAATGCAATCTTCTGATTTGCTTTTCGAAGGTCACTCAAAGTATAAACATATACATTTGCCTATTTAAAGTTCACTAGACTCCAATGAAAGTATAACTGTGCCACCTTGGTTTAATGAACTACTAATCAGCAAAAAGGACAGTGGAATACTGTGTTTTGTCACTGGACAAAACTTTGATGGCTATTTCTAGAGGTGCATGTTCTAAGCGAGCACTGAGGATAAATGATATACTTAAAATGAGAACAAGTTTTTACCTCTAATTTTAAAAAGCCATTCTGAAGAACCTTTACAAGCTTTATAAACCTTTCAAGATTTATTTCCAGCAAACTAATTTATCTTTTAAGGTCCTAATGGTCAAAAAGTCAGACCTCTGCCTTGGCTACACAGACCAACAAAATAGTTATTTTGAAAGACAAATTCCCAGACAAAAACCATTCAGCAGCCAATATTAACAACTGGCTCCTGAAAGGAAACAGCAATATAGTTCTAACTGTCAAGCACAGTATCTTTTTGAAGAGATAGGAAAATTTTATGTATGCATAGGTTAAAGCTTGGATGTATATATCATCTTAAAGTACCACAAAGTTACACCAAAAATTCAGATTTGTTTTCTTAGTTAACATGAATCTGCTGAAAGTAGTAACTAATCCCACAACCCACTGTCTAGGTGTTGTCATTATTTATTCACTTTAAATCCAAAGAATTAGCATACAAAATAATAGACCTTCACGAACCTGTGCAAGTATGAAACCACAAAGAGCAGAACCATGACACTTTAATGCTTTAATTATCAGTTTTCATTGTAAATGGTACAAATTACTTCTAAGAGGAAGAGAAAAAGCATAGTAAGTAGCTCAATGTATTTACAAACTTTAATTACAGCAAGTGAACAAGATGATGCTTTCTTATCTAATGCATGCACAGAGCGTTTTATTCATCATTTGGTAGTCTTGTACTTTAAATCCCCAGTGGCAGAGCACATTTTGAATCTAAATTTTTCATTCAAGCTTCTGAATTATTAGGATTTTACCTAGAAATACCTAGATAAAGATGTCAGGCTTAAATTATTATGAGAAAAATACGGAGACATCTTTTACATTTCATAAGGGCAAACTCAAGTTTTATGTCAGACTGAAGCTATTTTGGAATTCTGTAAGGAGATTCAAGAGGTCAAAATCTGAGCTGCACATCTCAGTCATGCTTTGCATTAGAAGTTAAAAAGAGCAGGGAGTGCTGTGAGGCAAGAATCCTTTTTTTACACACATTATATTAAGGCTGAGCTTGTAGATTTTATTTTTTTCCTTTTTGAGATCTTAAAGAGCTGCAGTACTCTGTCATACACAGACAGGTAGACATAGATAACATATCTATTAATCCTGAAATTTATTGGGCCATATGCAGTGAAATCACCATATACATCTAATCCAGCCTGTGATGCAGTTCTTTTTTAATCTAAGGAAAATTCATCACAAAGCCATCACAAGGAACAAATATATGATTCCTTCAGTCTACAGTCAAAAATCTGAAAAAGATCCATGCACTTAACTTCAACGGAACTGAAACACCTGCCAAAACAGACCTATGTGTGAAGAAGAGGTTTTAGCCTTCTGGTATTTAATTTACTACTTTGTTTTGGACTCAAAGTTCTCTTACATCTTTTTACCAAAAAACTGACAAAATACATTTTAAAGTAAGATACATGATTATTCATCAAAATATTCATCTGTTCACAGCATCTACTGCTGGTGAAGAGATGGTTACTGGACTGAAATGCAACCTTTCAGTGCATTTTAATTTTAAAACAGTAGTGTAAACTGCATTTTGGAACTTTTTCTATATTTAGTCTTTACCAATATGAGGAAAATTATTTATAAAAATGCAGAGAAAAGCAGAACAAGAAAACAGGGGAAGTCAGCTTTGCAGTGAGGAAAAACAAGCTATTTCTCATGAGGAACAAACAAATGCCTATCAAAGGAATTCGGAATCAAGATGACAAAAGTGATCCAAAAGCAGGAGCAGGCAGAATTTAGCACACGGCTCCTTTCTTTCCCACTCAGTTTATTAAGAAATTACACTTTCTGTTGACTACAGCAGCTCTTAGAAGACACTAAAGACCTGAAAAAATAAGTAATGCTGTTGAAGAGCGGAAAGAAGTTTAAACAGTGATTTCCAAAATATTATATATCAGACTTGGATTTAATTCAGTAATTACAGAGCAACAAAAGAGCTCATTTCACCTAGGTGCATGCAAGTAAACCAAACATATTTTGAACTAGTTATCTTCAGCAGCAGGCATGTTGGAATGCTGCTGAAAACCAGGAACAGTAAAGAGCTCTCTGACCAGCTTTCCACAGCAGCATTCAACTGTCTGCAATAGTAAAAGCAAGAAACTGGATAAACTGGATGTGTGGTTTTCCATCAGGAAATGTATTACCAAACACTGCTAATTTAGCAATAGTTGCAGCATCTAGAAAAATTCCAGACAGGTCAAGAGTTCCAGGTATTTTCCCTTCTTCCTCATTTATTAGTGTCACGTATTAATATTACTTCTCTCTCTTTCCTAACAGAAAATGATTCCATGACCAACTTTAGTGGGTTTGATGTTTTTGTTTTTAATAGAATTTTTTTCATTTAACTATTCCAATATTGCTTTTAATTTCAATGGGAAAAGTAGAGCACAAAATCTGAAAGATCTGAATGACAGGTGAAGCAAAGGGGAGAAGAAAGAAGATCTTTCTGGACTCATTCTCCTCAGGTTACGAAAAGAAAACCTATGACCTGTATCTTCACAAAAATATTTATAATCCACCATTCCCCATAGATGCCGTAAGAAATACTGTATTAAACCAACACATGCTTTAAATGAAGTAATCTCTCTCCTGTTCAGATGAGTAGTGTCCTTTCCAAGTGTTGGAATCCTTGGAAACTGAGCTGGTAGGCACACAACAGACACAATCTCCAACTACACCACCATGTTAATAGAAGATGTGTTTCAAAGTACTAGACAGTTAGAGAGAGGTAAGTCCAAAATACAGTATTTAAAACAAAATTTAGGTTGACTATTCCCTATAAGAGCAGAGAAGGACCTCAGAGTGTTGCTGGATGACAAGTTGACTGAGCTGGCAGTGCCCTTGGGGTCAGAAGAGCCAGGGGTATCCAGGGGTGCATCGGGAAGTGTGGCCAGCAGTCAAGGGAGGTGATCCTGCCCCTCCACTTGGCCCTAGACAGGCCACATCTGGAGTGCTGTGCCGAGTTCTGGGCTCGTCAGTGCAGGAAAGACGAGGAGCTGCTGGAGAGGGTCCAGCACGGGGCCACGAAGATGATTAAGGGACCGAAACATCTCTCTTATGGGGAGAGATTGCGGGAGCTGGGCCGGTTTAGTCCAGAGAAGAGAAGACTGGGAGGGGATCTCATAAAAGCATACAAATATCTCAAAGGCAGGTGCCAAGAGGTTGGTGCCAGCCTCTGAATTGGTGCCCAGCAGCAGGATGGGGAGCAGTGGCCATAAACCATAACACAAGAAGTTCCAGCTCAACATGAGGAAGAAATTCTTTGTGTTGAGGGTGGCAGAGCCCTGGCAGAACACTGCCCAGGGAGGTCGTGGAGTCTCCCTGTCTGGAGACATTCAAAACCCACCTGGATGAGTTCCTGTGTCACCTGCTGTAGGTGACCCTTCCTTGGCAGAGGGGTTGGATTAGGGGATCTCTAGAGGTCCCTTTCAACCCTAACAATTTTGTGATTTCTGTGAAATAAATATTTTCTTTTTATGCACAGCAATCAGTTTCAGAACATGCAATGGCTACAGAATGTAAACATTCCCTTAATGATCTTACTATTTATAACAAGCAAAGTAAACATCAGCACCTTTCCCTGTTGAGATTCAGCACTTACTTAATAGCTTTACAGATTAGCAAGAGCCTGGTCCCTGAAGGTTCAAAGAGATGGGATCAATTTAATAGGATACAGAGCTGTTGCAAGTAGATGTTGCTATGCTGGAGGCCCCACACTCATTGCATCATACAATATAAGGAAATACTTATTTGCATTGGTTCTACAAACAAACTCTATCCAAAGAGGTTCCTCAGATAATGGTTGAATAAAACATGATAATTTTTGCTTGTTCCACATAAGGTCTTTCAGTGGGCTTCTGGAAAATTTAAGTTTGAAGGGAAAGCAATACTAAAGAAATACATATTTTTTTCACTTAGCACATCACATCATAAAACCACAGAAATTTAGCATAATTCACACAATCCTTTCTACAGCATTTCAGAATTTTTCATTGACAGAAAAAGCCATCCATGAAGTGAGCTGGCCTATACCATTCATCTACAGAGTAGTACTGATTTACCAGTTTGCCTCTTGCTTTTTTCTTCTCTTTTTTTTTCTTTTCTTTGAAAATATATTTATCTTCTGTGTAAACAGTATGTATGAATGCACATACACGAGCTATATATATGTGGGCTAGATATATTGTAAAAAAAAAAAGTACATTCACCATTTTGTTGTAACTTACAACCATGACCCAAAATATCAACATTTACAATACATTATGAAGATTTTCACAGGTCTTATGCACAAGACACACAGACTGGTATTCAAATGAGGTAGCATGCTGGTGTTACACCATAGAAAAAGAGGTTATAAATACTGTTTGTATACTGCATGTGCTTAAAGTGTCCTGCTTAGAAATTATTTTAAACTGCCCTAACCACTGGCTGTAACCGAATATAGCAACCTATTCCCCAAAGAAGTTCAAGATTATCAGGAATAAAAAAGCACAAAAGCCCCAACTCTAACAGTGCTAAACACATCTCAGTCAGGCTTTTGTTATTTAAATTACAAGCCATAAATGCAAGAACTGCCTACCACAGGCTCACCATCACAGGAACAAGCTGCTCATGTCATTGGCAATTCATTAATTTTTCTTTTGGAATACTAGGGACACTTGCAACTACTGGAGCTTCTTACAAGTGAAACAACTACAACCTGATACACATTTTAAACCTAAGTTGGAAGCTGAATCATAGGAGAATCACAGACTCATAAAATAGTTTCAGTTGGAAGGGACCTTTAAAGTTGGATGGAACTGCCCTTCCATCTCTTCATCTCGTAAGATTAATCTTCATAAAAAACAAACTCCATGAGAAAGGAAAAGTAGCAATAACGATTGCAATGGGATGAAGACATTGGCCATGTATGAAAAAATATGCACACTTGAAGAGGACTGGAAAAGGGGAACTCAGTTACTATGGATGCAATAAGAAAATTTAGCAGTTTTTATCTTCTAAAAAATTCTAATCAAATGTTAACTGCTCAGAGAAATGGCAGGCTTCTCCTAACACTCTATTCCCTACCAGTCCATTACAGGGACTGCACTGGAATGAGAAATTTGAGTGACTTCTGAAAGGTGACAGAGTACTGCACAAAACACATCTCAGACTCCCTCAGTTGGGGGACAGAAGAGATGCCACACAGAGACACTCATCCTCCTCTAGTTCTAGTAAATGGCATTTACTTTAGGCAGGATGCAAGACTGAAGTCCAAATAAATCCTGCCTCACTTCTGTTTCACTGAGGCAAAGAAAAATGAGGATCCCATGGCTGACATTGCCCTTGAATACTGCATTTCTGTACATGCCACAGAGGTGTACTGAAATGGTTGGTGAAGCAACTCAGTGTTCAGAAGCTAACTCTAATGATGGGGGACACTAAGGAATAGATTTGAAGATATTTAGGCAACTAACTCCTACTAAAAGTGATGTTTCTTAAGTGTCTAAATACCTTTACAGGTAATCTGATTATACTGAATGTTTCTCCTTTCTTGCATTAGGTGTAGCCTGCAGAAAGAGACAATAAATATGCATTCACGTTTGCTATCTTCTTTCTTCATAGCAATAAGGGTAGCAAAAAAATTACTTTCTTTTTGTGAGCACCGATTTCATTTTTGGCTATTTCCACAGACCACATCTAACACAAAAGAAGAAACTTTAGAAAGATACCAAATCAGCTGGAATATCTTGGCATTTGAACTGCATGTTTAGGAAAGTACAAGATTATTTCCTATTGAGCACCACTGTGATACAGATAAAGACGTGCCTTTCTGCTGAATGCCCTGTCGTGCTCTGTGTGGATAATTCACTACACACACCAAATTGCAGTGCAAGAAAAAGAGGCCAAGTCTGAAACCCAGCTATGCTTGACTCCATTTGATGTAAAAGCTATTGCCAGATTTTACTACTACAATCAACAATTCTCAAAAAATGCTCACTGAATTAAATTTCTATGCAATAGGGCACGTACAGATAAATACAGCTCACAAAGTATTACAGTGTTTTCCCTGATGCTTTTATAGGCTGTTTGCACAAAACCAAAGCAGTCATAAAATAAGCCACCTGTAAAGGGTTATTTTACCAACGGTACTAGGAATAGATACTTCAAGTGTGGGTGAACAAAGTGTGAACCATATGGGACGTTGCAGAGATTTGAATTGGGGACTCTCACTCCTTAAAAGAAGCTGAACTGAAGTCAAGGCATGTTCCATATGCAGCATTCTGTTTTCTTGGAAGTTTAAACAGCTACTGATAGTTCGCTTTCTATCAAGTGAACCTGCAGTGACTCATTTTGCAGGCATTGGATAAAGCAGGTTCAGAGACCACTGTTAATTACACATCTATAAAGGAGGAAGCTCTGCAGAGAATGCCTATTACGGCCAAAGATGACTTTGGAACTAAAAAGAAAAATAACAGGATACCATCTGAAGTCGTTCTTTAAAAGAAGCAACTGTGCAAAGGCAGAAAATAAATTAATTTCTAATTACAAATATTAAGAACGAAAATGTTACAAAATGCCTATTCATGTCAGATCATGACTAATCAGTTTCTTAATAAAAAACAAAAAAATGCTTTAACTGTACTGTAGGATTATACTGGCTTTACAATTCAACCATGATAAGGTATCCCCAAAATTGCCTTTTCTGCCTCTACAGCCATTGTCCTGTTTTATAAGAAGTGCTGCATATCAGTCATTTACCAAGTTCATTTAATCAACACAAAGGATTATGGACTTCCTAATAAAGTACATTTTCCTGCAGGAGTGAGGTATAAATATAAACAAACTGACCTGGTGTTGTGGAGCTCATTGTTCTTAATAGAATGGTATCTTGTTAACAGTGTAAAGCAACTGTGGCAGAAGTTGTTCAGATTTTGAGATTCTTCTGGAAGTGGGGTGAATCTGAGTAAAATAAAGAAGAAAAAAAAACCTTTGACTATTGACAAAAGATTGATTATGTTGACAACATAATATTTTTATGAGAATATAATTATGTCACACAGACTTAAACAGAAGAACATTTGAAATCTCTCACACTAAAGGTTCTTTCTACAGTGTACTTTTTTGCTGCAAATTCAAGAGCTGGTGACCACTGAAAACAAGATGAAAATTCAGAAATCCTAAAGCTTCAGAGTAGCTCAACTAGAAATTTGCATTACAGCCCATCTACAGTCACATAAAAAAGAAAGGATAAACTGGGTCCTTTCGCTTTCCTCTATGATTAGGATACAACATGAAATAGAAGACTTGAGGTAGAAATATCTGGATTATATCCTTATGTCTAAGCAGTGGCCAATTCACAATTTTACTCTTACTGTACATGTCTGCAGTCAGCATCGAAACATGAATGTGCAGAAACAGATCTGCATTCAAAAGCCTTTCTGGAATAGCTACTACTTCCTAAAGCTCCAGTGTTTAAACAGCTCATGAACAGAACTTGTTGAAATAATTAGCATAGCTGAAGGGATCTCCCACGACAAGCTAATGACATCTCTGACACCACAAAGAGAGCTGCTAATGGCGTGGGCTGCTTGAGAGTAGGGCAAGGAAGGTTCTGCAATTTGGCTGAATCCTTTCACAGTCCTGTGGCATTCTCAATTCAATACAGAAGCAGAGGCAAAAATGTTCCTCTAATACTCCCATCTGCTGAAAGTTTAAAGCTATAGAGAAGAGGCTTTCAGGGAACTAAAATACATTTTCATTCAAGCATGATATAAACAGCATAATGAGAGAGAAGGTTGTAGTGCATTACGACTGTGACTATCCTATTCAGCCAGTGCTCCTGAAGTATCTAAGTAGTCAAAGATATTCTTAGTGATGAATATTTTAGCAGCTTTTGTCACTTTTTTTAAACTACCAACTGCACATTTAGTTTCAAGCTGAGCTCAGCCAAATTCGAGATAGTAAATTACATTTTAACCAAGTATAATCATTTAAGTTTAGCATCATTATCATTCAAGAAAGGAAAACCACACATTTAGATAAGTAACTTCTGCTTTTATGCCCCCTAAAGCAAGCTGGACATACACTGCTCAAATAGGCAAGATATTTGGACACATCCAACACTCCAGCAGACAGCATCTGTAAAACCAAAATTCATGATACTTCGTGAAAATACTAATTACTTTCCCTTGCTTACCTCATGCATCAAAATTCATCAAATATCAGATGGAACTGCTATAAAACTGAACAGACTCTACTGTTAAGCCAAATCCAAAACCTGCATTTGGGCAGATCCTTACTTTGGCTGTGGCAGGCGTATAACTCCAAGATTTATCAATAGAAGCACAACCAATACACTATTCAGGAGTTCTAAGATTCTACTTAACTTCACCAGGCTCATTATTATCTTAGCAGCTACACAGATCATGAACAAATATTTTCCAGTGAATCTAACATCCATTCATTCAGTATCCAGCCTCAGCTGGGACTATGTGCTTTCTCTCAGAAAGCAGAAAATGGATATTGATGCATAACTGTGGACTTTACATGAGTGAGTTTTCAGTATTCATTTAAAGTAAACATACTATATTTGAGTATTAGGAAAATTCTGGGCATTAGGATTTGACAATATTCTAATATCTGAAATTCACTTAAAATCCCCATAACTAAAACTAGAATTTTGTGTAAGTTTTCTTCATGTAGACCTGCAATCTAAGTGGACATTTGAAGCTCATATGAGAGCAGAGAACATGTGGTCAGTTCAGACTGCACTCTCAAATGGGTAAGCTTTCTCCTCACAAAAAATCTTCACTTTTTTTCCCCCAATGCAGATAATTGCTAATAATTGGGATAGTTGTGTGTGTGAGACAGAGAGATCAGTAGATACCACTGGCATGCTCCTCTCAGTGCAAATATTCCATTTGAGTGACATTCCTTACTGAAAACAGTGGTTATGGATACCAGCTGTGCTGAAACTGTAGAAACAAGCTGCTTCATGGTTCTTCCCTGCTCTTCCAGAGCAAGGAACACTTACCCTTGGAGAAGAATCAGGTTAGGGAAGATTTAAACAAGCTGGCCACACATAAGGTCATGTGACCTGATGGGATGGATGCTCCCATGAGAGCTGGCAGACCTGGACAGTATCACTGCAAAGCCATTCCCAGAATAGCTTTGGAAGGTCATGACTATCAAGGGACATTCAAACAGACTGTAAGAAACCAAACATCTCTCCTGTCTTCGAGAAGGACAAAGAAAATACAGAGAACCAAAGGCCAGTCCACCTCAACTCAGTTTTTTGGAAGGTGATGGACCAAATAATCCTGGAAACAATTTCCAAGCGTGTGAAGGTCAGGAAGGGGTGGGAAATAGGCAGCATGTACTTATGAAGGAAAATCATGCTTGGCCCATGTGATAGTTTTCTACAATGAAATAGCTAGAACACAGATGGGGGGAGAGCTGAGAATGCTGTTTATCTTGAATTAAGAAAAGCTTTCAGCACGGTTCCCCAGAACAACCAACTGTGAAGTGGACAGCAAGGTGGCTGAAAACAGTCTGTGCTGCCAAGCTCTAAGGGTTGTGATCTGCAGGCCAAAGCCCAGCTGGAGGCTAGTCACTTCAATGGAGCCCCAGGGGCTCAATCCTGGTGCCAGTACTGCTTTTCATTAAGGACCTGGCTCACAGTACAGAGCATAACCTCAGCAATTCTACAGATGATTCAAAATTGGAAGGAGTGGTTGACAGAGCAGATGGTTCTGCTGTCATTCAGAGGTACTTCAATGGGCTAGAGAAACTGGATATACTGAATGTATGTGCCAAGGCTGGGGTGGGTGGCAGGGAGAAAAGTGAGAAACAGAAAAACCCCAGTATCAGAGGAAAAGGAGGTGCTCTGTTGCAGAGTAGCTAGGTAAAAAGCAGTAAAGACAGAACAAGACTGTTTTCAGTGATCCCCAGAGACAGAACAGGTAATGTGCACAAACTGAAATATGGGCACGTCCATTTAAACATTAGAAGGCACTTTTTCCCTGTTATTGAGGCCAAACAGCTAAGAAATAGGCTGCCCAGGGAGTTTTTTGAGTTTCCATCGTTGGAGATTGTACAGTTTTGGGCAATTTGCTGTAGCTGACCCAGCCTTGAAGAGGGGTGTGGACTAGGTACCTCCACAGGTCTGGAGATACTCTGTGATTACATGATGTGGAACCTTAGGATTTTTACTTTTCAAGATCACCAAAGACAGCATTAGCATTGAATATTCATTGCAGTTAAACCTAGTGAGAATAATTCCAGTATAGGAAAGTGTTCTGCTGGGATTCCCATAAAAAGATTTCTGTTAAGGAATTTTGTAAATTCAACTGTACTGGTAGTCTTATATTTAATGAAGTGGCAGTTGGCATCCTTCCTGATACTCTATTTCCATATATTTCATGTAAATGCAAAGCTTTCACTAAGCGGAATGTTGTTGTTCAGGTTCAGTTTTAACAACTCCTTGTAGATATGATACAAGGCTCACATTGTCAAAGCTCCCATTTAGAACATGAAAAATTCCACATCACCATATACAGAATTATATTCACAACACAGACACTCTCATTCAAACACACTTCTACCGATAAGCTGACATGCTTCATTTCTTTCCCTTTACTGAAGGAACGTCATAGTGCAAATTAGACACTATGAACTGCAGGGCCACATATTTTTTTAATTTTAACACCGAAAGTTTAAAAAAGCACAGCTCTGGCCATTGTACATTAAAATTTCATGAGGGGTGCTCTGCTCATTGGGAGATGCATTTGTGCTCCATCTCCACCCACAAAAAACAGCACATAGTTCCTGATCGGTCAGATCCTGACACTACTAAGGAACAGCAGGGGCTTCAGGATTTAGGACAGACTACGTGCAGTTCCTAATGCACTACATTTTAACTTTAACATTTCAACATTACCATTCTAAGGGGTTTCTTTTTACTACAATTTAACTGAATGATAATTTATCCTTTACTCATTATCAACTTGGCATATTAGGCTACAGCACAATATACAGCAAATTAACTTCTACCTTCATATATATCACTGGAGGTGATGCTACACATTAGTGACTTGCATTTGCTCATCTAGGAACCATAAACCTTCCCCTTTCTCTTCAAAGAAAATTCAACAGTTCATATCTTTCAAGGACTGATGCATCTTTGAAATTGCTACAAAATAACAGTGCAAGATGGATTGTAGGTTTTCATGCCCACCCCAAACCTTCTGTTTCTCATGACTACATTGTGGGTACAGTATTTTCTAACATAAACAAGCATTTCAATTTAATACTATCCCTTTACACTGTCGTCTCTCGCTGTGTTGTCCCAATACTATATTCACTGACTATATTTTTTCTATCTTGTGCCTATACTTCAAAATTCTTCTGGGAATTGAGTTTCTGAGATAGGATGCAATGAATACAAATTAACAGAATTCAGATGAAAAACATATTTCTACTTCTATTTTCCCCATGCCCAAGATGAATTTTTCATGAGAACTTCTGAAATGAATCCATAGTTTTCAAAACTACATCCTGGAGGTATCTTCCAGATCTTTCTCTTCCAGGAGGATTTTTTACCCAACTCCAAAATACCTCTATTGCAAAGGGGTCTAGAAACTCATTATGAAAGATTTTGTGGATAAAAATACAGAATTACGCAGTTCATTAAATTCTGGACGTGAGAGGTCAGCACCCTTAATAATAAATCTAGGTGTTTCTCTGCTGCATATATTGTTTTTAAATAGCTTTCAGTTACTTAGAAACAAAATTGTTGTTTGAAATTGAGATCAAAATGCTGGAGGCCATTAACCTCAAGTGTCACAAGAAAGAAATATTCACTTCTCACATTTAGCAGCTTGTGTGTTAAAAAACCAAACATCTGAAACAGCTGTAAGAACTGGTACAAATTCCATTGTCCAATGAACAGTTCAGTAAAAAGCTCAATTAAAAGAAATATGAAAGCTTAAAAAAAACCCAAAAACAGTACCAAAAGAACAGTTGTTCTCCATAGAACATGAAAAGTAAGATGCTTAAAAGAAAGAATACATCTTTCTAAATGAAAGATATTTTTCAAAAGAAAACTGTTGAGTATCTAATTGTTGTATCTAATGAAAATCAGATAAAAAAGAGATCAAGCTATAGATCTTAGAAAAAATAAAAATAAATGCATAACGACATAAAGACTGGAAGACAAATCACAATGAACTTTTACTGAAGTGATTTGCACCCATGTAAGCCAAACCCAGAGTGCCAAATCAAACCCTTCTAACCTTGTATCAAACTTCTAAATTTGATCAGGAAGTAAGCTGGCATATGGAAAAGGTGGTAAGGTGTTAAGGAATGGTGTGAATTCCAAGATAAAGTACTTAAAGACATCAGTTCTAAAAGCAAATGGCTACTAAACCAAAACCGGGACATTATGCAGCAAATGTTATTATGCAATGACCTTTATATATAAATATAGTGCAGATTTACTTGCAGTAAAAAGACCAAAGTCTAGTCCAATAGGCGCTGGGGTATATAAATGCTTTCAGTGGGAATTTAGTGGTTCCACAGCAAAGCCTTCAGAATCTAGAGCTCAGTGCAGGATTAAGTATTTTACCATCAGGTATTCAAGCATCTTATTATTAATTAGGTACCTACTTAAAGACCTTTTGAAGTCTGTAACAACTTTGCAGTACGTACCTTTGAAGGTTTCGGGTTAAAGAACCACTCCAGCAGCAAGTGCTGGACTGCCATACTCTTTATATTTCCCCAACAAATTTTTGATGCAGTGCCTAACAGATAAGTACGTCTTACAGAAACTGTAAAGAACCCTTGGCTATACTTCTAACATGCAACTATTTACGTTGACCAATAAGTTAAATCAGTGTGTTTTACCAATTACTCATATGCAATATTAAGCAGTGTTAGACCTCACATATGCTGTGAGCACATGGCTCACACTGCTGCAAGAGGCTCAGACGTCTGTCCAGTAAGACAAATCCTCCTTCCTGAAACTCTCTTAAGCAAGCAATAAAGCTATACAGCCGTTTCAACAACCTCTTTTACATTCACTGTCTACTACAGAGAGGAAGCAAAAAAGTTTTCTAAAAATCAAGGTGAGATGATGTCTTCCACCAAAAAAGAATCCAAGGCCTTAATCAACAGGATTAAATAATGTGCTGCTACAATGCTGCCTGGACTTCTGCTATGCCAGTTACAACAAACTGGCACAAGCTTCTGCTCTATTTCTCAGTGAAACAAGTTAGAAATGCAATATAGCTCAAAAAAAACCCCAAAACCAAACAACCTTTTTCCAGCCTCATCAGGATTTGGAGCTTGTTCACTATGCAGCTGCAGAAATACTTATGCTGCAGCTTAAGTTGTCCTATCTCCCTCTTTCATGCCAGCCCCTTGTCAGAATTAAAAGGAGTGCACATCCAGCTGTAGCCTCATAAAGTAGAGCTGATGTACAAGATTTGGCCTGTATCAAGCACAGCCAGGGAGTAGCAGATACCACACCAGGTTAGGGACTGGCCTGTATGATGCTTTCATTGCAGAAAAAGGAAATATGAGACAGGCCTCTTTAAGCCCACATTTTGATTTATTTTTTTTTAATTACGCCAGATTTTAATCAGTACTGGAAACAAAAAGAACTTCTTCTCGGGAAAATGAATCCTAAAATTCAGAGTTCACTGAAGCACATAAGGAAAGTAATAAAGAAACAAAAGCCTTCTTCATTGGAACAGGTTGCCCATCCAGGTTGTCTCCATCCTTGGAGATATTCAAAACCCAAGTGAAAAAGACCTTGGCCAGTCTACTGTAGCTGACTGTGCTTTGTGCACTGTGACTGAATTAGGCAATCTCTAGAGATGCTTTTCAGCCTCAGCCATTCCACTACAAGACACTAAAGAACACACAAGACACACAAAGAACAGCCCTTGTAGGTCGTATGGAAGTGGTTACAGTCCTCCCCGCTCATGCAAGGGCATGGAGAAACTTCCACCACATAAATACAACTGAAAGAAAGAATCTGTCTCTTAAAACTTCTCAAAAAGCTGGACAAAGTGAGCCACTACAAGAAATTACAGAGTCCAGATTACTCTGAAGGAAATCACAAATTCTAAGTTTCTTTTATTTTGACTCTCTTCCCCAGCACTATCTAAACTATCTAAGCTCCTGGGAAGGAACCATCAGACAGCTCAAGCATTCGGTTTAGGAATGCTTTCTAAATTCCTAAATTTGGCTTTGAAAAGTTTTAAGTGAACTTCTGTGGTGAGCAAAGGCAAAGTTAAATGACAGCTGGAGTACAGACTCATGTGAGCGCTGTGAGCTCTGCACTACTGACCTATACTGTACATAATTCAGGGAGAATTTCAGGGAGGCCAGACTTCATTAATCAGCAATTTATTACCAATCATCATTAATAACTTAGTCACTGGTAATTAAAACAATAAAGAAATAAAAAACCCCAAAACCCACCCTTTCAAGTGGTGTGAAAAGAAACAACACTGCTGTGCATTACTCTTAAACATCTCTGCCTGCTGTGTGTCCAAGAACACCCATTTCTCTAAAAATGCTTGCAATTAAGTGTAATTTTAACCCATGAAAACTATTAACAATGGATTACAGTAGAGGGAAGGACAGAAGGAGATGGACTCTTCATTCCATGTCTGCATAGACATAGAATAAAAAAGAAAAACACTACAAAACACATTCTTAATGAATAGTTCTACACAAGAACAAAAAACTAAGTAGGTAAACATTACATTAGAATGTAGAATAACTTCTCCCACGGGTTCAGGTAACTGAACGTAATACAGTGCACTAGAACTAAAACTTGTTCTTTCAAAGGAACAAGATGTAGACTGTGAACAGAACACTTCTGAAACCTTTTGAGCCTATAATATGTAGCTCACAGTAGTCCAGGTTTGGTTTATATTTGCCTTTTCACCAGATGAAAACTAAATTTCTCTCAATCACTCCCCCTTCTTTTTTCTTAAACTGAATTGTATTTCAGCTGTTAATGACCTTGTTGCACGGGGTGGTAATCGACGTATCGCTACCAATAAAGAACTACAGACAGGAACACAATTTTCCCCTACTCCCTTTTTTAATCATCTTTTCACTTAAAGGGCAGTATAACAACTAGTTTTTTTATGTTTTGAATTTAATCTGAGATGAACAGCACCTGAATATTTACCACAGTGGGACTTCATAACTAGAACATATCAGAACATCAAAGCTTCCTTCATACAAAAAAGCACTTTTGCATTTCTGCAACATTGTACTAATTTAGAGTAACAGAACACCTCTCATGAAACAACAGGAATTATCAGCCTCCCTATGGAAATTTGTCTGGTTTAGACAGACTCAACAAGAAGAGACTACTTTTCTATAAGGGAAAGCCTGCAAAGGGAGTTTCAGATGCTTGGACTGTGATCTGAATCTGCTCTCTGAAGGGATCAGTCTTGCTTTCCTTTTCAGCTCTTAAAGAAAATTTGAGAGTATGTGATGGTTAAGTTAAAAGGAAAAAATACAATAAAATTTTAGAAGGGCAACTTCATGTATAAACTTCCTCAGACATTATAAAAATTTAATTTGGAATCACCAAAAATTTACTTTCAGTGTAATTGTTTGCATTCAATACATTTTTTCTGTTTTTAAGACAAAAGGACACACTCTCCATCACTGAAACCTTCCTTAGTATGCAATGATTAATCATTTTCATGTGATCAAAAACACTTGGGAATATCACCACTGCCTTAAGGCAAAGGCTAGAGTGAAGTTATAACAAAATACCCTTGAAAAATCCATATTTGTGTTAGACTGTATGTTTATATACAGATATTAGCATGGATAACCATATTCAAGAGAACCTGATTTGCAAACAGTTCATATTTTTAGAACACAATATGTCTCTGTAAGCTTTGCTTTGACACTTGGTTTGGATGAATCCAGACAAACCTCGAGGCGAACCATCATAATATTCTGCTGCTCTCCAGCTCTTCCACAGAGGCTACAAAACTCTCTTTGGTTTCTTCTGAACCACTTTTGCTACTTCCATTAAATTAGGACCCACCTAGATGTCCCATCCAGGATTCAAACCACTTAATAAGACATTCTGTTAAGACTCTGTTATTTAACTGACCTTTAAGAGTTATCAAAACTTTTCTGAAATGTCAAATACGGAACACCATGCCTCAGCGGTCTTGAATTAGTACATTTCTGTGGACTTCAAAACACAGGTCTCAAAAATGACCTTCTCATGTGTACCATTTTCTCCTCTAAAGAAAGCGTATCCAGTCTCAGATGCATTCCTTCAGTGACACAGGCATACTCAAAAAGCTGTGGAAGTGTTACCTCATTTACAGGTTAAGTTATTGTACTCTTCTATACACACATATATTTCTGATTTGGAGAAAGTCTCAGCCACTTATGATATGAGGTATCATTTTAGGAAAAAAAATGGTTTTAAATGGTTTCTGAATTTTATCACTTGTCTTAAAACATTAATCTGAGAAACATATATTTGAAGAAATATGAAGCAGAGACTTCAAATCTGCAGGCATATTTGGATTGCTGGCAATTCTGACTTGTACGTGACAGAAAATTTTCCAGAAAACCAAATATTACACAGGAGTAAGACATGGAAAATACAAACTCATGACAACTTAATTTTAGGTCAGGAGTCCCCAGAATACAAAGAAAGAGATGCAGGTAAAAACACAAGCCAAGAATCATGGCAATCACCTACAAGAATTAGTCGGCGGCTTCCTTTATGCAACACACAGAGACCCCACGTGAGAACAACATCGCCTTGTGCTTGTGTAGCACTTGGAGGAATTCCTCCTGCAAGGACCTTGCAAACAGGACAGAGGGAAAACAGGGCTTAGTGCAGGCACCAAGCACAGTGATGAGTGGAGACTGACATCTTTAAGGTTTTTACTAAATGATAAAGTCACATTAATGAGAGAATTGCCATAGGAGAGGGTCTATAGGTACATAGAAGCTGTCAGCAAGATTAGAAGGAAGCAGAAACAACATCTACATAAAAAGTTTTCATAGTTGTGATTCATTACATGAGATGATTGATATCCAGAGTTATTTCATGCATTAAGAGTAACTGAGATGAGTTAAAATTTTCCATTTAAATCTATGATGGAAAAGTGGGTTTATCTGCTTAGCAGCAAAAGGATTTTTGTCTTTATAAACATCAAGAATCATTCAGCTTTTGTTGCTTAACAGCCAAGTAGTTTTCTGTTCATTAAAAACAAGCTTCAGTCAAATTTTCCTTAGGAAAAGCATACAGATGGCCAAAGAATATATAAGCGGGGTTATTTTATGACAACTTAGCCCACAATAAAATTTTATTTTTGCTGTCATTGAATTTTATCAAAGATTGGACTAGTTTTTTTTACTAGCTTCTAGATACATTAGGCTTCAATTTTGTCTTTTCAATGTCTAAAGAACTATTACCACAGAGTCTTTAACTGTTGAAACAGTTATTTGCAGTGTTTGATAAGTAACAAATTTTGTAGAGCTTGTCTTACAAGAAAATAAACCTTTCACTGCAGCTGATACTTTGAAGAACGTTTACAATGACTGTCCTTTGACAATGGATTTCTTTACTGTAGAGCTTTACTTGTTTCCTTGAGACAAATTTTAATTCTAAACTGACATTTTTTAAGAGTATGATTCAGAAGAGACTAAATGATGAGTGGAAGTTTGATTAATACTTTGGCATTTTCAGCACTGGAATACAAACCAAGAAAACAGACTTTCTGTATCAGGCAGTTACATTGGATCACAGGTTGAAGACTGAAAATTCTTTTCATGCCGAATTAGTTTTCTGTGATTTCACCAATGTCACTGGGAAAAAAAAAAATATTATCTTTGATAAGTATTACAGTACATCTTTCCTACTGAAACTTGCCAGCTGCAATGCAAGAGACTTATTAATGCACCTGGGCGATGAATTCAACTCATAAAGCAGACCTTGTGAGAAAATTCTGACCTCTGCTGTGGGTGTGTATTGTCTAGCAGTAGCAGTAGGACAAAATAATGGGAAAAGTTAATGATGTTCATGAAGCTCATGGAAAGTTAAGTATTGTGCAGAAGAGGGGAAAAAAGTCCAACACAACCCACATTCTGACCAAGCTCTTGTCCACTCTTGCTCAGTGTCTGAGGGCTAAACAAATAAAGTAAAACCCAACACTCGTAAAATCAACCATCTCCCTTTCCCCCCACCATTGGATATATGGATATACATCTACTAGCAACTATTTCTAATGCAAAGTTTTTCGTACCTACACTTAATTACGAGGAGGCTTACACCTTTGTAAATATCAGACATAAATATCCACTATCAGTTCCAAAAACAAGGTTTAAAATTTTTATCTAGCAATAAGCTACAGGTAAATCTCCTGATTTAATAAAATGAATTCTGTATCCATGCAGTTTTGCATCTAGCAACATACACACAAAAAATAATGGACTTCTTACCAAGTGCCTCAGTTTCCCTTCCTGTTAGGATTACAACTGTGGAAAGTACTCTAGTCAGAAACATTTCTCATGCACAATCAATTCAGTTTCAACCATGTGGGCTTCTTCCTTCAACACTCAAATTCAGTTTTGAATCACAGATTTCAAGACCTCAAGAAAAATCACCTCGAGCAAAAACCACCAAGTTTCATGACTACTGGGGGGACAAAAAAAAAGAAAAAACCCCAAGAAAATACACATACACAATAAAACAAAAACCTAAAACCATTCTTATGCACATGCAAAAGAATTGCACTTGATTCAGGTGAAAACAAAAGCACAACACGCAAAACCAGGGCTAAGGATAACTCAGTGCTTGTTCATCAACCCTGACTGGATGAAAACAGTTGGAATTAAAACTCAATGGTTTTGGCAAACACTTGCAAAGCAGAACGTTGCACCTGCCATCACAAACATATGAAACATGTTGTTTAAAAGATGTTGTTTAAACACATTAAAAGCTTGGTTATTTTTCTTCCTATTCTTTCAAAATCAGCATTCTGAATATCCATGGAAGAGGCTGCATTTGTGAACAGCCAGGAAAGAGACCTGGGAGTCCTGGTCAATAGCAAGTTGAATATGAGTCAGTGGTGTGTCCTGGAAGCCAAAGGGGCCAACCATGTCCCGGGGTGCATCAAGAACAGCATCACCATTTTAGAGATGTGGTTGTCCTGCTGTGCTGTGCACTTAGTGTGGAACCACCTCAAGCACTGTGTGCTGATTTAAGTACCTCAGTATAAGGACATAAAGGTATTAGAATGTGTCTAGAGGAGGGGACCAAGACGGTGAAAGGCCTTGAGGGCAAGGCTTTGTTAAGTCTTTCCCTGTAAGAGCAGCTGAGGTCACTTGGTTTGTTCAACTTGGAGAAGAGAAGGCTGAGGGGTGGCTCAGCCTACAGGTTCGAGGCGAGCAGTGTGGGGGGAGATGCTGATCTCTCTCATGGCCAAAAGATAGAGCACAAGGAAATGGAATGAAGATGCATCACAGGAAGTTCTGGTTGGACATTAGGGGAAGGTTCTTTACTGAGACTGTGGTCAGTCAATGAACAGGTTCCCCAGAGAAGTGGTCATGGCACCGAGCCTGCAAGAGGTCAAGCAATATCAGAGTATCAGTCACATGGGTTATTTTCAGGTAGTCTGACCTGGTGATCTTTATAGGTCCCTTCCAAATTGAGATATCCTGTGTTTCCATGTTAAAATCAGTTTGCTAAGAATATGAACTTAGAGTGCTCAGATGTGAAAGTAGGTTTTGGGTTTTTTGGGGTTCTTGTGTTATTCTGTAGGAATGAACAGGTTTGCAGATGTCAACCAAACAGAATCACAGAATTCATTTTATGCTTCAGTGAGACTATTCCTCTTGCTGCTACCCCTAAAATAGGTAAAAGAATAGCAAAAGCTATTTTCCTACACATAAAAGAGACTATTCATCCCCATCTTAGCAGGGAGGTAATATAGCACTTAGCCTGTGATTTATCCAAATCTATCATATATTAATCACAAACATTAGATAACGGAGTATTTTTAATTACTGCTGCATAACTTTAGAGGTCAATAGAATCTGCAACTGAAAGGCAAATCTTTAAAAAAAAATTTTCAGGTTGCAGAAGCAGTTTTAAACCCAACCATCACTTGTCAAACTAACATAAACAAAACTAATAGGACATTTCTTAAGCCTTTGGGACTCAAACGAAAGTGCACAGATGTTTTAGCAAAGGCACAGAGGCAGGAAGGGACACAATAAATGGCGGAGGTGGAACAGAACTGGGCTTCTAGCACATGTCTAGGGTAAGGAATGTGAAAAGCAACTTTTCCATCTTTTCTATGTAACTTTGAGCAAGAGGGATCTTGCAGTAGTAAGGTAAAAAACCCAAATAAAACCCCAACCAAATGAAGAAAAAACCCCCACCAAAACAGGAGTTACAGATTGTCATTCCAAATACAAATATTGGTACATTCTGAATGAACTGGATTTAAGAGAAAAGCACAGATACCGTGTTTGTGAGTACACCAGAAAGTACAGGGGGTTTAGGAATTCACAAGATATTCAGCATAGAATTTAACAGTCCACTTTTAGGAAAACTCAAGTTTTAAACTGAGAGAAATATAATTTTCACTTTTTTTCTGTATAAAAATCACATATGTATCCAAATGAACTGTCACCTGACATTTAAGCACAAGTCACCTTGGTGACCATATTTCTATAGTAAAAGTGAAGTTAATGAAAGCAGCCCTAGATTCTTTTCCTACAACAAGAAGCATAAGAGAATATAATTAAAACTATATTGTTACATTTGGATTTGCTGCCAAATTCTTGTAGCAAGTAAGTCCAGATACACAAACAGGAAAAGATTTTATGTTATTTTTACTGGCCAAGTCCCAACAACCTGTCCACAGTCCACGACTGCTCATACAGCTGCAGACTTCCTGCTGCAGACTCCTCACTACAGACACCTAACTCCTTTTGTTTTGTTACAAACCCAACCATACTCAAAATTCAACTAGAAACAATTTCAATACAAGCTGCATCATTATGCTTGAGGACATTATGCACGCCATACCACAGACTGGTAAATAAACATCACATTGAAGTATTTTCCAGTATAACCAGGGGGGTTTTTAACTCAGTATAAAGATACTACTATATTTTTTATTTTATTTTTAAACTTTAATAGCATGGTAATCAAATTTCTCTTGACTTTAGGACACATGAACATCTTCCTGGTTAGATTTGTCTAAACAGAGCTGCACAAGGTAAAACCTAACACAAAATTTGAAAGGACGCAAAACAGAAAAAAAACGCACCCTGCCTAGTAGAAAATGCCTAACCTAATTAGTTATTAAATAATTAAAACTATTTATTTAATAAAGACAGACAACATAAATAAAGGCACAGACATTCACAATAAGAAAGCTCTTTGTTCAACTATGCTTTATTGGCAATATAAAATTTGAGCTCAAAGCAAGTAATTATAGAACAACTACACTGTCCCACAGCTGGAAAAAAGTATTTTCCTCATGAACATAAAAATCCCTAACCATAAACTTGTGGTTAAAATAGCCTGTATAAAACCGGATGAGGTTTCCCAAAAAATGAGTGCAGTCACGTCACCTCCTTTCAAAACCCACTCAACTTTTGCCTGAGCCAAATCTCAGGTCATTTCAGGCTCCAAAAACAGCAACCAGGCAAATGTAGCTTTCTTTTCAAGGACCTTCAGATTAGCAAAAGATTGAGTAAGACTAGGAAGCAATACCCAGCATTTGTGACTGAAGACTTTTCTGATTGCGATATTAATTATAAGAAAATGAGTGATGTAGTGAAATTGAAACCAGCACAATAATAAAAAGTTACCTGCTACTTGCCTATAGAGAGACAATTATTGAGCATTCAGCTATTTCAGCACTAGTTCAAAACCTGAATTCCCAATAAAATGAAGAATTGGCTTCATGGAATTGATATTTTCACATATGAGTAAGTTAAGAGAGACCTTACTGCAGACCTTCAATATATGTTAGGGAGACTTATAAGGAAGATCAGAGAAGACATGTAGTGACAGGACATGGGCAGTGGTTTTAAACTGAAAGAGGGTAGGTTTAGATAGGACATAAGGAAGAAATTCGTTATGATGAGGGTGATGAGATGCTGGAACAGGTTGTCCAGGGAAGCTGTGGATGCCCTATCATTAAAGTGTTCAAATTTAGGCTGGATGGGGCTTGAAGCAATCTGATCTTGTGAAAGATGTCACGGGGGTTGGAGCCAGGTGATCTTCAAGGTCCATTTCCAACCCAAACCATTCAATGATTCTAAGCTCACATTTACATACATTTTTGAATATGCGAAAAGAGAGACTAGTTGATGCTTCCTCTAAAAATTTAAAATTGTTATAGATGTTGGCTTGAGGTTTTAGTACAGATGAAACAGCTAAATACTGATAAAACAGCTCCTAATGTGAAGCAAAGAAAAGCCTTACCAGTTATTTACTGTTTTTCTAGCACTGCTACAAGAAACTCCTTAAGCACACAACTGAAACTATCCAGACAAAAGTTAAAAGCACGTAGCCTTTTCACTTTTCAGGCCTCAAAAAATAGCTGTACAGATGTTGCAGTTATGCAGCACCTGCATTGCACTGGTCCATGAATGTTCATTTTAATCTCCTTGCAAAGTTTTTGGGGTTTTTTAATGCCTAGGAAGATGAAAAAGAAGCTTCTCTCTCACTATAACTGATGAAGCCTTATAAAGCTGGCATGCTACATATTCAACCCCTCTTTTTTAGTAGAACTAGGAATAATACCAGTTTCCTAGAGGCAGGTAAAAAGATCCAGTAGCAGCTAGTCAAGAAAAAAATTGCCCAGAAGCTAAGAAACAGAACAGGAGAGGACATGGAAAAGGTTAAGAGAATTTGCTATGCTGCCAGAAGATGATGTAAGGAACTGAACTTTACCCCAAGACATGCCTTCAGCTAAAATAGTCAACTATTATGATAAAGAGACAAGGAAATAAACCAGTAAGTAAAAGTTAGAATGGTTTACAGGAATGCAGAACTTCCATTCAGAAATAAATGTAAGTATGACAGCATCAGCTTGGGGCAAGGGGAACAGAAAAAATAAAAAATAAAATAAAAAAAGAGCTGCAAGGCAACTCATGAAGTAGACAAATCAAAGAATCCTCAGTTTCGTGTACTTTTTTAAGTCTAAATAGAGCAAGATAGCAAACATTTCCATTTCAGCAGGAGGAAAGTGCAAAATATATTTATCAATGCAATAATAAAAATTCAGTCTTGCTGAAATCTATAGGAATGTCCTACTACTTCCATTTCATAACATTTTAATATTTATTGACACAGTTCAAGTGCTGGACAATAAAAAAAAGTAGAAGTATTTATCACCTGTTTCAAAGTTTCATGGGGTTTTTTTTTGTTCTTCCCTTAACAAAAACAGACCTTCACATGCGGACAAAAAAAAAGTCAATGTGACAAGACCCGGGAAGTTCTTTGTCTTTCCTCCTGAAACTGATAAAATACCAGAAACATGGGGGTTTTTCATGATGTACTGCATATAGCAAGGAAATTAGGCATGGTGTTCAGAAAGAAAAATGATAGGATTTCTTGACCTTTTTCAAGACAGGAATATCTGCTAGTATCGTCAGTGAGAAAAACACCTTTCCCGTGGAATGAAGAGGTTTTTGTTACCTATGTTTAGGCACAGAAGTAACAATTAAATGTGGGTATCTGCCAAAGAAAATGCATTACAGACTACAGCAGCTGCTTTGATGAAAAATACGTACTACTACTGTTTCCTGGCCAGAGTAAAACCTCCATCTTGAAAAAGAGGCATCTAAAGCTACAGTTCTGCTTCCTCAAAATGAGAAACAACTCTAGTGTTATACACAATCAATTAGTTCTAATATTTTTCTTCCTCAGGTCACACTTCAACAACTTTCTC
This sequence comes from Gymnorhina tibicen, assembly GCA_013399875.1. Lineage (NCBI taxonomy): Eukaryota > Metazoa > Chordata > Aves > Passeriformes > Artamidae > Gymnorhina > Gymnorhina tibicen. The sequence goes on along the minus strand of VXAZ01002838.1, from coordinate 3,719,070 downwards.
TAATTCCTCTCTTTACTGGCACATTCCCATTCGTAGATGGTACCTATCCAGACTCCTGAGTGTCCCAGGCATTCATCACTTACTACCTGGGCTGCTCTAATCAGCTTCAACCATGACAATATTTTGCCTGGTTACCTATGTGTCCATCTACAGCAAAGGAGTAAATCTGTATATTCATGTAATATCTTTTTCCTGTAATATCTTTTCAGATATCTGTCCGTCTATTTATTTGTTAATAATATAACTGAGACGATCCCCTTTAGATGTGCTTCCCAGCCGCCAATCCATTATTCTGACTTTTTAAAACCCTCTTGCTTCAACATTGCACATTGCTGTCACCAAATGTTAAGATTTGCCTTGCCCCATCTGCGTTTTTTCTCGTTGACTACTGTACTTCCACTGTTGCCAAAACATACAAATATTAAAAGGGTTCCTTCATCTCATGAGTCATATTCATCACTAAAACTAAAAGAAAAAGCATAAAAGAAAACTGAAATTCACAAAGTAAATCTAAGCGCTTTTCCATCTAGATATGTGTCATCATTGTTCTCTTCAATAGGTCTTTGTAGTTTGAAGACACAGATAAAATTCTCAAACTGTGCAATCTTTGCTTTGAGCTAAAACCCTCACTTTCTACCAAGTTTATTAAAGAAAATGCATTTAACCTCTCTACATTTAACAAAATAAAATCACTGAGTAAGTCTTCAAATAATACTGCTATAATCAAACTGACAGGAAAAGATCAAAACCAGCAGGGTAAGCATCTTTAAATTTAGGCAGGTACAGTTCTACTTCTGCAGAGAGCTGAAGTCTAGTATCTGCCACGGGTACTTTGAAAGGCACCAGTCTCTAGCCTGGCTTTGCGTTACTTCCGTGTACGCTGAGCAGAGTTCTAAATTATGAAAATGAAATTTTAAAGGAACAAATTTCAAAGTATATGGCTAGATGTAACAGACACTTGTAGTTCTGATAACATCAACTCACAGCATATATGAAATTAGTTTCTGACTATAACTTGCACACTGCATACCATTTGCTGGTGCCAGGTGTATGACACCTTTCCTCTATGCTAGCATTTAAAATAAATCTGAAAATAAATTAACATAAATTGTGCAGAGAAGAAATTAAGTTCTGTACATACCGTACATACGAACAAATACATTGTATTCAAAAATATTGAATGTATGTATTGTAATAATGTATTTCATCCTTTTCACAAGATGCTTTTCATCACATACTTTAATAAATAACAACTTAAAATTTTTATTTAGCAGAAGTGGCTTTGCTGTACACAGTTTCAGGCATACTTACTACTGAGACTGTTACTTTCAATTACATTAATTTGATTTTTAAAAGGGTATGACATATCTTAGAAATAAGGAAGTTCAGTTTAAAGGCCTTTGAAATAAATCCAAGGAAGTAATGCCAGCAGGTTAGTGGAGGTGATTCTGCCCCTTTATTCCACTCTCATGAGATTCCACTGAAAATACTGGAATACTGCATCCAGTTCTGGGGTGCTCAGCACAGAGAGGACATTGATCTGCTGGAAGGAGTCCACAGGAGGGCCAAGAATACGATTAGAGAGATGGAAGATACCTCCTATACGGAAAGGCTTGGAAAATTGGGATTGTTCAGCCTGGAGAAGAGAAGGCTTTGGGGTGACCTAATTGTGGCCTTCCAGTGCCTGAAGGGAGCCTATGAGAAAGATGGAGAGGGACTTTTCCCAAGAACATGTAGTGACAGGACAAGGGGGAGTGGGTTCAAACTGAAAGACAGTAGGTTTACATTAGATATCAAGAAGAAATTCTTACCTGTGAGGGTGGTGAGGCACTGGAAGAGGTTGCCCAGAGAAGCTGTGGATGTCCCATCCCTGGAAGTGTTCAATGCCCAGGCTGACGGGGCTCTGAGTAACCTGGTCTAGTGAAAGGTGTCCCTGCCCAGCCCATGGCAGGGGGGTTGGAACAGTTGATCTTTAAGGTCCCTTCCAACCCTAACCATGTTATAAATCTGTGATTTTATAAATCAAGTGAAAAATGTGCAGTATTCAAAGCTGCAGGTATCTAAACAGAAAATACTGGGTTTTACAGAAAATAACTGGGTTTACGAATTCCAAGGAAAAATGTTTTCATGGCTTACAGAAGCAACCAAGAAGAAAAGTGAAATCTCCATGAGTATTTAAGCCACAAATACTGAAAAAGTAATCCTGCTCAGTGCAACAGCTCATCAGAAGTACAACTGTGATATAAAGGCAAAATGCCGTGGAAACTGCTCTAGGGAACAGTGACCACAGCATGAGTTCTTTTAACATCCATTCAAGAAACTACACAGCACAAAGGAGAAATGAGTTGGGAGAAAGATACTTTCTAAAACAGGTAGTTAGAAAGATGAGTTTTAAAGACAAAAGTTGTATTTTGGAAAAAGCATTCATCCAGAAAATTAAAAGTTCACTTGGAGGAAAGAGGTAAAGAACCAATTTTCTTTTTAATCTGGTTATATGCTTACTGTTAATTTCTTAGCAACTGTAGGTGAATTTTCCCTTATGAATCTAAGGAAACAGTTAAGGTCTTAAATAATTTAGATGCATAAGTCTGACTTAAGCCCAGAAAGCTTTGTGCTGTCACTTATCTATGTCATTTTTAGAGGCTAAATCGTGGTCTTTTTTCATATTATAACCTGCATATCAACTTTTGATGGTGTATCAAATCTAAATGAGAACTGACAGAAGGGATTCATAAATGCCACAGGAGAAAGGATTACTTGTTATGATCACTCTGAACAAAGAAAATAAGTGATCTCTTCAAGTGACAGCAGTGTACACTCCCTTAGAGCTGCAGACAAGCAGCAGTGATGTTAATTAACAAGTTCTTCCCCGATGTTCTCATGGATGTGAGACTTTCCGTAGCACTTGACAAGCACTTTGTGTTCTCCTCATTTCTCAAATGTTCAATTTGAGAAGAAATATATATCACTTAAAAGGCAACTTCTTAGGAAAAAAAGCAGATACAGGATAAAAAAGTTTGTTGCTACGTTGCCAAGCCATTGTACTTCACCCTCCCCTTAGCAAGCCCCTACCAAAGCTTGTGTATGAAAATGATACAAACAGCCATTTCATTTCTAAAGGAAATCCCTCGGCACAAGTCAGGGTACTGCAGATTATATAGCAAGGGAAGGTCTGGGAGCCATATGTGACCACATTTGGAAGGCCACGTGTGGATGTGTAATTCTGCTACCAGTAAGATTTCATGCCCATACATCAGGACCATGAACAATGTCAGGTGTTCCAGGAGAAGAAAACATTCTAAACTGAAATTTGTAGAAGTTCAGTATCCAGAAATTGTGAGCACTTCATGTAACACCTGCCCCTTCCATGAAGCTCCATATACACCATGGAGAGGCTGCCACAAACCCTGGCAGTGTATCCTAGGGTCACCTTCAATGAAGCACCAGAATAAACTTCAGACAACCTCTCCTGCCTCAGGACCTTCTTCCAGACCCATACCAGAGGCACAGCCTAGAAACAAATTCTCAGAGCGATCAGACAAGTTTCCTGGATCTCAATGATTTCCCCTAACATACTAAGGAAGAACTAGATTAAGTTTGTGTCTACAGCTACTAATTTTGCCAGTTGGGCAGAAAGGAAATTCAAGGATAAAGATATATTATGTTATGCCTAGATGACACATGCTCTTTTAGATATTTGTTAGACAACCTGACTAAGCAGTAAAAACATGGAAGCTGACACCTGAAGAAGTCAGAACAGTCCCTTTCCACTCATCACTCCCAAACTTGCTCCTACATGAAAATCATCTCAGAGATGCCAACATTTTAGGCTAGATACATGTACTAGTAATTTAATCTGATTCAGCAGAATAAAAAGCCAGATGTGACAGGCTATTTATACTGCCCAGTTGCCAGCCCTGAAAATTAGGAGAATTCAGACCTACCATACCACCTGTATCTGACAGGAGGAGAAGATGCAAGCTTTCCCCAGCTGCAGGATAAGAGGAAAACAATGATTTGTAACTCCACAATGCAAGACAGGCAACTCAGGTACCACCATGACCTCTTGAGTACAGCTCTAGAGACTCCAGCTCTCTCAACATTCTTGTTCTCTGCTCAAACTGCTGTCTGTCACTCAGTAGATGCTTAACTACTTAAGAAATGAAAAACTGGAAGACTTACACTGCAGGACATCCAGGCTTGATTTCAGACCAAACACAACTGTCCCACTTCTGGCGTTGCTATGTCAGCTCTCTCCTGGCTATGACTGGGACAGATTATCAAGTGAAGCAGCATTGTGATGAACAGAGAGAGCACACAACTGTTCAAGTGTCCTCTCCAGGGTGAAGGAGGGAACTTGAGTGTCTCAAGCCACTTATTCAGTTCAGTCTAGAAATAAACACAATAAAGATGGAGCATTACCAAGTTGCTTTAAATTATTTTTCTCTCTAGGTCTCCTATTCAGTGTGTATTTCACAGTCTGCAAAGCCAAATATCACAACTACTGTCTCTAGACACCTTCCCCCTATTTTAAACACCCCAGATATTGTTCAGACCTCCTGGTCATGAGCAGGCAAAGGATCAGAATCATGTGGGAAGTTACTGACCTGGAGAACCATAGACTTGAGGAATAAATAGTAAATCTAATCTGGTTTTGAATGTGTAAATTGGGCAGGACCTGGCCAAAACTGCTGACTGTCCATGCTACGAGCACATACTCATGCTGCTTAAGCATCCTTCACCAACAGAAGGCTTGCAGCACCAAGTACTGAAGACACTTGAGAAGGCACTCATGCCTCTCATTGTCTCCAGATTTTATACTTGGCTTGTCCGGAATTGTGTGTTATGAGCTAGTAATCACTTGTATGCTGAGCAAGGGCAGGATGCTGCTCAAGCTTCACTGTTTTCAGTCTGTCAAGCCAGGGTTTCTCTGACTGTCATCTCCTTCCTGCCATCAAAGGTTGGCTACACAAAGACATTCACCTGTCCTACAACTGGACTTCCATAAAAATTGCACAAGAAGCACTAGAAGTTGCAGGCTGAATGGTGGTTGGTGCATGTTTCACGACTGGGAAGAATCCACTCATCCAGCAGGCTTTTGTGATTTAGGTGCCGAGCATAGCAGGACTTGTGTCATGAAAAGAAGAGCTTTTTTTTCCTTCTGCCTTTGTCCCTCTTGATTCCAAACCACTGCAATCCAAAATTCTGCATCATTCAGGCCAGCAAGAGGAAAAAAATTAAGCTAAGACTTGTCCAATGCTGGTTGTCTGTGGTTGGTAGGCAACTTTTTGTTCAGAGCTGTGAGACAGACTGGAACTCAGGCTGCCACAGGGAGTGGGGAAAAGCTGTGGGAAAAAATGTAAGGAAGAAGATCCTTACCAAAGGAAGCACCATCATACGCTGGAGGGTCTTGTACCAGCACAGACTGTATCAATACTGTGCTTAATGTGTACAGGCAATACCATTGTGATTACCCAAGGCTACATTGCCACCAGGCCAATGTAACAGCCAGCTGTGTTCTCTGGACAGCATGTCTCCTCTCATCACTATTTTAACCAGCTATTTTACAGTGGGTGTGAGAAGAGACAATGTACACAGACACAGTGCAATGCTCCAGACCCTTCTCCACGGAATATGGTGCAATGCAGTACTCAGAAGAAGAAAGAAAAGAAGTAGAAAAGTAATTGGATTGCTGGACAATGTAGCCAGCATCTCGCATGCTTAAAAATGCTTAGCCATCTAGATGAGCCTACAGGAAGATGACATAGCTTGGGATGTAGGCCTGAACATCTAGAGGACATGAAGTTGTACACATAGGAACTTAGTATACTGCTGTAGTAACTGCTATAATCAAGAGCAATTTTCCCACAAATAAACTCAGATTCATCATTTTAGAGTGGCATCTAACATTTCTCCGTGCAGGAAAATGAATCCCAGTCTTTATGAACAATCATGCATAGAATTCTATGTGCTTAGACATGGTCACAGTTCTCCACTTTATCTAAATAGAATTTATGCTCACTGGACACAGTAAGTAGAGGGTTACTGAAATCTGAATGAGAAACAAACATTCTTTCTGCATGAATCATGCTGCTGAAACAGCAGATTGAAATTGACTGCATTTAACATAACTGTAGAGAGGAATGAAGAGTTTAGCTCTCTCTCTTATAGGTGAGGGCACAGCTTCTCTCTAACTCACTATTCCAAAAAGTGAAGTGTTGAATGTGCCTTCTTTCTTTCAGCTTCTTTACTTCAGGTATTCAATTCAATTATCCAAACTGTCTCCAATGCTTATACACAAAGCTGCAATTACCTTCTGTGAGCCAGTAATAAGAAAAAAGGGAAAACACACCCCGTTCTATAACAAAAAGGCAGATTTTACAACCTTACACAGAATGGAGGGCTCTCCTAGTGATGCTTTATTGTTCCAGAAATTATGCACTCAATAGTGAGTAAGTTCTATTATAATATTAAAACTGATTTATTTCCATTGGAACATGAAAGACGATTCCTTCTAATCAGGAACTCAGCACCAAAATAAAGTGGGCCTTCAAAAAAAACAAGAAACAATCAGGCTTTGCTATTATTTGATGTAATTATCTATCCAAGCATAAATTATTCAAGTCTGTATATTGTATACATTTCCAGCACAGTGGGCATATGGGTATTCAAATAATAAAAAGGTGAATTTTTTTGTTTGGGGTTTTTTTTTTCACTTTGAGACTGTCTTTATTAGATCTTTCAGTATTTTTCTCACTCATGATACATCTCATAACTATGTGAAAGGGATGTTTTCTTCTATGATACCTAAGGTGTTGGTATGACCCTTGATCAGTTGGGAGAAGGAAAAAAAAAAGCGAGACTCTCTAGAATAGATCCAAGATACTGTGCCATGGAGAACAGTTCTGTAGTGACCTCTTCTTGCAGCTTCCAGTGTGAGCCTAGAGGCAGGATGGAGATAGAGAGTTCTTTGATTATATATTCACTTCCCATTGCTTCCTGGTGATACGTGTCTATTAGAGACAGTGATTTTTAGCTGCCATCAGCCAAGATGATCTTGCCTAACCCAGTTGCCTGTGATAGCCTTTATATCCAAGTCCAAAACTTCCACTTGCTTCCTGGAAATACTTCCATTTAAATCATTAAGATTTTACCGGCTTTTTCCTCACATGCAATTTTTATTTTTCCTCCTTTTGTTGCAGAACTGCAATAAAATAGGCAAAGCTTCTATTAATTTTCAGATGCTTTGCAAAAGAAAAATCAATGTAAAGTGAACTGACAGAATTACAAGTTATTACTATTAGGAAATGAGAACCACAGCATTGAATAGCATTGCAGTTACTAAACTAAAGAGTCTCCTTATCTATAGCAAATTGAAAAGAAGATATTTTTCGCTTGCTTAACCTACCCTTTATTTCTTCTAGCAGCAGTAGTTTTAGTGTCTAATCAATACAGGTTTTAATGGCTGATGCAGAATGAAACAGAACTGGTTTCAAGTACCAACTGCTATGTCTGCCCATATGCATTACAGCATTACTTTGACTTTAAACAATTAACCAGATGCAAAATGGTTGGAACCAAATGAATTCCTCATTCAGAGAGGATTGTTTCTTCAGCCATCTACTACACAAAAATTGTATCTACATTTCTACTTCTAGTAATGCCATAGCCAACACTATTCTACACCAGGGTACACATAGAGAATTCAGCTGTAGCAGTCAATTTTTAAAACAGAAATATTGGTAGTAGCACCTTCTTTTATAACAAATGATGAAATGTCTATAATTCAGTATTAATAATAAAGCATTGAAATACATAATAAAATAAAACAGGTGAAAAACCTTGGGCTATACATTTATTATTCATGTTAATACCCTTTATCTTGTAGTGGTTTCTGACAAAAAATTCCTGCCCAAAAGGGTTATTTTCTTTAAACAGTGCTTGTTTTTTCCAGAAATTTGAATTTTACAGAGAAAGTTCCATGGAATTTACACTATTTTTTAAAATCATCCTTATAACTTTACAAGAATTCAATTACTATTAAAATTCTGGGGACTGGATGATGATACACAATTAGATTTAATTCAGCATAATTAGGCTGAGTCAATAGTTAACACATTTTCAACCTGACGCAAGTCAGATTCTCATTTTGTTTACCTTGATATGTGTCAGCAATAACAGTTCTGTTAAGATCAGTATGGTTAATTATCCCTTTGCCTAACTGAAGCAGCAGCAGTAGTCTGTAGACGAGAGGATAACAGCCTGCATATGAAAATCTGACGGATCATTGCACCGATGTACAGTAACTGCTTTAAGGATGAAAAATAATTGTCTTTGCTTTGCTTTATGTGTGCTTAGCACATAGTCCACATTCTGTTGTAATGCTGGACTTTAAAAAAGATACATATATTAGATGCCAGTTCTGGCTTGCCTATCTATACATTTCCCCTTCCCCTTCCCTTGCCTACCTATACCTTCCCCTTCATTTTCCCCCTTCCCCTCTGGAATATAACTATATACCACAAATGACAGATGTTGGTCTTTTCATCATCTTGGTTTTAACATATTTGGAGCAGGAAGCTATATAATGTTATTTTTCATACAGGTGAGTAATATAAGATGACTATATACATAACACACAATGGCAACCTAAAGATGAGGCAATCCTATGATGCTTTTAAGAAAAATACTTTAGCTTACATATCACATAGTAAGTGAGTTTCATGCAAGATAATCACCCTCAATCAGAGTAAGCAAGCAGAATTTAAAACACTTTTGTAATTTGTTTTGATTATATTTATGGCCTTAAAATACAAAAAATATGCCTTTTTTAATTCTCTCTCCTGAAATACATAGACTGAAATCACTGAAAAAAAATCTATAGCCTTTTCTCTTAAAATGGTAATGGATTTATTATGTTGCTTCATTATCTACACAGAAGTGTCTTTTGAGCTGACATTTCTATGCATAAAACCTAAATTATGTTCCAAATGTCAACTGGAAAAGACTCCCAGTTGTGTCTCCTGCTGTCTCTCCCAGCTCGGTCTCTTTTTACAAAGACAGCAATACAAACACCCCATAGAAATAAAAAGGGTGAGGACAAATGGTGCATACAGACTTCACAGGCAACCAGCATCCCAGCAACTCTCTCCAAAAGTATGGATGACCATTCTGAGGATAAGTAAATGTGAAGCCGTGTCAGAAATGACACTCAATTTGTCACTACTAAGTCAATCAGCCCTTCCACATTTCTCACAGGCATTGTATACAGACTCCCCATAAAAATTGCAGTGAAATTGTGGAAGCAGCTCAGTTGCTACTCTGTGGCCTAAAGAAAAAGGATTTCATTTGCCAGACACCCAGAAAAATCTCCTACGCATACCAGCATGCTCTGTTTGCATGTAATCAGAGTACACTGAAGAAGCTACAAACTTATATTTAGGCATCACTAAGGAAAACTAGTGATGGAGGGAATAGAAGCATGCAGACAGTTTGATCTAGGGAAAATGTACCCAGAGTGCATGCCAAAATCTGCTAAATTTATTTAAAGGTAATTTGCAAAAGATGACAGGAAAGAATAATCAGGAATTACCTTTTATACCCTTTTCTAGCTCCTCCACTGCTTTGACTGCCTGTCTAAATTCAATCAACCTCTATGGTTTGCCCTAATGAATTAATGAACAATTAACTGCTGCTGGGTCCAATCCCAGATTCCATGCTCCCTGCCATTTCTGCTCTGGCTGGGAAAGAGATGACTATACTACAGTCTTCCATGCATGTCTTCAGTAGATCTGAACCTTGAACAGGGCTTTCAAAAGCTCTCCTCTTAATCTGATCTGTTTCAACAACAAACAACAAACAGCCCTTCAAGAGGTGAAAATTTCACGTACAAAGGTGACATCCTGATCTTATTACAGGCAATGGCAAAACTCCTCACAGGCAAGTAAAATCTTTGACCTCTTCAATCAAGGTCCTAATACTGTTAATATTAGTGTCACCCTCAGCAAATTTTTTAGAAGATGCCCTTTCCTATCATCTTCTTTTGAAATGTGAGTTCTTTTCATAATCTGGATCAGTATAAATGGCACACACTAGCACAAGGAAGAAGAATGGTTGATCAGCTCTCAGAAGTCCTAAAGGAAGTCTCATCACATTAATAGGCTGATACTGATCCAGTCATATGTACCCCACTAAAATGCTACAAAAACCTAGGGTTGCACACCCATTAATCAATCACATTACACCTGTACCTTTTTTCACTAGTTTCTGCAGAAAGCCTCTTGACCAAAAAACCCACTTACTGATTTCACTTTCCAGTCAAAAGGAAGCCCTGAACTCTTTTGTTCCAAATGATTAAAAGATAACAGTATTTAATCACATTTTCATATCAGAATTCTAACTTCTTTGGTTTTTTGGGGGGGCAGTGAAAGCATATAGCCAGATGGAGTGGAAGACAAGGTGTATGTGATGGTATAGAATAAATATAAACACTTCACTGTCTTCCAACAGACTTCGAGCAAGAAACCTGGATATATTGAGAGCAGTTGAACATTCTGTTAGATGGTTACTTCATTCACAGTCTTCATAAGAGACTGGTATGTTTGAAATAGGAGAGCTAGCACCTCAAAAAGGTTTTAGTCATCTTTTCTTTTTTACACTCAGTCCAACAGTACTTGGCGTTCTTTGCAGACTGCCCACCTTCAAGCACGGAATCAACACATGCAAGAGGAAGGGACTGCTAGGTTGATACTATAGCAGGTACCCATAAATTAAACCTACAAATGTAATTTATAAATGAAAATACCTTTCTCTGATTCATATCTTGGTTTGGATTTTCCCCCCAACTATTCACTCTTGTCAGCTGTGGCCCCGATTGCCACAGGATTGCATCTTGACTGTGTCTCCACTCTGTTCCTGTGGATGAGGTTCAGCTTTGGTCCTCTGCTGCTTCCTACTTGCTCTGATTTTTATGGAAGGAAAACTGAGTACACTGAGGCCAAAAAGAATCCTATGGCAACCTCCAGCTAGATCCCTGGTGCAGGTTATGGCAGTCAGGAGGGCAGACCTAGCCCACATTAGTAGACTATGATCTGTTTTAGGTATTGAAAATTATTTTCCATTTCAACTCGCTGATCTTTCAATTTATAATATGTTTTCAGAGAATATATAGAGTAATTATGTATATCCCAACTAAAACAGCTTCAACTCCAAATGAAATATCAAAATTCGGCTTAACTAATTGTATGACTTATTAATCAATGTTGATTGTATTGACTGCCAAAAGAGGAAACGCAAAAGATTGGAATGGTAACTGTTTTTTATATTGTCCACACATTCCTGTAATTTTAACCTATATATGAACAACTAAAGATTGTTATCTATGAAACAAGCAAAATATGAATAATTTACACATTTTATGCACCAAATAGTTACTCTGTGCATGCTGCTTATTTCCCATTTTGAATTAGGTTTAGTCTTTTTCCTTAGAAATCTTACATTCATGCCTGCAGTTCACCCACCTCTTGTCAAAGCAAGGTTTAGTTCAATAGCTAGGTACCCTGGAGACTTAATGTTAACTGTCAGAAACTTGAATAATCAGAATTTTGTATAATTAAATGTGTAGACATACAGAATGTCTGTATCACATAATTTTCTTCATACGCTTCTATAAAGGAGATATATTAATGCATATAAAGTGTTTTAAAATAAAATTCCAGTATCACATTACTTCCCTACTCCAAAAGAACATCATTCAAGAACTTTCCTGAGAAGTAATATCAAATAAACTTTGTTTTCGTGTAAGCTGCAATAACAAATTCTTAAAAGCATACAATCGCTTGAATTAATTTTATGGTTACAAGACAGTAAAGTTCTGCCTAATGCCTCATTCCTGGATTGTCAGAATTTGGTGCTATTAACTCTTTGGTAGGTTTGCCAATATGAAGTTTTAGGTTTCCACTTTACTCAAGCACTAGACCTCATCTGGAATACTGCATCCAGTATTGGTGTTCTAAACAACTGAATGAAGCTTCCTCCAGAATCTGTCAGAGTAGGCAGGGGCTGGAGGACTTGCCCTGTTTGAAGCTGACAGTGCTGGACCTGTTCATCCTGAGGATGAGGCAGCCTTAGCAGGGACCTAACACCAGCCTGTCAGGGCCTATGAGCAGCTTTACCAAAAAGATGGAGCCAGGCTCTTCACAGGCATGCATGGCACAAAAATGAGAGAAAATACTCATGAATTGACACTGGAAAGCTATGACTCAACATAAAGAAAAAAATTGCTATCAGGATAACTAAGTATTGGGTATGATTGTCCAGAGAAGTTGTGGAATCGCTTTCCTTGGAGCTTTTCCAGGCAGAATTGAACAAACCCCTAAACAACACAGTCTAAATTCTGTGTTGACTCTATTTTGACTAACAGGTCCCTTCCAATGTCTGTGATTTAATGCAATCACAAGCATTACAAAAAGTAACAGGAAATTGAACTTTTGGATTGAGCTGAATACAACCTAGGATACATCAGTGAAGCTTTTTAAAAAAGGAGATGGAGTATTACCACTCTTGGACAACACATTAATGAGATTTCTATGGGCACAGACTATTATTCCAGTCAGATTTGCTGAAGAAATATAAATTCAGATTGAAAAGGATACAGATAAGGACACAGAGGTATCTGGTGGAATAGAGAAATTCTCACATGAAAATAAACCAGAAGAGTAAACTCAAGCTGACTAAATAAAGACTCAGAGGATGTGTGATTTCTCTTTGACCAAGAAGTAAAACAAGGAAAGTTATCAGATAACTTCTGTTTACATAGGAATAAATTGACCATGTACCAATCTATTCTCACACTTACCTAAACTTCTCACTACAAGCATGTAAACATCTCTGTGTCCCTTCCTGATTTACTTGCAGACTTTATAGCCAGTGACAAGCATCAAAGCCAACAATAGAAGTTTATTTAGAGGAAAATGAAAGCAGGGGGAGAGATAAGAGAAAAACATTAAAAAGGGGAAAGGTAACTGGAAAAGCAAAAGGAAAAAATGAAAAGGGGAAAGGGAAAGTTCCAGTGGCTAGTCAAGAAGAGAACTGCTGGGGTTTCCCCACTAAGCATCCTCTCCCAGGTATCCTCTCCAGTGTATCAGGTGATCCACCATACTATTTTTCCCATAGAAACCCCATAAATTTCCTCATGATCTGTTCAAATTCCCTAGCGCCTATCCCCAGTTAGGATGGCACTGGACCTGAATGGAGTAGTTTTTGATCAGAGGCTGGTGTTGCAAACTAAGTGGCTGTTAAGTTTTTCATATATTATTGGGGAACGCTGGGCAAATACTTGTCTTCCTTCTAATGCAAACTAAAAGCTGCAAAAACCAGAGCAAGAAAAGGCTGGTGAAAGGGGCTTGACTCTTACAGCAGTGGCAATCACTTGCCTGACATAGCAGCAGTAGCAAAGCGTGGAGGTACAAGGCCATGAGAATAACAGTATGAGACGAAGAGCATGAGGGCCGGAAGGGAAACACTGCCCTAGAAGCTTTGGTGAAAGGTGACAGAGCTGCAGTGGAAAGGCAGCAGCAAATGGAAGACCCTTGGTACTGTAAAAGGTTGAGGCACCAAAGGCACTGTGCAGCACCACTTTCTTTGTAAGTTCAGGCTCAAGTTTTCATGTATCTTGCATGCACACAAGATTGGCACCCTTCAGGGCTGCCAATTTCTCTCATGCACTGGACATCACCTCTTCAAAATACTCTTTAGACCAGGTCTTCTCTTCTCTTGCAGGTTAAAAAGAGTGTGGCAACAGAAGCTGGACTCAATGAACATGACAGTAGAGGCTCACATGTGCTCAGCCTGAGCCAGATACCCAGACTCAAGTCTGAATAAAGCCCCAAGAGTGACAGTCATCCATTCTAGAGAAGGAGCACTCTGTATCTTGAACAGAAATGAACTAAAACAAAGACTGAGAGTCTCAGAGCAGAAATGAAATGAAGATACAGAATCCATCATCTTCTACTCCAAAACTGAGGGACTAGGGACAAATAAAAGACATGCTGTAAGTAGCCAGCTTCTTACAGGCACTTCTGAGCTACCTTCACTGAAGACCATTTCATTTTCTTAAACAAAAATAGTTTACGGTTATGCAATAGCTTTAAAACAAATTATCCTGATAGCTGCTACATACTGTAAAAAAACTTCAAAAACGTATCATGATTTGTGAATGACCAATGTTAACATTACATTGAAAAACACCATTAACAAGAAATTACTGGAAAATAAGAATAAATATTTGCTACCTATTACCTTTCCCATCTTATAATCAACATCATACATTGAATTAATACTAATTAATTCAAGTAAACATCTGCTTGAAGGTTGTGTAACAGAAGTTTTCAATCACTTTTCCCCATACAGGAATTTCCAAATTGCATTATCACCTTGTCCATCTTGACTGGGTAAGAATGCATGAATGGTAAAATCTAACCAAACCAAAAACCTATTCAGAGTCCAGCACCTTTTCCCCGGATGCCCAACAGCAAATGCATAAGGAAAAGTGGGGAAGTGCAATGCAACCATATAATAGTACCTTCTTGAAATGCTCTGAAGCCTCCAGAATATTTGCTGGTTGGGGACGTTCTTATTCAGAACCTTATCTCTGCTTTCTAGCCTTTGATATGTTTTTTATCTAGGAATTTGTCCAAATCTTTTTTGTGAACTCATGTTAACTTTTTGCATTGACAAGCTTCTTTGGCAGAAAGTTATACAACTATATATTGTACAAACATGGAGAAGTAAGAAATTTGGGTATGTCCCCATAGGAAAGGTCTCAAAGTATTGAAACATTAGTTTTGAGCAGCAGTCGAGCACTATTTCACTGTAATTTTTTAGCTGCCTGAAGATGAAGCTATAGATTATCAGCACAAATAAACTTAGTAATTTATTATTAAAGTTGTAACAATAAAGTCAACACTAGCGCAGTCTTACCCAGCAGGCACTGACATTCACAACATAATGCGTTCATTACAAGTTACATTGAGTAAGGAAAAAATTCTTTGGTCGTGTATGATCATCCTAATTTAAAAACTCAAAACCAAAAGGAGTAAATGAAAGGTGACTTCATCAAGTAATGATAGCTCTAAAATGCCTTACTCATCTATCAGTTTCAACAAACAATATAACCTGAAGTGATTCAGCAATGCAACATTTTCTGCCTATTTATCTGGAAATCATTACTGAAACCTTGAAGCATGACAAATACGTTTTATCATGGAATAGCCTAATGTTCTGTCTTTACATGAGAGCTATCCTTCATTTAACTCAACAGATTTATTATGTACCTTCTACTTAATTACAGCAAGTTAAAGAACATTTTCTTACGTACTTTCGAGGAGACTGGAAAACTCTGATGAATACTCATTCCCTTAATTTGAATTTCTCTGGGAAGTTCATGTAAACAGCATGCATGTAGGACACAGCATGTAATCCTCAACAAATCTGGCCCAGAACTCTTTTGTAAAAGGGAAAAAGCCTCACTCCTGAGATGCACTAAGCTCTCTCAGCTAAATGGTTCAGCTGTGACTACACTGGAAGCTACAAGTACTTTCTATTGCAGTTTGAACACACATACCCTAATTAGCTTTAAATTAGCTAGTCTGAATACTGATGAATATAAAACAACAATAGTACATGCATTCTGGTAAATATATGCTTAATTTACCAATTCGGAGATGATGAGACTACATCCCAGCTCTTTCGTCATTTTTCATTGGTTATACTTGTTCATACACAACAGGATTTGATTACTTTCAAAGCTACATCTCTCCTGCTAAGCATTAGTTGAATACTAAGAAACTAACTACTGCAACTACATTTAAGTACTGCCACTATTCATGGTAACTCATACCAGGATTCATGTCATTTTCAGGACAGGTGAACATAAATTTGATACATATTTTCAGTATGCAAATAATATTTTTAACAGCAGCTTCTGTGGGTCTATTTCAGGTAGTGAGATGAAGAACTGAAAATTATTTTCCACTTTACATGCTTTTTAGAAAGTATATAGTTTTTATAACTGAATCTCTTTTTTATGATGTTTTTATCAAGAAATTAGAAAATACATACACCACTTAATCATAGTATTTTCTTTTTTTTTTTCACTGATAAAAATTCTAATAGGAACAACTGCTCTAAATGAAGCATGTACTGACTTCCATCAGTGAAGACACTATTTCACTTTTCTTTTTAAACTGCTCTGGGCACAGGAAGATTCTGGTGAACTGAAGATACACAACAGCTTACAAATTACTGTAGCCGTTTAGTCGTGTAGACCAAGCTTCATTCGTGGTAAAGAAGGTTAATGGAGAACCAAACATTACTGTTTTCAAAACTAACATTTTAAAGACAGATTCAAAATATTTGGGTGCATTACACATTCACACAGACTTACAGAAGAATCTGACACTAAGACCAGTGCTGTGGGTAGGCTTAACTATGGTGCTGCATTTGCATCAAGTTGGTCACCAAGAAGTATAATGGCATGTTTTTCTCTTTTTTGGAATTCTGAACTGACAATGAGATTTTCATAAAAAAGACAGCTATTTCAATATTTATATGAAGAAACTGGCACCAGTGGTACATAAACATGACTGACTGCAGCTTTTCTCTGGAGCCATGACATGTTTTTTCCCAATGTTTTGGATCACATCTTTGCCTTGACAATGATAAAGAGGTGTTAAAATAGTGTATTATTTGCATCATTCATGGTAGAAAGTTCTATACAGTAGAAACATAGCTATTTTACACAAATAACAATGCAACTTAAGTGTATGAAGGGATGGAACTGCCTTCCAAGACTGCTCTGGTGTTATGACAGAGAGCAAGCTGGCATCTCTTTCTGAACAAGTAGGTGTTCCTGGTACAAAACATACATGAGCTGGGGCCACTGATACAGGAATGTATTGGACATGAGAGAAAATTTAGAGATGCTCAGCAACAAGAGACCTTCAAAAGATTTAGGGATGCTGTTGGGGAGCTGGGTGTGTGGGGAGAGAAGATAGGACAAGACATTTGAGTAGGACAGGACATTTGAAAAATTTTCATGTGAAATACCTTCCATTTTTTGTTCATGAGTTCTGATCACAGCTACAGGCCTTTGTGAGCTTGCAAATTAAATCCTGAATAACTGTCACAAAACTATTCTTCTGTCACAGAAAACAAAATGTCAAGGAACTAAAGCTGACAATGTTGAAAGACAAATGTTTAAAATTCCTTCGTTTCTGTGTCAGCACTTGTTCTGTGCTGTTTGTGATAGAGAAGCTCAACAGCTTTTGCATCAGAAAAGCACATTCATGCATTTTCATATGTCAAAAGGTCTCCACAATTCTTTTTTACCTCACTACTTCTTTTTCAACTGATCGGCTTGTTTTAAGTATTTGTCTCATCTTAAATTCTAATGTAGTTTAACAGTGGGTTTCGACCTCTTCGGAGCACTTAAAAATCTAAACTGCTCAGGGTAGATCTTCAAAGATGAATACGCATTTTGTGCATTACGAGTAATACCTGCTTTTTTCTATAAGAGCGATAAGCATGAATGATTACTGATTGTTATTATGTTCCATTTCATATCAAAACTCAGACATTTTAAATGAGTCAAAACAACGGTACCTTTGCTGGAAACTACCTTCCTGATGCCCTGCGTTGCCAGCCGGGAAGCCGCCGGCCGGGATGCGCACACCGCTTTGCCCCCGTGAATACAATTATACACAATTCTGGCCACCCACCTGGGACGGGAACAGGACGGGGCGAGACGGAACGGGACGGGACGGGGCGGAACGCACCCGCACCCGCCCTCCGGCTGCCGCCTGCTCCGGGCAGTCCGACACCGGCCGGCGGCGGTGCCCAAGGAGGGCGCACCCCGTCGTCGCCCACCTGTTCGGCCCCCACGGGGCAGCTCCCCCGGCGCCCCACGGAGCTCCGCGCTCCCAGCCCACCGCGGGGAGCCGGCACCGCCCGCTGAGCTCCAGCAGCCGTTCTCCGGCCGGCACCCGCGACTCGGCCACGGCCCCGCAGGACGCGGGGTCGCAGAGGATCCCCCGGACCCAGAAACGCACACACCCGCCTGGCAGGGCAAGCGCACGGGGAACTGCTCTTCCACTCACGCTCCCAAGAAGTAAAACTTGTCAGGGGCGGCCGTGTCCTCCCTCCCCCACCACCTTGCCAGCCCTTACACGGTCCAACTTCCCGAAACCTTCCCGAAGGTCCCAAAAATACCCCCCTCCCCCCCCGGCAGGTCGAGGACAACGTCCGGGTGGCGGGACCGGCCGGCCCCGCACTCGCTGCCCGCCGCCCGGGCGGAGCGGAGCGGAGCGGAGGGGCAGCCGTCCGGTGCCACTCACCTTCCCGCTCCTCCGCCTTATCTCTTCGCTCGCGGGCTGCAACTTCCAGTGCTTCCCCCAACTGCCATCTTCCACCGGAGCGACGGGGGAAGGAGCGGCGCGGCGCGGGGAGGAAAAGTTGCGGCGGCGGCGACCGCGGTGGCGATTCGGAGGCGATTCGGTGACGATTAGGCGGCGATTAGGTGGCCATCGCGCCGGCGGGGCGAGCCTGTGCCGTGCGCGGCGGGCGGGGCGGCGGCGGCGGCAGGTG
>VXAZ01002838.1:3652107-3700365 GCA_013399875.1 Gymnorhina tibicen | reverse complement strand
GACCGGCTGGCGGGGGAGCCGCTGGGTTATCCCGCGGCCCTCGGCACCCTTCCCGCCGGTGGCCCCTGTCGGCCCTCGGGGGAGGGGACGCACCTGCCTGCCCTGCCGGCCGAGGGACGGGGGTGAGGCGGCGGGGCCCGGCGGGGTGCAGTGAGGACACGCGTCTGGGATGGCACCCGCCGCTGCTCTCGCCACAGGGAGAAAGGAGGTGTTAGGGGCTGTGTTCTGTGGTCCTCGCGTGGTATGTGATTCTGCTCCCCTGGGCTGTCACGTCCCAGGATGATTGCGTATTTCTCTAGTGCTGCTTTCCTCTCATGGTCTTCTTATCAGTCTCGGTATTTCTTGGCATCTTCAGCTAGAGGATGCTTACCTATCTGAACCCACACCAAGTCTCTTTGGTAGTGATCAAGAGTCTCCAGAATTCTCTTTTCCTAATACTGTTTTATACAGCATATAAAGCACTTGAGCCTATGGAATCTGTCTTAGGCACATTTATTTCTAATCTAAATTTATGGATAGATCTCTTCATTACTCAGGAGAGAAGTGTCTCGTCTTATTTCTCCCCTTCCAGGGAAACGTTCGGAGTTTAGTTCTTGATCTAAGAAATCAAAGAGAAAAATAAAGCTATCTTCCACCTAAAGGCTTTGGAAGTTTCATGCTGCATTTTTTTAGTCGATTTTTTTTTTTTTAAGATTGATTGTATTTATTCTTTCCAGATTGTATTGCTTTCAGATGTGCTTTTCTGAAACAAATGTTTAAAATTGTTGTTTCAAGACTGGTGAAGAAGTAGTTAAGTTAGAAAAAGGTAAAGCTGCGGGCTAAAGAAAGAGGTTTAGAATTTGGGCCTGAATGTCATCTATTGATCAAGGAATAAAACAGATGAAAACTCAGCTGTGATATGCAGTGGGTTTTTTGACCCTCAAATTAAATCTCAGTTCTCAAAACTAGAAGTAGAAGTGTGTCTGAGTATGATTCAACTTGGAGAGGAATCTCCAGTGGTATTGCTGCATGTTAAGTCATGGAGTGCCATGTGACAGATCCAAGTCCAGACTGGCTAATGAAATCACACAGCACTGCTTCCCTGAGAGATCAATACACTTCAAACTGATACATAACTTTTGTTTCATTGTGTACTCTTGTCCTCTGTCTACTCAAAGTAAGCATCAGCATTATAACTAGGTTTTAAAGACTAGTCACTGTTCTAGTGCTATATTGGGATTTATATTGGAAAATAACAGGCATCTCTGAGACACCTCCATGTTTTGGCTACTGCTGTGCTTGCCGCACTTATTTCTACTTGGTGCTAATAAATATAATGACGTGGTGGTGCATGGTAGTTACATTCACTGGTCTTTATCTTGCTTTTGCTATATCTACTCTTGCTGTTCAATTTCTTCATTATCTACTTCTAATCCTGCAGACCAAAAAATGATTTATAGGCTTGACTGACTTGCTGGAGTGAGTATGTGCAGTTCCTCATTCAAATGTAGCATTCCCTATGTTATCACTGTCTTTCTGAGTTATTACAAACATTTGCTGGAAGTCATGGGGGTGACAAAAGAATGTGCTGTGCCTACGTTATAAGCTTAATTTCTAAAACTTGAGAGGGGGTGCTGAAATCCTTAATATTATTTTTATCCCTAAAAAGAGACACACATCATCCTTGCAGCTTCATCTCTGCCACACTGTGAACTGGTGTCTGCTGACCATGAAGGCTACAATGCCCTTCATATACACTCTAATTTACAGTAATTACTAGATTTTTCAATGGAAGAAGCTTGCATATTTATCACACAGATCACTAGAAAGGTAATTTTTGGGAGGGCCACAAATGGTTTTGGAAACCACACTGAAGAAGAAAAATTGTCTTCCCCATGGTTCCTTACTTTACATAGTGCCTAGTGAAAGCACTAGGAGAAAAAACATACACGTTTTTTCTCTTTTCTTTCCCCAGTCAAATAGAAATACTGAAAATACTGGAAACTGATATATATAAAACACTGTAACATTCAGTAAACCATTTGACACATATTTTAATATCATTAATACTGTGGGGAAATAGCTTTTGGAAATTACAGGCTTTCACTGGAAACTAACTTAGGTATTAAAAAGGCCCTGAGGTATAACAGCTCATCAAACAGTACCTAAGACACATGAAGTGGTGAGCAATTCCCTCACTCTGATACTGAAAGGGAATGTGTAGGATGTTCTGTACTGTGTGACCATTAAAAATTAAGATGATACTAAGCTATGTCCCTTTCCAATCCAGTTCATAAATCATCATTTCACAAAAAGTGAAACCAATCAAGATGAACAGAAAAAAACCCTGGACATTTAAGAAGACCAGACTGGACTTCCAATGTACACGTGCTTGTTAAATTGTGGCTCTGAGTAAGATTCTTTTATTAAGAATATTTGCATTAAGTCCTTCTCTAAAATTTTAAGATTTGTCTTCCCTAAGAAGACCATCAAAATTTGGTGAGGGGAAGGGGTGTAACTTACTTGTAATACCTGTTAGTTTGACTGAGAATTAATTAAAAGCTCTTCTTTTGGGTGAGACTTCCAGTCTTTTAGCAAGTATCTTGCTCAGTAGCTCATGAACATTTTTACATGTTTTAGATTGGATATAATTGTTGAATTTGTGTACAGAAAGTGGTTAGGTTTTTTCCTGGGAAAAGATCAGCCATTTAGCTGATCGGTTTTACACAATTTGTAAATAACCTCTTAACTGCTACAGTTAACTGCAATCTAAGTAAATTAACACAGATACCAACATTTTAAAGATAATAGGAATTTTTAGACTAATATCAAAAAAAGGAATTGTTTTATATATACTTAAATGTCTCATGAAAATATGTTTCCCACACACTGGAGATAATTTAATGTGTAATTAGCTCTTTCAGTGCCTGGGCTTTCAGGAATGTATACACATACCCACATTGAACAGGACTATTCAGGTGGTTAAAATTGAACATGTTATTACAAGTTTGTTTTAGTGCCAGTGGTTAGCCAATATTTGGAAATTTGTGGGCTGTTTCTTAGAAACATGATAGAGTCAAGTGGGGTTTGATTCTGACCTATTTGTATGCAGAGAATATAGACATATCTTGTTTCTTTGAATGCAGTTAAGTCATGAAATGAGTGACCATACTGGGCTGCTCACTCATAATGCCAAGCCTGCACACAACCATGCCCCCAAAGTGGCTCTTTTACTCACACAAGCAAGGGTTTTTAAGTGCCACCTAATGCTGTGGTGACCAGGGCAGAACTCACAAACATTCATATAAAAAGGGTACAATGCTTGGGTGTCTGTCTTGGGTGTTGAAAGATTTCCCGTTAGCTTTGGACTAAACTCAGCTTTGGAGCTGAAGCTGAGTCCTGTCCTTGCTTTCCTATACTGCTCTTGATCCTGATTCCTGTTCTGGCCATATCGTAAACACCTCTGACTGTTGCAGTTTTGCCTGCCTTTTGTCCAAATCCTTTTTTCCCATTTTTATTGTTGCCTAACTATCCGAACTTTGTGTTGAGGACATTGGTATGTCCCATTATACTGGTGCAGAAGACCCCTCAGGTATCCTAACCCTGCTCTGACCTTGTCTTTTACTCATTCTGAACCAGGTGTCTTTCTCAAAGTCATCTTACAATAGACTCCAGTGATAGTCTTATCTGGAGTCTTGTTCAGGCAGAGCAGCAAGTTCTGTCACTCTGTCCCTGTTTGCACATTCGTGGTGTTTTCTTACTGTCTCCTTGATTTTCTGATGTCCTTGCTTCTTCCTGGCATAAATATGTACAGTTCCAGCAAAGGAGCGCATTTGTATTCACCCCTTATTGTACAAATCTTGGCTTACAGGACTGAGCACCTTTTTCAGTCCTATGCTGATCCCCAATTCGGAAGGTAGATTGGATTCTTTGCCATTACTGAACTATCAGGCATTAAAAGTATTCCTTTACTTACTCTGAACAAAACATGGATCGATCACAACATGCCCACAGATCTCACAAATATATCTAGTTTACAAAATTCCAGATGCATTAGTCTTTGCAAAAGTGCTTAATAATTGCAAAAATAAAGTGACTGGCCTTTCCACTTGATGTATTTGTTGCTCATAATCATTGTTAGAGGGTAAAGAATGTTATAGAGGTGAATTTCTTTAATTCCTGAACAAACTGTGTTTAAGTTGAGAAGAGGAACTCTTTGAGGAACATTCTGTCATTAAACCTGTCCAGTGCTTGTTCAGATGGATGCTTGCATCAGATTTTGTTATGCATTTATTACTTCAATAACTTCAATACCAGATAATAAGTGATTCTGAATGAAAGAATGAGTGAAATTACACAAATCTTCCTCACTGTAATGATTCATCAGGTAGGATTCGTTTCAGCTTTCTGATTTATCTTTTTTTGTTGTTATTATTATCCCACGCTCTGTAGTGATGACAGAGTTGTGATGGAGAACAGGCAGAAGTTACTGCTGGGAGCCTTTGTCAAAAGCTTGATGCAGGCAGCCTGGGCCTGATGATGATTCACTGATGATCAAGTGCAACAAACAACTCCATGAGAGTATAAAAGCAAGCCATTTCCTGGGGTACAAAACAATTTGGTGACATTATTATTCCTTCCTGTAATCTCTTGTTCTGAATTGTTAATTTCCAGTAGTGTTTCTTGCCTGAGACCCCACAGCTTAGTACCAGGGCAGTATGAACCACGATGTCCATGGAAAGAGAGTTTTCTTGCAGTTTTCAGCCATGAGGAAAGGTTATTGTTGACTTTGTCCTGGATTTTCAGACAGGAATAGACTTCATGATATGGAAGGCTATTGGCAAAATAAAAATTGACATGTAACTGCTAAGCAGGTGGAAATGAAAGAGAAGGGCTTAGTGCCCCTTGTCTTTTATGAACTTTTGCAAATGTAGTATGCAGTCCCTGCTTACAGGTATTACTGTCAGGCTGTCTAACTCTTCTCTCAATTTAAGGTAGGGCCACAGACACCCTACAATTTTCAGTTCTGCTTGGCAACAGCCTTGTCAGCTCCCTTTTGGTGTTCATATATTATCAATAAAATAACACTGGTTTCTGAAAATGACCAGTTCCATTTACATTTCATAATCTGTTGAAAGGAAAAACGTTTCTGACTGAGTAAGAGAAGGAAGGAGCTGTCAACCCTGTTTTGTGATTACTGCCCACAAATGTTCTCACATTTTTCTTTAAGAAAGTGTTCTGACAAAAATATTAGCACTAATAGTACAGTATGCATATGTTCTCGGAGTATAAATAGTGCAACTTCATCTCATGAGATAGCTCAGGGCCCTATCCAATGACTTTAATGAAGTTTGAGGTTGCTCAGCATCTCACAGCAGACGCTCAGCACACCGAGGGAGGCAACATGGTAATCATGTGAGGTGAAAAGCACCATCCGTACTCCTCCAAGCCAATGGGAGTCACAGAGACTTGGTGCCTGCAGCATCAAACCTTTCATTCTCCACTGAACGTGAAGAACGTTTCTTTCTCTATCACACTGGATCAGCATACTCCAACAGATGCATCCTCCAAACCACAATGTGTATTTGGCATCCTGCTTTCCCAGATGTGAAACTCTTTTGCCCTAACTTAGGTGACTGTATTGCCCTCAGCTCCCTGTTCAATAGAGAGAAACAGTGTCAGAGAACCACTTTTCATTCATCCGTAGCTGCTGAACACACCTGCAGTGTCTGCTGTCTGTTATTCAGTCTCTATGGATTCCTTTTTTATTACATTATGTCTTACAGGGGAATTTTTATCAGTCAGGTGGCCGGAAAAAAAAATCTTATTTGTAGACCACCAAATCTTACTTGTAGACCAAATTCTGGATTTTTAGTTATTATTAGTTTACAAATTCATGGGCCATCAAGGTGATGTATTGTGTTCTAGAATATCAAACAGACACTCCTTCTAAAATTGCAATGTTTTGCAATTTTAACACTACAGGATGAGGTGGACATCAACAATACTAATACATTTGATTTAGAGACATTGATAGGGTCCTGACAAGTCTGAGGGTGATTTCAGGGGAAAGGTCAGAAAAGAGAATTAACAAGGGGTGTCTTTTACTTACAAAAAATCCTATTAGTAATTAGTCTGTTTAAAATATTCCACTCTGGTTTTTTGTGTGTCCTCCATGGTTTCATTCTTTTCTTTTTGATCAATCATCACGATTATTACCTCTCAGCGACAGAAATTCGGGAAATGTTGCTGAAAAGAGCCTACTATTTCTTTCTCATGTAACCGAATAACTTTGTTGAGGTCACTTTACTGCATGAATGCCCAGTTTCTGAAAGATTTCACACAATCTGTTGTACCCTGAAGAAAAAAAATGTGCTTGTTCGCTGAATACCACCTATTCTGTAGGAGTGACATATTCCACATTTTGGAGGCTTATACATTTTTTGTGCTAATGGTTATTAAAAAATTATGCAGTACAGCATAAAATCTTAGCTATATGTATATAAAAATATATGCATACATACATATGATCTCTAGAATATAGGTGTATCATACCAATGTGTATATATCATATTTATACTTAAGTATATATAAAAGTATGTGTAATATTTAAGCATGAACACACAGATATATTCCAGGTTATAGCTGAAGGCCCACTCTTCATACCCCTACACAAAGTGAAAAATTTTATCTCAAATTCCTGCAGTCTTTTTATTGTATAAAAGGAATTCATGGTTGTAACAAAATTCACCTGTACATAACCTTTGAAACTCCTCCTATTGCACTGAATCATGGTACTAGAATTACATAAGAATAGAAGTAGATAAAGGCTGTTCTTTCTAGATTTCTGTCTCTATATGTAAGGGAGAGAACTATGATCTCTGCCCTAAATCTTTTCTGCATACAATATAGCTACTAGAGAACATTCAGCTACTTTAAAAAGTGAGACTAATAAAATAGTAGTAATATTATTTCTTACGGAATTCATTTAACACATTTATTTGTGTAAGACTGTTCAAACGAAAAGTGTTATGACATTTTTTCTTGAGGGTTAAAACCATGCAACTTAAGTAATCACTATAACCAAAACTCTAGAAAATCTTAAACTCACCTATAAAGATTCATACTAAGCAAGGATTTATTAATTGAAAAGTTTCTATTTATTTACTGTTATTTGCAAAACCTAATACATACATATTTCTATGTGAATGTGCTGCCTATATATGACATAGACTGTCAAAGCTACAGCTAAATAGAACAATTATTATCTTACTTATTTGTCAGTGGCATGATTGTAAGACAAAATCTGAGTAGAGTACTAATTCCCAGTTTTTCCCTCCAAACCTTCCCTAATAAGTTTGAATTTGTACAGTTTCTTGTCTAGGATGCAAGACAGGACAATTGTCCATTCTCTAGAAAGCCATGTTTTGGTCATTTGCCAAAGCCTTACAAGGTATTTGTGCATTTTTTTATGGTTGTTTTATGTTCTGATAGTATGATAACATTAAAATTTTAGAGTACAAACAGTTCTTGGCATAATAAAAGAATCTATGAGGAAACTACTTCATTATGATGACTGAAACCCATTTTGTCTTTAAAGGTGGTGTACCAGTCAGGGATGACCAAACTTTTGGCTATCTTGAATTAAAAAGGTTTTTTTTCACTTTATTGTATCCTATAAAAATTGTTATGCCATTTAATTCTGTGCCTGTGCCTGTACCCATGGCTGATGTCTGGCAGGCTTTAGTAAAAAGCTAAATATCATTAGCACTGCTGAAAAAGAATGATGAAGCATTATTCCTGGTAGCATGATAAAGAATGGGAAATCATAGAATTGTGGAATCATAGACAGGTTTGGGTAGGAAGAGACCCTAAAGATCATGTTGTTCCAAACTCCCTGCTTTCAGCATGGATGCCACCCACTAAACCAGGTTGCTTAGGGCCCATGCCCATCCAGCCTGGCCTTGAACCCTTCCAGGGATGGCGCATCCACAGTTTGTCTGGGCAATCTGTTTCACTTTTCCACTGTTACAGTGCCTCATCACCCCCCATAGGAAAGAATTTCTTCCTAATACCTGCTCTAAACCTACCCTCGTTCAGTTTACCCCATGTCCTAGCCCTACATCCTCTTGTAAAAAGTCAGTCTCTGGCTCTCTTGCAGGCCCCCTTTAGGTACTGGAAGTCTCCCTGCAGCCTCTTCTTCTCCAGGATGAGCAAACCCAACTGTCTCAGCCTTTCCTCACAGAAGAGGTGCTCCAGCCTTCTGGTCATCTTTGTGGCCCTCCCCGACTCACTCCAACAGGTCCGTGTCCTTCCTATGTTGAAAGTAAGGGTTACATTTTCCCTATTCCAGTCAGTGGCAATTTCACCAGACTACAACAGCTTCTCAAATATGGTGGGTAGTGGCATAGTCACCTAATCTGTCTGTTCCCTCAGGACCTGCAGAGGCATCCCATCAGGTGCCATGGACTTGTGCACCTCCAGGTACCTTACATGGCCTTGAACCTATCTTCTCCCATGGCAGGTGGTTCTTCATTCTCCCAGTCCGTGTCTTTGCTTTCTGTGACTTGGTTGGTGTGGCTGGAGCACTTGCCAGTCAAGACTGAGGCAAAAAAAGTCATTGAGTACCTCAGCCTTCTCCATATGCCAGGTAACCAGGTCTCCCGTTTCCATCAGGTAGGGCATACTTTTTCCCTACTCTTTCTTTTATCACTGACATACCTGTTTTTCTTGTTGCCCTTGATGCCCCTGGCCAGATTTAATCTATCCTTAAATCTCTTAGCTTTCCTAACCTGATCCCTGTCTGCTTGAACAATTTCTCTATATTCTCCTTAGGTTCTTTGTCCATGCTTCCAACCTCTGTAGGGCGAGTTTGTCCCGGAGCTCCTTGTTCATCCATGCACATCTCTGTGTGTTTTTGTTTGACTTCCTCTCTGTTGGGATGCATCACTCCTGAGCCTGACGGAGGTGATCCTTATTATCAGTCCATGGAAAAAGCATTTTCTTTAGAACCCCATCAGAACTCCAGTGCCAATACAACCATCTGAATGAGAATTATTTTGGTACATGTAGAAAAGTACTTTTTAGCAGAAACTGAGGACTGGTATCAATTTAGCATCTCAGTGCTTCTTCATATTATTGACTGGTGACTATCTCTGATTATTAATAAAAAGTGATCAGTAATAGTCCCTGTAAAAATGTACAAAAAGTGTCAGATCTGCTTGTGACACCTTAGACAGTGACTGGATAGAACAATTTAAATATGGTTATCTTTGGCAATCATTAGGTCCAAAGAATTTGCTTTTTTCCCTTTGCTCTGTCCAAACAAAATCATCCCAACTATATTTTTCTGGTGTTTTCTCTATGGCTCTTTACCTTGTCTTTACCTGAAATCACCTAGCAGCATCGTGTTAAGTTTAAGTTGTCAACCTTTCCCAGCATATTTCTCACATAAGGAATGGCTGCTACAGTTTTACCCAAATCCTGCAGAAAACTAACCAGCAACTCATTAGGATTTGATTGTATACTGGGCATGAATATCTTACAAATTCTTACAGCCTGTGGATTTTTGGGCCAGTGCTTTGGCCAGTGATGCAGAAGCAGATTATCTGAAATTGCAGGTAGTTTTTAATGGTAGGCTGAGAAGATAAAATTCAAAGCAACTTTCAAATTCCAGCTGTCAGCAGCTGGAGGGGGAGGAGATATCCAGTCATTTCTTCAATACAGAGTGATGGTCTTGTGATTTATACCAAATCCTTTCAAATACAGGAACATAGACTTGAGCACCCAAATCTACAATTACATGTTTTTCTGTCTGACGTCAATGAAATACAGTGACTTTAGCTCAGATAATTTTTTCTCTGGTTTCACCATGCAGTTCATGTAGAGCTTGCCAGAGGGCAGAGTGATTCCTCGTGCTGCTGATTCCTCACCTGTCGGATTTCTTTACCTGATGGAGGGCACCTTACAGACACATGGGCCAAAGTCTCCCTGGATTTGGGACTGCAGACATCTGGGGATGAAGCCGGGGGGAGTGGAGTGGATAATGGCAGGGCTGTGGCAGCACAACATACAATTGCCTCATGGGTTCAAGGACTGACAGCCTCAGAAGGGGCTGAAATGGGGTTATGGTTAGGCTGAGGTGAGCTCCAGGACAGGGAAGGCAGAGTCAGTAAGGCTTGGTAGTGCCTCCAGCACCCTGAAAATAGAACAAGGCTTCCAAACACCCATCTGTGCATTTAATTACGGTAGCACTAACTTCAAGGAACTCATACCCCCATGAGTTAAGTTTTCCCTTCTCAGTGAAGAGTACCATCTTGATCCATGTGACCTCTAAGAGCAGACATAGTGGCAGAATGGCACAATATCCTTTTCCCTCCTCAGCATCAACAGCAGTGCCATTAACTGGCATATGTGGGTCTCTAATGTAAGAATTTGGAAGTCAAGATTTTGAACGGGTATAGTATAGAAATATCTATATCCCTCAGCACTGAAAGATCTATTTGCCGTGAAGAAAACCCATTTATTGAAAGGAGCCTTAAAGTGCTTCCATCTAAATGTGAACGTTTTGTTATTGCATTTTAATTATTCCCAAGTCCAGTCAACGGCTCCCTTACAGATATTATCTCAGAACATGTTGGTTATTTTACCCTGATGAGATATTTTCCCCTTTTTTTTACTGTAATTAGAAATATGTGAGTAGATATAGGAGAACAAGACTGACAAACCTCAAACAATTATAATCCTAAAGATTCAGTTTTTTACACTAAAAAGGGTTGAAATTGTGGGTGCTTCTAATTTTCTGATAAGCTTCATCACAATCAGAATTACTGCCTAAAGCTGTAAAATTAGATGGTGTGCTCCCGTAGCAATCCAATAATGTGAAGATTACTTCTGAAGTAGCTAATTCTTTTTTATTATTATTATTTCTGAATGCATCTGTGCGAATATGACATTTCCTTTTAAAAAGTCAGAAATATTTCTCAAACAGACAAATATTTTGCAATATTTTATTGACAACCAGGATTCATGGGTTAAATGATTATGAAGAAGAGACACTAGAATTTACTCACACATAGTCAGGCAGAATTTATTGACACATAGTAAATTAACCCATAAAGTCAAGAAGAGACATTTAAACTCAAGTGAGTAAGGAACTGAACAAATAAAAAAAATGTTGATGTTACATTTCAGTAGTTTATGGGAAAATAAATTTAATTATGTATACCTGAGACATCCTGTAATCTTTTACCCTCTAAGATTTTTTCATACAGGTGAATAGAAGGAAAGATACCTGGGAATATATAGACCTATTCATGAAGAGCTCTGAGATGCAAGATGCCAGTCCCTGTTCTCAAAGCAGTATTTGAATAGAGTATAAATGAACCAAATAATTCTGTTGTTTCCCCAAATGAGGCAATAAATGCTGATGTCTTGGAGCACAGAAACAGTAAATTTATTTTCACATTTGTGAAATAGCAAGCATTTATTTGAATGCATGTCATTAAGGCTAAGTGAATGGTCTGTAACCAGACAGAAACAGGAGAGCTACCCATTCAGAATTCAAGGGCTTAAGCTGTATTACTCAAGATAGAATCTCACAAATATTTTTGAATATTTTATGATCTTTAGGAATGAACACAAGTTCATCTATATGCTAGTTACATAACACTGTCACTCTTATGAAAATAGAAAGTGCTAAAACTTCAGCTCTGCAAAAGGTATAGCTGCCCACAGTGTTCCAGTTTATGGGTTCCATCCTCCAACGCAATGAGCACTTTGGTCCCGGTCCAGCAAACAACTCATAGAGCTGCTTAACAGTTTGCACGTGAATAACTGTCTTATGCTAAACTGCTACTATAGCTAAATAAGAGAATCACAAGGTCCTGATATCATACATTACATCTCTTCCTCACTCTCTCTATGAAATGTTAGATTTACACTTACCTAATTCACTGGGGTTTTATACACCACCATTCATAAAAGTTAGTCTATAATGTGCCATATTCCAGTGAGAGAGGACTACAAAATGGATAAGCAGATTTTTTTCCTTTTACCAGTTTCTCCCAGGAGGAGATACTTCTGGGAGCTTGAAGGAATTGTTGGCATTTGGAGCAGGTACTAAAGGAGCTGTAGCTCCTTCTCTCCATTAACTGTATATAATGCAATATATGCTGGACATCACCTAACTGGGAGATGTTGCCTCTCTCTTCCTCACCTCTTTATCAACCGTTGTAGAAAGGGTGAATGCAAAGCTTTTCACTGTCTGTGCTGGTTAGCAGATTTAGGCAGTGGCAGTCGACAAGGCTTATGCTGCACTCATCACAACACTGAGGCTGCTCCAACATGCTCACCTTCAGAGCTTCCAAAAAAGTTCTGTCTGACCTAGCCACGATTCTTGCCCATGGCAATAAGATTCCTCTTACCTCTCTTTTCCCCATGCTGTTTGTCCTCTTAACATGAAAAACAGTTTGAAATCCACGTCAGGTTTGGCCTTTAATGACACATGAAGTAGTTTATCATCACATGAATTGTGCTTTGTGATGCACATTATTATTACTAATACTTCATCAACATTTT
This sequence comes from Gymnorhina tibicen, assembly GCA_013399875.1. Lineage (NCBI taxonomy): Eukaryota > Metazoa > Chordata > Aves > Passeriformes > Artamidae > Gymnorhina > Gymnorhina tibicen. The sequence goes on along the minus strand of VXAZ01002838.1, from coordinate 3,687,807 downwards.
GCACATCTCACATGATGAATGTGGGCTAGTGCATTATCCCATTTTCTGTGTGCATCATAAAGCTGCTCCCTTCAATCAGCATTGTTGCAGTCTCGGTTATTTGCTTTCTTGCTATCTATCCACCCGTGTATAATACGACACATTTCCTACTCTCATCTCAGTATGAAAACACCAAAAGAATTCTTACATCTCCAGAGCACTGTAGGTTACTTTTTACCTAGAACAATGTTCAGATGGCTGTCACAAAGAAAGTTAAAGTGAAATGTCAAAAGCTGTAAGGATGAAAAGCTGCACATGGTAGATACAAGATTCAGTGCACGGCAACTCCCTCTTAATAAACAAGCAAAGATTTATTGGAAGGAAAATTTCCCTGCATTTGAAATTTAACTGCCAACCATCCACATCCTACACATAACTGTCAGAAAGGATGTCTAAATCTGTCCTCATTTATAACATGTGTTGTGACAAGATTTGACAGTCTCTGAAAGGGCTATAATTGCCACCTAAACATCCAGCATTTTGTCAACTGCGATCATGTTTAGAGAAAGCATTTATTTCACTTAAAAAAAGCTAGCATTTTTTCTTTCTTCTGAATGAGATGACAGATTTTTATTTTTTTTTCTTTTCTCATTAGGGGTTGCAAGTCAGATTTAAGGATTTTTTTTTGTTCCTTTTTTCTTTTCAGATTTTTTTCAGTGACAGGAGTTAAAACTTTTCAGACTAAAAGAATGATTAGCTTGAGGAAACCAATACCAATTTAACAGAAAGGATGTTTACTGACACTACTGAAAACTTCTGAATGTCAAGCTGGTTTTGATAGGCACTCTCATGTATATCACAAGAACCTAGGTCAAAAAGGGGGAAGAGTACCCCCAGTATTTGCCATTCTGTTACTCTGGATAAATGTTACACACTATTAATCCGTGCATATAGTCATCCTAATACGACTGTTAACATTCATACAGGATAGAGATGGGAGCTGTTGGTGATATGCCCCCATCCCACGATGGAAACTGTTGGCCTGAGAATTGAAAGAACATTTTGGATGAGGGAATTGAGACCTGTCTCTTGGGCATTAACAGTCCATGTAGTTGGGATTGCAACCAATGCATAACCAATTAACTGCCCTAATGGTTCAGTAGTACACAAGCTGCTACCAGGCCTATGACTTAATTGTACTTTCTTGAAGTACTGAGCGCTAAAACTCCGCGCTACTACAGCGAATGCTCCCCAGCAGTATTGCTTCAACCCACTCTGGCAGCATACACCGTTCTTCTGTGGTTTATTTACCAAAAACAATCCAACAATCAAATTTTATTAATGGGAACATTGACAAAATTCAACAACAATATGCACTTTGGAGAGTGTGGTTACTAGAACTGGTATTTTTTCATACATAGTGGCTGCAGTGGTGACATGGCAGCAGGGCTGCATGCAAAGAAGTCCTGGGGGTCCCCCGTCCTGACCTGCTCATGCTTGCCTGGCCTGCCCTTGCCAGGTGCACTGTTGGTGAGAACTGTTTGTCACCTGACACATCTGTACTGTGCAGTCATGGGGCTTTTGAGGAAGAACATGGTAAACTCTTCCTCTGTTGGCTAGAGGGGTCAATAATGTACTAAACATTTCCTCCTGACTGGAGTTTGTCTAAGAAATGGATTGGAAAGCCAAAAGAAAAAGATTTGCTGGACGAATAGAGCACAAGCTTGCATTAAGTAACTTTCTCCACCTGTTCCATTCTAATGGCAAGACTCTTACACATTATGTTCTTTAACTGCCAGTTAAGGTTCTCTTACTCTCAAATCACAACCATTATTGGTTCCTTCTTGCACAGTTAATTGTCCATAATGGGTGTTCAGGATGCCACACTACAAACCTGAATGAGAGGTAGGCTGGCCACACTGTGTAGTCAATCTAAAGCTCAGTTTCAGATCAAACAACTCATAAAATAACAATCTGACACCAAAGAGTCAGTTTAGAAACAGGAAAAACATCACAAACTATTAACTGCTTTAGCCAAATGCATTTCCTTAAATGTAACTGGAAAGGACAGTCCAACATCTCCAACATCCACAAATGCAGTAAGGCTTCGATAAGACATCAGAAGATGCTTAAAGGAAGAAAACCAATTTATGCCTCTATCAGCTTTTACAAGTTTACACTGAGATATGGACAGCCAGCACATTTTGTTAGGAGTATCCTTAAACAATGGAAAACTTATTTTAGGAAGCAAGTAAGTAACTGATTCAGATCTATGATCTGTTTATCTGGGCATAAAAAATTACTACTTTTGGTTCATTTAGATTTGCTTAAAGTTAATATCTGTCCATAAATCAGACTCAGTTGAAGCTATTAATAATGAGAGTGTCGGGTGGGGGTGTTTTTTTCTTTCGTCTCAGAGTATATATCCCGTATGTGTTGAGAACTTTTCAACATTCTTGTGTTTCAGTGATGTTGCTTGCTTAGCAAAGCCAGTCTCCTACCTACAGGCTCTGATTCCTCTGTTGTACATAATGCAACAGAACTTTTGACTTCTATCCCTGAGTGGCCACAGGGGTCAATGGAAGCTTAGAGGAGAAAATATTAGAAAAAAAGGACAAATTCAGATACCAACATTGTGGTCAGATTTCCAGCAGCTCCAAATGCCTTTGCAGCTGAAGACAGATGGATGTCTCAGGTTTTACCAGCTAGTAAAATCTTCCAGAGAAGCTATTGTTTCATCGTCTCTATCTTGATCTGTACTATGCAACTTGTAAACACCAGCATCCTGAATGACCTAAGAAAGATAAAATAGTACAGGGAAGTTGTAAAAGATAAGTCCTAGTATAAGAGGAGGGAATGGAAGTGTTTTCTGTGGAATGAGGGTAAGAAAGAATCATCTAGGACCTCAAGATGTCTGTGATAAATGCAATGCTCAGAATTTTCAGCAAATTCAAAGTGAGTAACAGAGCCCCTTTGATGTCAGGTTTCAAACAATTAGAATTTATGGTCAAAAGTATTATCAACAAATATCTATAAGGAGAATTGAAAATAATTTAAAAGAAAAAGATATTTTACAAATTTTAAGTAAGTTGGCTTTCTTTTTGAAGGAAGGAAAGAAAGTTCTGCTCTCTACTGGTAAACAAAGAACAACTTAAAAATTTGGCTGAAGTTTACCTTTCTAATCAACTGTAACACCAGTATTGTGTTTAATTGTGTTGTAATTAAACAAAGCATTGGTTTTTCACTCTTTTTATGGTTCCTTGTATACATCTACTAAAACAGACAGTATCTAACCCTGCTATGGGAATACATCCAGGAGATGACAGCAAGCAGAAGGAGTTTTGAGAGGTTCCTTCTGAGAACATTTCCACACCTGACTTTGTAAAGGCATGCAATTAATATTAAAATGTAGATCATACTTCCAAACCTTTCCAGATGCTAATTTGGAACTCCCTCTGGGGTACCCGCGTCTGGTTAGCAAAGTAGAAAGATAAACTCTTAGGTCTGTGAACCCTAAGACCTGCAGCGAGGTCAAGGAGCACAATTAGAAAAGATCCTGCCTATCCTAAATTGTCATCTTCACTACACCTAAATAAAGGGGTTTGAACCTGAGTGCTAGCTTCCATCAAAATTTTACCTACATAGATATGAAAAAATGAAAAGAAACCTTAAAAAAATACAGTGAAAATTCAATTCCGTACCCCAGGGAGGTTTTAGTGGCGAAGGTCATTAATGTCTGGTAGTAGCTCTCCTTATGTTAATGTGCTAATTACTCCATTGCCCGAGACTTTAGTAATCAGTCTTTGCATTTTGCTTTTGAGATCAGAAACACATTATGCTGGTTTTTTCTGAGTCATCTTTTTCTTAATACTGAACAGCAAGCATTTCATTGTAAAAATAAGACTGAAATAGCTGTTTTGATGCTCAGATGGATGGAGTTGTGCAGCTCTGAATGCTAATAAGCTGCAGGTAAAGAATGTTTTCCCTTGTGGGAGTTTGCTCAAGCTAAAAATAACCAGCTGACCTGCCCTCATCACAATAACACTGTGAAACTTGTTTCTCCTTGAGTGACTGAAGAGCAGGTGACATAGTCATACATTTTAAGAAAAAAAAGAGGCCGTTTTTCTCATCTAGAAGCTGGTTTAATGCTGGAATGCCATTATTTATGTATCTGATGGGAAACTTGCTTCATGAATTTGCACATAAAAATCATTCAAACATAGAAGTCAATTCAGGAATTCTCCAGTTGTTCTTTGTAACAAAATACCGCTGCATTATTTGCGCTTTGCATTCCCTTGTGTTGCTATGATACAAAGATGCTAACTTTAAGTGAAATGGTGCCAGCAGGCCAATGGCCATGAGAGGAGCACAGAGGGCCTGGCTTCAGCTGTCTTTTAGCAGGTCTGTAGGAAGGTCTTTTTTGGTGCTTATCAGAGGCCTCAACTGAATGTCCTTGCAAGAAAGCTTCTCCATGTGAGACAAAAAGCTGATCTTGATGGAAAGGGAGTGAAAGGCTTGCTCTCTAATCCTTACAAATGTGCTGTAGAAGAGAAAAAGAACTGGGAAATATGTCAAAAAGACAATAATAAGATTTTCATATTCAGGATGGGCCAATAATAGATTAACAAGAAATTAAGTGAAAACATGCTTATCTCAAATGCCTATGTTTCTCGATTATGTTTGATTCACATTAATTCCTTCATTACAGGATGACAGATGCTGTCTGAGAAAAGTTTTACCTTCTGTTTACTAATTCAACTGCAGGGAATGCAGCTGTGGTTGTTTATTGTTCTTAAAGACAGTGATGTTGGTGTTCCGTGAGTATAAAAAGATGATTATACAAATACACTGACAACAAATTAATTATGTTCTGCAGTTTTTCTCTCTAAGATTAAACTATTTAATTGAAAAATAGTTAAATGGATACAAGAGGTCAGTTCATCTTTATCACATGCTCTCGGTTTTATGGCAAAGGCAATAAACTGGAAGTGAGTATTTTGAATGCCCCGTGTCACCAATGTTAAATGTAATGCATTTTATTTTCTGTAAAATGCTTTATGTGCTGGATTTTAGAAAATAAAGTATGTATCACAGAAAAATAGATCAGCTGTGCCTTGTCAGACTTGAGAGAGATTTTGCTTTACCATTGCTCTCAAAAACCTCTAAAGGAGATGATTACACAACCTCCCATGACATCTATTTTAGTCCTTAGTAATCCTTACCACAAGAGTGGCCTTGTCTAATTTAAAATTTCTCTGCTGCTGCTTTGCAGAAGGGTTGAGGCAGTTTGGTGGCTCACTGTTACCTACAAAAGGAACAATTCTTTTCACCTAGCAAAAAACAAAAAACCAAACAAACCTCAAAGCCACTATCTGACCATGGAGCCCCTATGCTGAGTTTCTAGGAACTATCAGCAAATGCTGTGCAGACCATCAGTTTACAAAGCATAACCCCTACAAGTTAGTTGCATCCAGAGTGCCTGCACACAATTTAGATATTAATTCTGTCTTTGACAATACAGAACACAATTGGTTTACTGATGGCAACATAACCCACCCACCTCGTTATATGAAAATAGACAAATCTGTTGGTAAAACAACATAAAAAACTGCATATGTTGGTAAAACAACATAAAAAACCTCAGTTGTGGTTTGAAGCACTGGAAATGAAAAATCGCATGTAAAATAAACAGAATTCACCTAAAATAATTACAGGCTGTTCCTTTGGAAAAATGCATATGGATATTTTAATTTCTTGTGTAACTTCTTCATACCCTAGATTCTGTCTTTCTCTCCATTGCTCCCTATAGTCACACATAGAATGGAGGCTCCAAATCCCCACTTTGCCTAATGTTTTGGATTCATTCAGGCACCCACATCAATGCCCTAACACATTCTCTTTGAGGTATTTCATGTCATACATATTAAATATTACAGAAACTATTAAATATAAATGCATTTAATTAAGCCTGTTGTCTCCAGTATATTCCTTACTGGATAACAACACATCCTGTTTGGATCTTCTGTCATGAAGATAAAGGTCATAAGAAAGAGAAAGGCTTTGCCTTCTCCAGAAATAATTTGAAGAGAAGCTTCTCTTTCCTCTGTTCTCCAAGTATGAGTACATTCATATGGGCACCCTCTCTCACAGTTTAAGTTCCAGACTCCTTGTACCATCACCAGTGCATGTGAGGAATAATTAATTTCTTTCCTCTTTACTGCAGTGTTCTACATATTTGTCTGGTTGTTAAGTGTCAGTGTATGAACTTGTAGACCACAATGATTTCTGAACTTATCCTACATCTGTGTGGGTTTTAACAACTCTTAGATATTTTCCCCAATAACAGTATCTAAGACATTCAATTTAATTAAGACTCATATTTTCTAAAATCAATTATCCTGTACAGAGTAACTGTCAAGTCTTCAAATACAAATCCCATGTAAATGTATACCTTTCTTCAACTTTTCTGGGATTTTACTTGCTTCACATAAAACTAACTACAACTTTTGATTAAATATAACTTATTTCCTTCAGGTTGAAATGCCTGTTTTTCCAAGAATGTTTCTGCACTCTTCTTTGAAGAGTGGGATTAAATACATTTACTGGCATTTTCATTTCTAAATTTTAAAAGTCAAATGATGATCCTGACCCCTCAGTGGTCATGCCTAATAAGGCTTCTTTCATTCAGACTCAATAGCAACTGCCAACGTTATTTGAGATTTTTTAGAAGGAATTTAATATATAAATTTGTTCCAATGTGAACTCTGAGGAGAGAAATTACATTACTCACACATTCAAATAGGATCTTCCTGCAAACACAACAGATATAAAAGGGACTGAATGGAGGAAAATAAAAGGCTGGAGATTTTGCAGTTCAAAGTATAGTTTCTTGGAAATGACAGACTCCCCTTGGAAGTATCACAGTCAGATATGATAGTGTTTCACATACAACACAGAGCTCAACAGGCTTTGATTTATTTATATGAACAAAAACATTTTAAAAGCTGTAAACAAGTAACCTTATAAAATAATTAGTCATGCAATATAGCATTGCTCTTCCATAGTTTATTTTCATCAGTTGTATTAATCACTGCAGAGTAGATGCATTAAGGGTGACCCAAGGTTAAAGCAAATGCAAAATAATAAACTGGGGCCGTAGCTTATAATCTGAAAAACTTTTTAATTTGTAATTCTGAGAGAGTCTGTTGTAGATTTCAACATCAACTTCATGTGAGTCTATTTCCTTTTTAATCAGTCCGTCTTTGATCGTGGTGATATTTACTTTGCATTAATTTTATCTGCCTTTGGAGGTAATGTAACTGTGATAAGAGACAATTAGTTTTGCACCATCAAGAAGGACAATGAATTGTGACTTGGCAAAACACAGATAAAATTAACCATTTGCCTAAATGGTACTGTTCATTGTTGTTTTCTCATAAGGCTTCTTCTGTAATGTTCAGCTCCATGAACAAAATAACTCAGGATATGCAAGTTTACCTAAAGTAAACACATTCTGAAATGAACAATACATGAATGTAGCAATGCTGCGCAGTAATTCAATGTGCATTTTCCACAAGTCATTAGATCTGTCTACAGGTTGTATTTCACACACATGAATAAGTGATGCAGCGAGGAATAAGCAAGCAGTTTGGTTCTTGTGGCTAAGGCTTTTTAAATAAGAAGTAAATTGAACTGGGTGGGGAATGCTTCATATGCATCAATCCAGATTCTGCAACTGGGACAGGACAACCCTGGATGTACATAAAGTTTGGGGAATGAGATGCTGCAGAGCAGCACTGCAGAATGGGATCTGGGGGTCATCATCAATGGAAAGTTGAATTTGAGTCAGCAGCCAGGAGGGCCAACCCTGTCCTGGGGGTATCAGGCACAGCATCACCAGCTGGGCAAGGGCAGGGATTGTCCTGCTCTGCTCTGCACTGGGGCAGCCTCACCTCAAGCACTGTGTGCAGTTTTGGGCATCACAATAAAAAAAGACATTGAGCTGTTAGAGAGTGTCCAAAGGAGGGCAACGAAGATGGTGAAGGGCCTTGAGGGGAAGCCATGCAAGAAGCAACTGAGGCCGCTTAGACTGTTCAGCCTGGAGAAGAGGAGGCTGAGGAGAGACTTCATTGCAGTTACAACTTCCTTGTTGAGGAAGGGCAGGCACTGATCTCTTCTCTGTGGGGACCAGTGACAGGACCTGAGGGAATGGAGTTACTATATCTGAGGAAAAGACAGACCTGAAAGGAACCATAGGTATGCTGAAGCAGATCAGAACTCAAATTCCTATTGAGAGATTAGCAGAGAAACATGAAAACAAAAAGATGAAATACAATTACAAAAGTAAAAATACTATGCTTGGGCAAGAAGATTGCAAAAATACAGTATTTTGGTAAAGGTTATTTGAAACAAGAGCTAAGAGTTATATCCTGTTAGAAAGTGAGCATGAGTTAGCAGTTTCATGCTGCTATGAAAAAGCCAAACATCACACTAAAATCAATTAACAACAATAGAGACTGCAGGAGACCTGGCACAATATTCCTGTTCTGTTCAGATAGATTGATTAGATCACCTCCCGAGGTTGCATCTATTCCTGTTTATAATGCTGCCAGAAGCACTGTTGCAATACTTGCTTTATTTCAGAAAAATAACTTTCCTTTAAATCATTGAGAAGTTGATTTAAGGCTGAAATTTTCAGAAGACCTAAGTAGTCAACTACTACTACTACTAGAATTCAGAAAGGTTTGGGTGCTGATGGTAACTGAGCAGCTCCTGAGATGTTAGAGAACATTAGCAAATGCATAATTCCAGAAAAAAGATCAGTCATTTTTTAAAGTGAGTCAAAATGTTCTCATAACTAATACTTGAATAAGCTCAGATACTATTTTTTTGTTAATTACCTCTATTTGTGATAGATTGTTGAAGCCCAATTCACAACACAGATTCTTCTCTTTTGGGAATCCCCTTTTGCTTTTCTGTAAGGATAACAACTCCATTTTGATTTGATTTTTCTCTGTTTGAGGCCTGTGTTTCTGTGATAACTCCCACTGCTTCAGAGAGACATTTCCACCCCTCTTTGTATTCTGCATCTAAAACAAGAATTTGGAAATACTTAGGTCCATCTTTATTGAAACAGCTGAATTTTCTCATGTTTCAAATATTTATTTATTTTTCAAAAAGGATATTTTGGAATTAAACCTGTTTTTCAAAAGATCTTTGAATTTTTATGTATCAGAAAGTTTCATATCCTTAAAATAGCCCTGGGACTTGTTAAGAGCTTAAACTTTAAGGAAAAATAGTCACATTTCATAGCAATTATAAATACAAATTATTAATCAATCAGAAACAACAAGAAAAAAATGGAGAATCAATCCACAAAACTATTCTGTCAAAATAAAACCTGTCATAATTCCAACTAATAGGCAGGTAAGGTCTATTCCCATTTCTTATTTTGTAACAGAGAACACAGGATTACATGCAATGGATAGCCTAGTGCTAAGAGCAGTGATCTGTACAGAAGATAAAGTAGCATAGTGTTTCTACACTGATGCTTAAAGGAGAGCAGAGAAAGCTGTTTCAGGTTATAAACCTCAGTCGTTCTTTTAGAATACAGACTAATTTTTTTTTTCTAAGTTTCATTCAGAGACATGGAAAATGAGTGTGCTCAAAGAGTGAGGCTTCCTATTGGCACATTTGGAAATCTACTTGAAGATGTGCACCTCTGGAGGAATTCTGCAGCACTGGGAAAGGTACAGTGGAAGCTATAATAAATGTGTTTAGCACAAGGGGAGAATGAGAGAAAGATGGATACTTGTTCTGTTGACTCGAGCTTAGTTTACCTTTGTGACTGTTTATTTCTGGTTACCAATGACAAGTTTCTAACATGCTTCTGTAGTAGTACGAATTCAGGGAGTTAACAGAATATGAGATGTAGGGAATAAGCATGACAGTTTAAACTGTAGAAGAGTATACAATTAACTACTGACTTACTTCAACAAAATTTGTTTTTCCATGGAAATTTGTACCTTTCCTAGCTAGCTATTACCTTTTAAAAGATAATTTCACTCTGTTCTTCATGTAGTAATAGAAATACTGCAATTTCAGCAGTTAAATCAGTAGGATTTGACACTGTTTTGATGAGTCATAGTAATGATAAATCAATAAAGTAATTGCAATTAATATTAATGTTTAGAGTGGTTTTCACCTACAACTGAGTGCTTTAAAATGAGAGTGCCTTAAACAAAACCAGCTCTGGATGCCTTAGCTTCTCTATAAATATAATTTCAGGAAAATCCAATCCATGGTAAATCATATTTTACCATCAGGCTTTTTGCTATGGGGGTGGTGACATTTCTAACACATTCCCATGTAGACACAAAACTTCCAAAACTGAAAAAGTACCACCTAGAGCTTGTACTCAACAACCTAAACTGGCCCATCTTTTTTTTTTGTAGTACGTCTTTTTAAGGAAAAAACTAAGTAACAGTACTCCTACCCATGCAAGAAGGTATTCATCTAATGGACTTAATTCCTGAATCTGGAAACAGAAACAGAAGAAGCCCTGGTAATGAAGTCCTTTCAAGCTAGAAGCCTGAGAGTTCAGGATTTTTATATTTTCACAACAAAAATAAAACCAAAAAGCTGAACTTTAGGAGACGGCTATACCATATGGAAAATGTTTAAAAGCATTAAAACCAAACTGCCAACCGTTTTTAATGACACCACTTCAAGAACTAGTGGTGCTGTCAGTGCTCAGTAGGCATGAGAGCAAAAAGAGAATAGGGATTTTGAAAGGAGAGATGATTGAAGTAGATTAGGGATCTTGCCTTGACTTAAATTGTTGTTAGTGAAAAAAAAAAATCTGTGAAACTTGTTTTAGGCTTGTTAGAGCTTGTTTTAGGCAGAGTTGGTAGAAGACCCACACCTCTTTGGGAACGTCTTTTTTCTTGAAATGTTGGAAAAAAAGTCCAGTTACATGCACTCTTAAGAAGCAATACGCACTTATAAAGAATAGGGAAAGTCTTTTAAGCATTCACAGCTATAGCTTAAACAAGTGGCACATTTTTGCTTAGCAAATGGCTCTGGAAATGGAGATATTACTGCTCCTTCAGGTGTCTGGTGCAGCCTTGTGTCCTGCCCCACAGTGGAAGCATCAGAGTGCAGCACACGCACATGGGTCCTGGTTGCTTCTGTACAAAGCCCAAAAACGTAGTTTAAACCACCATGGTCAGAAGTGCCACACTGGGTAGCCAAGGATGTTCCCAACTGCTGGGGAGGTGAGAACCTTCAGAGGAAGAAGCTAAAAAGTGGCAATATTCTGTAAATGTCTGAACTGAGTTTCTTACTCTGTCTGTCAGAGACTAAAGCATGTCTCGCAGATCCATCAAGATCTAGTTAATCAAACGTCCACTGTTTGGGATTTGGCAATTGCATGCATCTTACCAAAAGTTACAGAAACAGTAGAAATTAGGTTAGATTTTAGGTACCCCGCATGCCAGTTTGATGCCCGTGTCTCTCTAGTCCATCTAGATTGTGTACAGTCTAACATGCCTTCAAATAGAGTAATCCTTAAAATGAAAACTTATATTACTGTGAAAAGTTAGAATTCCCTTACTTCATTTAAAGAACTTAGATTGCCTGCAAGAATTTCAATGGTCATCTACAGAGAGCTTCTAACTCTTAAAATGAAGTAAATTGCTGGGACTACTTCCCATATTCACTTGCAGCAATCTATTATATTCCTTAGTCATCACACTCATCTCAGTTAGAGACGAGCTTGGGATTGGATATCTATGAATATGCAACACTGCATTTTGAAATAGATATAGCTACCCAAAAACTTGGATTATCTTTATAAATCTATTTAAATTAAAAATTAGAAACTCTCAGTCTTATCAGCAAGACCCATGTTATATAACAGGCTTGGATCACCTGCAATGCATACAGTGACATGGTTCCATCCCCTAACCCCTAAATATTTAGGCACTTTTGAAGGCAATATTTAGCTTTGGAATATTTAGCTAATTTTAGAAATACTGAACATCACCCAAGGTATATTAAGTCTGAATTACTGTCCCACAGGGATTTTAAGGAAAAAAAAATTCAGGCTAAGCTGGGGACTTTCCCCAGTTTAAACCAAACATCTGAGCTATCATAAACCCTGCATGTTGATTAGGTAGAGTATACAGACATCTGTCCCCACCTCAGTTAATGGTGCTGGAGTTAGTGAGTCTGATGTGGCCACAGCTGAAGTCACAGAATGTTTTGTCACTGACATCAGTTACAGCAGAATGGGATTGTTTGCTATTGAATCAATTAAAAGCAAAAAAAAAAAAAATCTTATACATCAGTTTCTTTCTTGAGAAATTTACTTCCTTCTCTGGCTTCTATTTTCAAAATATACCAAATTAATACTCTTCTACCTAACTTTGAACATTTTCTTTTAATTGTACTTATTGTCTTTCTAATTACTAAACCAGAGTTTAGTTCATCAGCAATAACTTCTGGAGTTTTAAATTCTAGATTTTTCCAACTGAAAATCACAGTTCTTGATCATTCCTGTATTTCAAATATATATGCCTGAAGTATCAGGGTATGTCATCTGAGACCACTATTAAAATTCTTCATATAGCTCAGGTCTGTGTAGGAGGAAAAAGAAATCTGTGAAGTTTTCCTTATAGGTAACACTCAATAGTATCCACTGATTCTCTCAGTTAAGTTATGAGTTATTCTGTCAGTCTCAGTAATTACTTCCTAATAATATGAAGGATGGACATTCCTTTCCCTTGGCTTTCTTTGCATGTGTAACTGAACACCAAAGTCATCAGTCTGCAAAATTAACTTCTCTGCAGAGAGCAGAGTAACCTGGCCTGACTCCCAGCTGACCATGCCTTGAGCAGAACGTAGGACTAGAACCCTCCAGGGCTCTTCCTTTCCAGCCTGAATTATTTTACAGTCCTGAATATCCTGAACATCAAAACCTTCAACAGTAAGTAATGCAGCCAGGGGCTGAAAAAAGGGTGCAGACTGCTCAGGAGCAGCAACCAACATCAAAACACTTGAAGCAGCAGTAGCAAGAATATTAGAGACTATTTACTTAGTAGTTACTGACTGGTTTGGCTCAAAATATGGTAAAAGAAAAACTGCAGAGGTGTTTTAGAGCCAGGATCAGGCTTTTCTCGGCCATCTCAGAATGAGAGAAAAGACTAATCTTCAGGAAAGTAAAATTGTAGTCATGCCCTCTAAAATCCATTTGGTCAGTGACATGGTTATAGGAAGAAATGTATTTAAAAAATCAGAATAACTGTTACCAGAGCTTTATTTGCTTTCTCTTTCAGCATTTATAATGTTGCATTTACAAAAGAGTGTTGATCACTATGCTTCTGCTAAGCCTGCATTTTAAAAAAATATGGAATAAACTGCCACCTAGAGTTAAATCCTTGATGTTAATATTGGTTATATTTATATTCAAGATAGACAGCTTTACTATTACAATATTCAGGACCCAGGTACCAGAAGTCAGCATAGTCTTTGAATGCTAGCAAAGGAAGTACACATTTGTTATAGATTACAAATGGAATCTGATGATGTGCCTAATTTCTTGACAGATATAAGCCATTTAAAAATTAGTAAGGAGCCAGAGATCACTACTAGCATATGTTATTTTCACCCTGTTAGTGGTGATCAATAGTCTGAGCAAGTATTATTGAAACCAGGGTGCCCATTTTTCATCTGGCAGTCACTTTCAGTCCATTGGGACTGAATATGTATTAGCAAGTCTCCACAAATTCATTAGCTGGTTCAATTCATCCTAGACGCATTTTAAAGCAAATAAATATCTACTGCCCCCTATACCTGCTGCAAGAATTCTGAATTTTATTTTGTTACTTGTATTTAAGCTAAAATATTATTAACTATGTTAAGTGTGGTGAGTTGACCTTGGCTGGCTGTCAGGTGCCCACCAAGCTGCTCTCTCAGCTCGTCTCCTCATCGAAATGGAGAGAAAAGAAGATTAAAAGCTCATGGGTCAAGAGAAAGGCACTTTAATGAAAGAAGCAAAGGCTGTACATTGAAGCAAAACAAAAACAAAACAAAAAACAGAGGAAGATTTATTCTCTACTTTTTATCAGCACGCATTGTCCAGCCACTTTCCGGGAAGCAGAGCCTCAGTATGCATAGCAGTCGCTTCAGAAGACAAATACCTTAAAAACAAGTGGCCCATTTCCACCTTTCCCACATCCCCACGCCTTAACTTTCATTGCTGGGCATGATATCACATAATATGGCATATATCTGTGGGGGAGTTTAGGACAGCTTTCCCAGCCTCCCAACCCCTTGCCCACCCCCAGCCTGCTGGCCTTTGGCAGGGTGGGGATGAAGAGACAGCCTTGATGCTGTGCAAGCATTGCTCTGCAATAGACAAAACACTGGTGTGTTATCAGCACTGCTTGGGCTACACAGACAATCCTCAGCACTACAGTCCTGCTATGAGGAAAGTTCGTTCCATCCCAACAAACAACTTGAAAGTGCTGATAAATCCTCTATTGCCCTGTAGAAAGGTAATCTCTTCATTAAGGCAGCTGTGACAGATGAAGACAGCAGTGAATACTGCAGGTGGTCATTGACCAGTCCTTCGAATACCTACCTTCTCCAGACACTGATGGTTTGTGTAATCTGATTTCCCAGAGCAGTTTACACAGATACTATATTTTAAAAAATACCTCCCTATTAGAGATACAACAAGAAGTACACAATAGATACATATCATGCAATCTACGGCAGAAAGGGAGATGGAAGATAGACCCCCTTCGATACTTTCCCTTACACTAACACCTGTCAGTCCTTTAATGCAGAACAAGCTTATTACATACTCCTTTTGTGCTAGTTTTCTGATACAATGTGGTTGACCAAATCATGCCATATGTTCACAAGTCTGGAAGCCTGTTCCCAGTAAGATTTTAATGCATTGCTCCCTACAAATCAAACTGGAAGTAAGATTTCAAATCCTACAAGCTGTGAAGAAATCTATGATTGAATAGAGAGGATAAACCTAAATTTGTAGCCACCTATAAAGGAACGGCCAAAAAGATTAAGCTATTTTATCTCCCCCTCCCTTTTCCTTTTGCAACCAACTGATCAGCTTGTGAGTGAGGAAGTTGTGGATCAGGTTTGGTAAGCAAAGATTGCTTGAAGAGAGGGATAAGGCAGACCTCCAAAACAAGGCAGAAAGGGAAAAGAAGGAACTGACAAGAGGGAAAATACAACATAGAATGATCTTATACCTTTTCTTTTAAATCAACAGAGTTGGGTGTCTCTTGAGTGCCCGAACTAACACCCACAGCACAGGGAATGGACGGGGGAAGGAGAATGGTAGGATAGCTCACAGGACTGGAGAGCTGTCATGGGTCAATGTAGGCTTTTTAGGAAGGACAGACCCAGGATAATAAGGAGAGGGAACAGCCCTTTATGTGCGAGAACAGTAGGGATGCCCAGAGCTCTGCCGTGGGATGGACAACGACGCAGTTGAAAGCTTAAGGACTGCGATGAGAGAAGAGATCAGGATGGCCAGTGTTTGGTGGGTGTCTCCTACAGACTGTCTGATCAAGAATAGATGAGGCTTCTTCAGACAACTGAAGTGGCTTCACATTTGCAATTATTCGTCAGGAATGACTTGAACCACCAGTCATCTGATAAACAGATAACAGAGCAGAGCACAAGCAATCCAGGAAGTTTCTGGAGGGCATTGGTGGCCTCTTCCTAAGATGGGCAAATAAGGAATGAGCAGAGGCAGGTAGCTTTGAGGGTAGCTTTGGCTGCAGTAGCTCCACATGACATTGCTGAGTTCAGGATCCTGAAAAAAGGAAACAAATTCAATAAACAGAATCACAGCCCTGAACTTCAGGTCTCTTCAGGGGGAAGAATCCCGTAAGACAGTCCCAGAGGAAAGAGGGGTCTGAAAGATTTAGTTGCTTTTCAAGGATCCTTCCAGCTGAGAGCCAGGAGGTCAAGCAAAGGCTTGAATGGATAAATAGTGAGCTCCTGACAAAATTCAAATGTAAAACAAGTAACAAAAACAAACAAACAAACCAAAGTAGGTGGTTTGTGCATATTCATTGTATTGTCACTATATACTGGAAGCATGATGCCTTGCTCCTCTGTAATAACTTACAGCAAGCCTCAAATCCACCAGTAAATTCTATCTCAGTGTCATGGTTTGACACTGGCCCAAGGCCGGGCACCCACGAGAGTCGCTCACTCACCCTCCCCCACCACAGCTGGGCAAAAGGAGGGAAAAGAGGAAAGGGTTAATGGAGGCTTCATGCGTGAGATAAGGAGAGAAGGAGAAATATTTCAATGGCAAAGCAGGCTCAACCTTGGTTGCTAAGTAAAATTTATTACTTGCAGAATCAGAGGAGGGTAATGAGAAGTAAAATAAGCCCTTATAACACCTTCCCCCCTCCCTAGGCCCTCCTTCCTTCCCACCGACAGCACAGGGAGGCAGGGCAGGGGGGTTTTGGTCAGTTCATCACCGAGATTCTCTTCTGCTGCTCAGGGAGAGGAGTCCTTCCCTGTGAGGCCAGGGTCCCTCCCACAGGAGACAGTTCTCCGGGAACTTCCCAGCGTGGGTCCGCTCTCAGGAGCAGCAGCCAAACCGCACCTGCTGCAGCGTGAGTCCCACCCACGGGCACACAGCCCTCCCAAAACTGCTGCGGCATGGGTCTCTTCCCACGGGGTGCAGTCCTCCAAGGACAGGCTGCTCCAGCCTGGAAGCAGGGCCCTCTCTCTCTGGGTCTCCCACTGGATCACAGCCTCCTCCAGGCATCCACCCGCTCTGGCACGGGCACCTCCCCCACGGGCTGCGGGTGGATCTCTGCATTCCCCGTGGATCCCCACGGGCTGCGGGTGGATCTCTGCATTCCCCATGGATCCCCACGGGCTGCGGGTGGATCTCTGCATTCCCCATGGGCCCATGGGCAGCAGGGGACAACCTGCTTCACCATGGTCTGCACCACGGCCTGCACAGGAATCTTGGCTCTGGTGCCTGGAGCACCTCCTCCCCCTCCTTCTCCACTGACCGTGGTGTTGCCATGTTGTTTTTTCCCTCATGTATTCTCACTGCCTCCTCTGCTCTGACTAACAGCAAAAACCCCGTGACTTTGTTTTGATTTTCTTCTTAAATATGTCATCACAGAGGCGTTACCAGCCTCTCTCACTGGCCCAGTTCTGGCCAGCAGCATGTCCATCTTCAGAGCCATCAGCCACTGGCTCTGCCGGCCACGGTGGGAAGCTCCCAGCAGCTCCTCACAGGAGCCACCTTTGCGGCCCCCTGCTACCTAAAACCAGGCCGTGCCAAGCCAATACACTCAGACAGTGGCTGACATGATATAACCATGTTATCCCCTGCTGCAGAGCTGTCGTGCAGCATTAAGTCTGTCGCTAGCACTTTAGAAGCATTTGTAAAAGTCGTGCTGTTACAGTTGCTATAACATCATCATGGTTTGTGAAGACTCCTCACGTTACAGATACTGAAATAGTGAAAAAGTTTGCACAAAGCCATTAAATGTTAAAAAAGCTGCACCTATTCTCGCAATTGAAGTACTTAGTCCTCAAAATACAGGGAAACTGTGCGGTTCAGTCCATGTCAAGTAGTTGCTTATCAAGCTATAAAGTAATAAATTACTGTTTCCCTACTTCATAAGTCTGCTCTGCTTATAAGTTTATCCCACCTCCCTCATGCACAGCAATTCCTTTCTTTCTCATCCACTTAATTTTGTTTAAGTCCAGTGACCTTGAAATGAAGGTTTTGACATGTAGTAACGGCAGATAATTCATATCACGCATTTGGAAATGTTTGTTTAGTTTCATTACCATTAAAATCCTTTAAAAATAGAAGAAAAAGAGGGAATATTATAAGGGGTATATCTTGTCTGCAGTAATTAAAGGATCCTGTTCTTTGTTTTGAGCATTCTTGAGATATTCAGAATCATAGCATCATTTAGCATTGTTTGAAACGGACATGACGTGATATTTTCAAAAAATTAGAAATATATACTTTTTATTAAAAGTACAGTTATCTTTGTAGATAGTCAGTCTTGAAGGCCTCAGATACCTAGGACAAGCAGTGTGAATACCTGGACTATCCATAAATGCATGACTATTCCCTAGAAGCAGGACAATTTTTTCTAAAATATAGAACTGCTTTCATCTGCAGTATTTGCAGACAGGGTTCTTCAAGGACTTGTGCATCTCTGTACCTAAGTTCGATGATAGACAACTATCAAAGCAATGGAAAGCATTTGAAAAAGCCTATCTTTTTAAATTCAAACAACTTAACTCTTTTAAAAGATAAGTTTCTAGGTGATCACTTTTTTTTTTTTTAATTAGATCTAAGCAGAGGCTGGGTTCTAACTCTACTAGTAGCTCAGGCAGCCTTTGTTCAATAAGCAGCCTGAGTACAGGCAAGGTAAGAAAAAGGAGGTATAAAAATAAACTGCAATGACCCAATTCTAATGTGAACAAACACAACCTATGACCTTTACAGTCTGGAATTTCGAATCTCAGTCCCATCTGGAAGACAAGAGAAGGGCTCAAATATCCCTGTCTCTACCTGCCTAACACATTTGCTTTGCTGCAGCTGAGTTGATTCACTAGTCACATGATTTGCCAACTTCTTCTAGGACCACTGAAATCATGTGGGTGACACTGGAGATAGTGCTGCACTGACGAGACATGCTGCTACACTCTCAATATGCCTCTGGCTGCAGAACCCTCTGTTTTGCAATTTGGAAGTCAAATTGCAGAGCTTAGCTAAACGCAGCAGTTAATAACCTGCTCTGACATCTGTTGTCACTGAACAGGCTAAGAGATAAAGTTCACAATGAAGAACACAGAGAAACCAAACACATGCCAAATTTTCCTTACAGACCTTCTTCAGAAATTCTAATACTTTAAATGTATACACCAAGTACTGATAGAGAGGCAGGATTAGCCTGGAAAAAGTCCTTGCTTGAGAAAAGAAGTTCTTAAGTCTATATTTCTCAAGCTAAGTCGTGTTTCTTCAAGCACCCATCAGTAAAGTGGTACCTGTTAATGGCTGGTGGGTTTATTCAGTAAAAATCATTATCTTCTGACAAAAAGAAAGTAAAACTAATGAATAGTCTCGATAAAGGCGCCTGAGCCGTCACCGAATTGGGGTTAGGAGGACTGGAGGGAGCAGGCTGAGTCACAGCCCATTTCCCACCCTGCAGCCGCACCCCGGTGCTGCTGGCCCTGCCGAGCACCACCACAGCGTGTTGGCAGAGACCGCAGCACTGACGGGAGCGGCAGGAGGGCGTCTCTAACGCCCCTTCCAGCCCAAACCGTTCTAGAATTCTCCAACACTTCTTGCAGAATTATGCACGGCAAACCGATCAGCATGAGAATTCATAGCCCCAGTATAAAAGTCATAACCCCAGAACAGAACCAAAATCACCTGGCACATCTTGTGAAAAACCACACAAGACCTTCTAAAACACAGGGAAGCATCCAGGACCTTTGATTCTCCTAGGAAAGCATACTCTTGCTTATTTCACTCCTACTGCTTTCCCCACCACTCCTTCCTCTATTTTCTTAGATGCCACTGTGGAAACTTAGATCAGGCAATAAATTAGTTGCAGATTTTAGACAGGGAACTTGTTTTATTAACTCTACTCCTAAATGTTGAGCAAGGGGGCTTGAGAAGGAATAGGTTTGTAGTACACATGGAAAAATGAGAGTTTTGGCATAGTTCTCCACCCATTTACAATCAATGGTAAGGGACTTAAGTTTCAAATAAAGGACAAGACAGAGCTTAAATGGAGGTCTTGGGCTGGGAGCAGCAGCTATGTGGGTCCAGGTCCCAGTCAAAGGACTCTAACAGCAATTGAAGCCTGTCTGTGCACTTGGGGCCCTGGCATGAACTGTATCTCTTCATTCTCCATAGGAATTCCTCTGGGTACAGAATTACAGTCACCCTGATGAAAAAAAAATCTCCAAAATTTTGCTTTGAGTGGCTCAACTGATACCATTAAACAACCAGATCACCTCTGAAATTTTCTCAGAAAGCGCATTATCCTAAAAAGGTCACTGAACATAGGTATACTTTTAGAAACATTAATAACACCAGCTGGGATGAAGACTAGGGAAAATACTTATTTCCCATTAGTAACGATATGCTTTGCCTCAGAGAATGTGATTTTTAATCTTCAAGAGACTTTGTACTAAGCAATTGTTGTGATGAATAAAACACAGTAATTCTTGAAAACAGCCTGTCCCAAATTTTATAAGAAATGTGGTTTTTCACATGGCTGTCTGTCTGACAGATAGCAACTGCATTAGATATATTTTCTGACTTTTAAACAATTTTGTGGATTTATACACCTATCAGTATCTTCATCCTTTGATCTCCATCCTTCATCCTCCATCCTTTGAGAGGTTTTTATTTTTAATTTTGAGTCAGTTCTTCAGCTAAGCATAAAGGTAGAGCCATCACTGTGGAAGATTTAATGCACTACTCCTTCCATCTCCTTCCACTGTGGAAGATTTAATGCATTAGGTCTCCTGGGGCCTATATATGGGAAAAAAGAAAGAAGAAAACGTGATTAAAAGGAAATTCAGACAGATTGTTATGAAGCTGGCAAAATAAAGACTCTTACGGTATTTCTGAACTAATGTTAGAAGCTTGGGAGAACATCAGAAACTACTACAGATTTTCATGAATAAACATAATTATAATTGGATTGACAGACAATGTAGAACGAGCTTCACAACTGAAATGCTCATCAGTGACACCCTGTACTCTCAATCCAGGGATGGCAAAACTACTGTGGAAGTGGCAGGCCTAGTCTATTATACACTTGAGCTGTAGAGTAAAGGATCATCCCTGAATACGTATACAGGGAATATGATGTGACTTCACATGAGACATCTTGATTCAGAGGCTCATTCTTCTTCAGCTTTAGTTTGTTTCTCACTTTTCAGCAGCTCAAAATCATATACTTAACCCAATATCACTTTAGGACCTAATGCATTAGATTGAATGCATGGGATTCAGAAAGATCATGCACAGAATTACTTCTATGTAATTGTTCATGGGTTTTATGTTAAAGCCACTAAGAAAAAAAATGCAAAAGAGAGTCAAAAGATAATGTGACGTTTTTAAACTTGAATTTGGCTCTTTTTTTGTGCACTTCTCTCAGAAGTTATGAAATGGTTCTGCTTGTGCAAGCTCCTCTCCTGGTAACTCGGAGCCTGGTAGCATCAGTGACCACAAAAAGCACTAAGGTTTCCGTAGTTGATATATGTCTTCATATTCAGTGAAAAAAAAACAACAAAATGACACCTCCAGAGAGAAAAGAGCTGTTTTAATGTTCATTAGAAGAAAGACATATAGAATGGAAACATTTTATATCCTATTTAACAGAAGTGCTTGGCTGGTCTACTTACACTAGCCAGCCAGCCAGCACAGCTGCTAGTCATACCATAAAGACAGAAGGTAAAATTAAGGTAGATTGAGAATATGCTGAGTGCTGGGCTATTTGGGCTATATTTGCCAGTCATGGAGGATGTTGGAGACAGTGCTAGGGATGAGACCAACGAAGGTCTTGGAGAAGACCAGAGTTCTGCAATGGGTGTGCTATATGGACCTGTGGCAACACGGGATTATTGAAAGAGTACATGACTATGTCTTAAATCCACAGAAACCCAAATTTTAATATTAATTTCCAGTTTTTAAGACAGCTTATTCTGCTCCTTAATATATATAACTAGCCTTTGAAAGTAAATTTTTAACTTAAAAGTACCATGAATATTAAGTTTTGTAATTCCAGGTCTGGTAGGAAGACATTACAGGAGCTTCCACCATTTTATTTTGAAATCTCATACCTTAACTGAAATAGTAAGAAACTGTACCTTTAATAAGATAACTTTTCTCCATTGTGAATTTTGGTCTTAGTATTTAAGTAAATATATAATCAGTTATAAAACAATTTGGCTATAAATAAGTTTTTATGATTGAACTATGGAATGCATCCACAGATATTTAAAGTTTTTATTAGACTCTGGTTTTTATATCAATGGCCTTCCATGCTAGTTTCTATAGCAAAATATTTTAGAAATACCAACATTCCCCAAAAGCTCCATAAAAGATCACAAACTCCATAAAAGCTTCCAAATTCTTACTATGTATACGCACCATTACATGAAAAAGCTACTGATGTTTGCCTTTAAAGCAGTAGTTTCATGCATGGATGATGATTACTTCCCCAAATGTCCTCCATAATTACTTTAAAAGAGGTAAATAGTTGTCCTTATATTTCTTAGCATTTTAGAACTTGGAAAATCTATTGCAAAATGAAATGCCCATCAATTCAAATAAGTATAGCAATAAATCAATCTCTTCACCTAATTTCTATATTAAACGCAGTTGCACATAGAAGAAAGCTTTAGTACTTAATCAAGCATTTTGAATATATTTGCATACAGAATAACCAGAAAAGACCAAATTACAACTTAGAACACATTTTTATAGTAGTTCTATCCTATGCCGAATGGAGAGTGCCTTTTCTATGCAAAGAAAAAAAAATCTAAAAGTAGTATGTGACTGTAGTACTGCTGTTGCTATGGGTGTTCTGAATGTCCTCCTTAACATCTTTGTCTGGTTAAGATACACTATTAATATACAAGGACATATGAATTCATTAATCAAAATCACAAAATATCTTAAATTACTTTTGTAAGTGTGAAGTTGTGGGCTTTTTTTTTCTTTTTTGATTTGCTTTTATTTTACTACATAATTTCTTTCATCTTTCTCTTCAACACAAAACTAATAAACTTTTTGTATGTGTGTGGGGGTTTCAAGAAAATCAAGATAATATAAGTCCCAGAAGTCTGACAAAAGTACCATAGACACATGTGAGACTAATAAGAAATTTTTATTCTGCCACATAGTATTTGGACTGGAAGTATCAGACAAGTGGAGGAAAAAAACCCACAACAAAACAGTTGTAAAGTATCAAAGGGGGCACACCCTGCAGAGTTTCTTGCACTTTCAATTCCTTTAAGCTATGAGATCTAGTGCTCTGGAGACCTTTGAAGGTGGTAGGCAGCACCAAGTGTCTGCTAGTCCATGGAGATTGGCCTATGACTTCACAGGTGAAAATAAGCTGAGAAGTTTTGCAAATCTATCGTTAAACATTTCAGTTAATTATCTGACTGCCACGCACTATAGAGCATGCCAGAGGATGGAAGACAGGGTAGCAGTACGGATGCATGTTCCTGAAGGACACTCTGCCTATTTGGTGCTACTATCTGCAGGCAACAAACATCTACACAGGCTGGATGGAGGCAACAGGTACCCTTTAAAACTCTTCAAGTAATTTCATGGAGCTGGATATTCCAGGGACTTAACAGCTGTTACATCAAAGGCTGCACATGAATGGAGGACTTGGAAACACTCCCAAGGCTGGTAAAGAAAGAAGACATAAAACCAGACAGCTATGCATCTTGAATATATTTTAACATGCACCATCCAGTTTAGGCTTTAGCCAAGAAGTCCCTCTTTTCCACATGTGAGATAATTAAACAGGGTCTCCTCAAGGTAGCTTCTCTAGTGTCTAATAATGTATGCACTTACATGACAACTTCTCCTTTAATTAGAACACTGGTAAGATTTCCTTATTTTATTTGGCTGTTTTCCAAGCCTTGTAGGAACATACTTATTTTTAGAACTATGGTCCCAAGTTAATTTGGTTGGAATTAGCCAAAGGGCTCAAAGGCGTTAAAGGAAAACAGAGAGATAAACATGCATGTATGCATGCATGCAACACACACACACATTTGAGCCCACATAGGCATTTTTGTTATCTTATAAAAACCAATTTGAAAATACAATTTAAAACACACCCTTCAGCAGTAATCTGCATGTTATACAACAGCAAATACATAAAGAATGGCTGATGCTTTATTTGGTTTGGAAAATTTCCCTATTGCTCATAAAAACCAAAATTGAACGACAGAATTAAGCTTATATAGGAAAAAAGTTTATTTTTATAGTCCCAGCAAGATACTGTAACTATATGTAAGTCTCAGCATAATGAAAGATTCCCTATTTGTCAAGTAACAGCATGGTGGTCTGTAATAAATACTAATATAATATAGCACATCAGAGATCAAAGCCTCAGTCCTAAAAGATACAGAATAACTCATGAAATCATAATTACTGTTTTGATTTAATCCAGGCAGTCTGTTTAAAGCATTTTTTAAAGACAGGCAAGCATTTCAAAGAAAACAAGTTTTTAAAAGCAAAACAGGAAATAATCTGGTTCCCTGTCCTTCCTCTTTTTATTTTGTGGCACACCTATTTTTGATATTATATAAAAAGCACATATCCAATTTACTAATTCCCTCATCACTGTTTCCTTCAGTACTGCTGTCAACTGCATCCTATTGAAGTGGAAATAGATTTCTTTAGCATAGGTCTCCTGCTTTGTGCTTAGTATCATATAAGCTATAACATGATTAAAATGTGCAGTCATTTAAGATGCAAAACTCAAACTCACAGTTTTGCAGAATCAGGTCATGATTATACAGTCTGTTTAATGTGATTAAATCCTGCTGATTACATGCAAAAATGAGTGCATGTGCTCTTTAGCTTGCCTGACTGTGCCTGCTCAAAAGCCTCCCTGCTTGTACCAGCATTAAGGAAGATGAGGGGAGTGAGCAACTGGGCACATGAGGAGACAGAGTCAATTTCTGTCAGGTTAACGTGAGTGGGAGCCATCACTGCAGCCTCTTATTTGCAAGTAATCAGTATAGATGTAGTTTTGCTTATTTCTATGAAGCATCTCATTGGGGTACTTTTAAAAAAGTGGATTTTCCTTGTAAATGTTGCCATTTTTAGATAAATAACTTAAAAATATTTATTATGAAGGAAGTACATTTTATTAGTTTGACCATGGAATTTTAATGTGAAAACTGTCAAATCAATGCTAATGCCTACACGTCTCAAAACTGACCTTATGACAATTTGTGGTCTGCATAACAAGCTGTGTTTTTTACCTTGTTCTTCTTGAAGAGAAAGGTCTACCACCAATACTGGTGAAGTCACTGAGTATCTAAAACCTACAGCTTCCTTAATAATCTAGAAATATACATAATACATAAAAACTGGAAGCAAAATTAAATTTGGGTTTGTGTCACTCACAACAGGACCATACTTATATGGTCCTACACATTAAAACTGAGACTGTTGGAAGAAGATATAAGGGACCATGTTATCTGTGCCTAAAAGCCTGAGAGTTACAATCAGTAATCACACTAGTAGGCATATGCACCTGAACCAACAAAACGTTATCTTAAAAACAGCTCAAGTCTTAAAATTAAATGTCATTCCTAATTGGAAAACAAATCACAAAATGCCACTCAAACTATTTCATTCTGTATGTTTAAAAAGATTTTTTCTGCCTCCCTTTTGCAATCGTTTAATCAGCAGCTATGTACTTTACATACATGATGAGTGTGTTAACTCCAAAGAAAAAAAAAAAGAAAATGTTGCATGGAAATAAATGTAATTTTTCTTTCTCTAGCTTGAATGCAGGACTCCAGTTCATTCTAGATTCATTCCAATTCATTGTAACTCATTCCACAATTGAACTTCCTCTAGATAAAATGTATTTGAAGAAGGAGTTTACAAACACCTTGCCAACTTCTGTGTAACTAGCCTAGTCCCAGCTATGTGCACCCCAATGAATAAATGCAGTTCTATTCACATCTCTCACCTAAGGTAAGGAAGGTATTTTTCCTTATCATCCCAGAAATAAATGTCCTTGTGGAACAGAGCTCTGTCTCTTTATAGTTATTTTTGGATAAAGACTGCTAAAGAGGTCTTCTGCGTCCTGGAAATCTCCAGATTTTGGAGAACAAGACTGATCACGTCTTTTTAAATATTAATCTGCTTGTGGAGCACTGTTTGGAATAGAGCTACCCAGTCAGTAGGCAGGTGGCAGAAGATGTCTAAATGTGCTTTGGTCACAATCCGACAGTCACTTTAACATATTTGTGTTAGTTCTGTGCATTGAATGATTATAAAAGTTATTCCAGTAGTAAAGTTAATAGACGCCAAAGTTTTTGAGGGCTTAAAGCATTAGGAGTAACCAAGATGGAGGGGTTTGAATCAAGGGGTACCTGTATCACAAACCAGAAATGCATTTTCTCTGCTTCCCTGGTTTTCTAAGACTTTAGGATTCATGTAAGTAAGCATTTCTGATCCAAGAGGAAGGTCAAAAACTTGCTTGCCTACAGCAGAATCCTTCATGATCATTTGGCTCAGGCACGTCTTCACTTTATGACAAGCAACAAAACCAACCCCAGAACCTGCAGCAGGGATGAACTCTATTTATTTGTCCATTTAAAGCTGTCTCATATTTACTGAAAAGCTATACAGGTTAACGTTACAGAGCAAACATATCCTTTCCGCATTAGTCAGACTATCATATCCAGAAATGCTTTTGATAGCTACCATCAGCCTTATCCCCGAGATATAATCTCTTATCCTTATCTCCTCTCAGAGACAGAAGCTCTTTGGTTTGAGGGAGGGGCAGAACACAGACGAATCCTGGCAGCTTGCTCGCTCCCCTGGGATGGTACTTTCCCCAGGTGCCAAGCAAAAGACATATTCATGCTGAGCTGTGAGAAAGAGAGGTATTTCTGAAAGGAATGTGGAGTTGTTGCCACACCAGGGGCCTAGGAACTGAAAGGAAGCATATTCCCCCTATGAAAATGGAGGAATAGAAGTAAAAATGTATTACGTCCAGATATTGCAGGGTGAAGAACAAAAGAAAAAATAAAAACGGCACCGAGTGAGCAGAGAAAGTACAGATGGATGAACACTAGACTTTGCAAGGCAGATGTTTATTTTCCACAGCTGGATGTAAATGGGATTGTAATTCTATTTTTTTTTTTTAATATCAAATTTGCTTAAAAAGTATATCATTCTAACTTAATTTTGTTTCTTTCCCCTGATTTATTTTCTAACTGTATGTTCATAGGACTGCTCCAGAAAGGAGCAAGAAAAGATGTAGTGCAGATGATTTATGTTTTGTAACTGGAAAATATTTGTTCCAGCCTTGTTCTTTGTCACTTCTGTCAGATAATTTGCAACTTAAATTAGAGAACTAGGTGCTATTTGGTTTTTAACTCTGGCAACACCTGAAGGCATTACCTAAGTTTTTCATTGCATCAAGTATTGAGGAAGAACTTGATGTACCTAATATTGTTCCTAACTGGCAAGCTTTTAATTTAATAGGTGGATAAAAATTCAAAATAACAATTTTTAAAATCACTCATATATTAGACTTGGGCAGAACACATCTTTTCTCTTTTCTCTTTTCACCTCCAAAGCTGGTGAGTTTGGAGTAAATCAGGCTTTTTCTGGCAGTTATCTGTGTAAATCCACAATCTCTTTAAGACTATGATGACTAAGCAGATCTAAATTTCAACTCAAAACTGCATTGAAGATTCCTGTGCATAGTTGTTAAAGAGATTTTAGCTTAGGTTTTTTACATTGCAATCTCAACTTTGGCTCCAGAGTAGTCTGGGTCAAGTAATGTTTATATTCAGTTTTCAAATAAAATCCCTGTGATTATACTTTTGGTTTGAGACTGTATTTTGACTGCAGCATCTGTACTGCTTGTAATATGGGACATAAATAAGCCTGAAGTACTGTATTCTTAGCCTGAAAAAAAAAGTGATATCCTTTGTTAAATCCACTGACATCAAGGAGAAAGACTAAACATGCATTTTAGACTCACACATTCTTTTCAAGTTGGCATTTCCAGAGGACCTATTTTAAGAAAGAACAGGAATTATCATGAAATTATGGGATTTATTATGGAAAAATTTCACCGTCCTACTTTAGGCTATGCCTTTGCTGCAAGGATTAATACTCAGGTGTGTGAGTCACTCTGCAAAATCCTGTCTAAGACTATGTCTTTACTGATCCTTTGTGACCTTAGTTGTATTGCTGATGTCCTTATGTCAGCAGTAGTGGCATACATGGTTCCAATTCTTTCACAATGAACTGTGGAGAAATGTGTCTGTCTTTCTGGGAGCTGGATGTAAATTATGAGAAAAGAACAAGTGGCATTTAGTCCTCCTGGTGAAATAAAGGAAGAACACAAAAAATCAGAGGGTTGGTTTTTTTTTTTCCAAACTGTAACATTAGGGGGGAAAAAAACAAAACTAGAAAATCAAACTTGTGAAAAACTTAAGGCGAAAACCAGAATGTCAAATATAAAGCCAACAAACCATGGAAACAGTTAGAGGCATCAAATCTTTAGTCAGGGACAAATCTTTTATATAAAATCCACCCAAATGAAATTCTTCATAATGGCCTCTCTGACTGTGCATCCAACTATGAGGAAGAGGAGTGCCTGAGGAACAGGTTTTTCTGGTGAAGGAAGGACTTGGTAGTCCTTGCAGTACATGAAAAACAATTTGGCATTGACATAGGACCAGTTTTTAATGCTCCTTCAGGGGAGCAGACACTGAATTTTGTTGTAAAGTACCCAGGGGAGAGAATTGTGAGGCTCCCAGATAACCAGAGGAAATGTTGTCATTCAAATAAGCAAAGATTGTTGTACTCCTCTGTGTTGCCTCTTCGTAATGCATTACAAGCAGCATTTTGTTTCAGGTGTTTGAACTTACTGTGGCTGTTTCCAGTGATCAAATTAAATCTCTACATTTTGTAGTTGCATCAGTGTTTGCTATGAACAAACTGCTGTAAGTGGGCAGCAAAACAAATGAGCAGAAGAATGCAGCCAGTTCCTAAGGTGGCCCCAAAGGTCTAAAGCTTCAACTCTGAGAGCATATACAGTACTAATAAAGTCCTTCACACGTAGAGAAGATGCAAACATTGGTGATGCACAACTGAAGAAAAGTATAATAAGCTCTTCAGTATTCTCACAGTTTTTGCCAAGTCCTAAAAATTTACTGTAACTTACAATATCTAGCTTCTTTCTTATAGTTTTTGGAGCCAAGTTATTTATTGCCAGAGGAGATAAGCTTTTAAAAGATTTTGTAGTGTTTATGATTGCAAAGCAAAGCCTGAAAATATGACTTGACAATTTCTTAGAGGTTCAGGAGACACAGAAAATGTAAACAACTTTCAGTTCCAATGTCATGATTCTTAGAGCCTGGCTAATGGCTCTGAACACCTGAGGTTGCTGATGCTGCAGACAGAATATTTATTTTACTCATAGCTGTTCAATTATTCTCATTTTCTCCCCTGCATCCATCCCCCATAAGCAGATTAATTGTCTTAGAAATTTTGTTGATTATGGATTAGGCCTTTAGGACTCAGTGGAAAACATTGCTTAAAGAAAAAAAAAAAGTTTTAGAATCCCTTCTAATACCCCTCTGCTTAGATCTTATTTTTTAAATACACTTCCTAATCAAGAACCTTTTGTACCATGTGTTAACTGCAGTCAGACTTCTCAAACTTCTCAGGATGATATCTTCATCTGGATTTATGTAAAGAGGACACAATAGACACCAATTTTGCAGAATACAAATATGGTAAATGATGCTAAATTTTTTAATGCGTAGTGAATAACTTTGCTTCCTATTTGTCTTTTTTTTTACTAGCTGTTAGTCATTAAACGGGTATTTCCTCCCAAAATGTTTTAGATGTAACTTATTTTGTGTTCTCTGTGCCATTGAATATCTTAATTTTGTTCTTAAGTCACTAGCAAAATTCTGTATTGTTGTAACAATCACAGTGTCAGTATCACTGTAATCACTGCTGTAGCAGTTTGTAACCTGAAAATTCAGGCCCAAACTCCTGCTTGGGACCCACACCTGATGTCTGGAAGGACAACTATGACATAATGATGCAAACAAATTCTTCTTACCAGAAAAGTAAACTGAGTCCACTGTGACACCATCACCAATCAAAACTAAAACCCATGCAGTATGTTCTAAAAATGCCCATATGTATGCTCAAGAGGATACCAAAACTAGGTATTTTTTAGACCGATGGGCCCATTACATAGACGGATCTACCTGCCTGACACACTCAGGTGTTCGGATCTCAGAAGAGAAACTATCCAAACCCTTTTACAATGGGTAGTTACTGATACCAGGTCAAGCTTGGATAACAGCAAATAGTCTGAAGAGCAATAGAAATATCTTTAAATCACAGACATGCTTTTGTGACTCTTGACCCACTTGAAAGGAGTGGGATCAACTACCATAACACAGAATAAAAATTCCATTTAACAATTTTATCTACAAATTACTGTATCATTCAGATAAAGAACTGCACTGGTTGCTCTCAAAGGAATTTTAAAAATTAAGGTGACTTTTCTAAACAGTTTGTTGCATTCGACCTTGCTTGCCTTTGTATCAGCAGTGTACAAATAGCATAGGAAGCCTTCTGTTTGTGTGCAGTATTTTCACAGAAAGTCATCAGCCAGAAGCTAAGCAGCTGATGACTAACATCTATGTTACAATTCTGATATGACTCTAGTTGTGTCAGGATAGACTTTTGAAAAAGACACCATAATTTTGGAAGTTCTCTTTGTATTAAAAATATAGCTTATCTTTATTATAATACTTACTTAGACAACTAGGATTAAGCTGCTAAGGCAAGCTGTCTGTCTAGCTGCAGACAGCTGTTTGAATAGCAAAATGTTCACTACAGTGAAGACATGTAAGCTGGCAAAATCTTTAAAAGAAATTTCAGCCTCCAGTAAACAGTTTCGAGAACATGAACATTGGGGACATATTGCATCCTTATTGCAAAGGATGAAGCAGGAATTAAAGCTGATGCTTCTTCAGTAATTATTTATCTAATGCCCAACATCCACATCATATTGCCTCGAGTGGCCCTTTCACATACACTTTTGCATCTTCTGTCTGTGCTGCATCTCAGTGAATGATGCATAAAGAATAAAGTGAATGAGATCTTTAATTGGAAATTATACAGTTGTGATCCTGACCAAGAAACAGAACTTCTGATCAGGCCACTCAGACCAAAGAGCTTAGAATTGGCAACATCCTGAAATAACGGAATATTCAAATTTCACACATAAAAGATATTTTGAGCTCCCCTTTCAATCATGTTGCTATGTAGACCTTTGGGGTCATGTGACCTTATTTTAAATTGAATGGAATGCAGTCACAGAGAATTGCTTTTAAACAGTTAAGACTTAACACTTGAAATATTTCATGACTACAAATTTTTCAGATCTCCTCCACCTCACCTTCTCTCCCAACAAAAAGAGTGAATCCCAAACTAAACAACCCTATGCAAACTCTAACCATACTGCCAGCCTGAACTACAAGCAACTTAAACAAGAGAACAGAAGCCAAACTTTGGTTTGCATCAGTTGTTATGGACAATCAGAACTAATTTACAGGATTTGGAACTAATTCTGTAAAAGATCTTTCTAGATTGTAGAGAAAGGTACAGAAGTTCAGGCTTGCTGATGTCAGAAACAGTCTTGTAGCCACTTCCATGAAACTGCTTTGCAAAGCAAAATCAATCTGTTCTTTCAGTCTGTCTCTCCCCCAACCCTGCCTGTAGTTTCCTCTTTCCTTAGTTTTCACTTGTTTTCTTGTATAGGCCATGAGAACATATCTTTTTGCTCTCCATATGCAGGTTACTGCTCTTTCAGAGGTTATCATGATGGCAATTAGGTCACCAATTTCATTTTTCATAAGCTGGTGAGCCAACAGTTATTTAGGCTGCAGAACTGCCCTCCTTTCAGGGCTGGAAAATAATTTGCACTCCTTTGTGCTTTGCTGCAAGTTGGCACAGTTGCTCTTTTATTGCTAAATCTTGCTTATGCCCCTGCTTCTGTGAGTGTTGTGTCCTCCCCCTCGTGACCGTATTTTTATCTCTTAACTTAGTGCACTTCCTATGCTTTACTTTACAAAATCTTGATAAACTTCTGGATGTAGAGCCTGATGGTGCTATCCCTATCTCCTCCTGCTGTATTTCAGATTTTAATGCTGCATTCATCCATCATTTCAGTACACAGCCCCGTGGCTTCCAGTGTTCCCAGTGGGATTTCAAAATGTGGATCTAGACCATCAGACAACTCCTTTAGTCTACAGTGAAAACTGTAATGAGTGCAAAGAACACTGAGATGTTTGGCAACAGGTCGGAGTTGTTTTATAACTATGAAGGTATTTGCAGCCATCAGCTTCCAGGTACTCCTTCTAGACGAACTAAGCATTTGTCTAGGCCTAAGAGAAAAAAATTCTGTGAGTATTTTAAGGACTGGGTGAAAACACTTTCTGCCAGGTTTGCATTTGACTACAGATATAAATACTTGCCCTATCACAGTACTTCACACCGTGTTTGTGGGCTTGTGGAAGTGACATGAAAAATAAGGCGTGTGCTGCTCTGCCTGGATGAGTGCGGTGCTAATGTGGCTGCCCTGCTGCTGTTAATATGCTGGCTTGTTGCAGCGCCTGTCCCGAGCTGTATGTAATGAATGCAAAAGGATAAAACAGATAAGGCTCTCTTACGGATGACTCATCAAGTCTAGTGGAGTTATTGTCACTTGAGGATGGGCTCAGGGAAACAAGTGTTCTAGTGCTTCTGGCCTACCATTGATAATTCTTTCAGTCTCTGTTGAAGCCTCATTTCCAGACCTGTTCATACTAATTTAGGAACACCATCCCTCCCAGGAAGCATAAAAAAAAAGAAAAAAAAAAGAAAAGAGGAAAGGAATTTGTACATTTTTTCAATTTATCCTAAGAATGGGAACTGGCAACATAACTGCAGATTTCTTTTCTCTTTCTCCCAGTTTTTCAAGAATTCCCTGATACTATCCTCTTCCCAAGTTGCTGCCCATCCTCACCTCTCCTTTATGATGCTGCCTCTTCCGCCTTGAGTCTCTGTGGTTCATTCCTTCCTCACAGCCTCACTCCTCGCTGTTGCAATTACACTGCTTTTCCCTTTTGAAGTTGAGATGATATTGACCAAAAATTAGAACAACAGATTCTAGCATAAGAAAAATCTCGAACACTATTAAGGCTGTGCTGATTGCTGTAAAAGAAGAGAACAGTTTTCAGCAGAAGTACTGGTAGGTTTATTCCAGGAGTACAAAAACAGAAGGTGCTTTCCTGTGACTATTATGCTGTCAGGCTGCCAAATCCCAAGCAGAAGTAGGGGCAAATTCAAGTACAAAGCATTAATTGTGACTACATCTTGGTGGGAGATTTGCGAAGGAATTGCTCTTCTTTTACATCTAGCACACTTAGGATATATACACCTTTGCAGTAAGTTTTCAAAGGGGATTGTTTCTTTTGAAAACCTTAACTGCTACATCTAAACATACAAGGCAAAGAGATACAGTGCCTAGAAAGTTTGTTTTTCTAGACTATTACCTTGGTTCAACTACTATTATTTACATATATTCATAATAATAAGATTTTTACCTCTTACCCCTTACATTTTATGAACTAGGTAATTTATCTTATCAGTTCATGATACTGTGCCTTGCCCAGAGGCCTTATTTATTTACTCAATGACATGTCAAGTAGTAGGTGGCTAAGTATTTTGATTCTATTTCCTATCTACCTAAGTATGTGTTGAAGTTTTTTCATAATTACTAACTACTGATCATTTACTGATCACCCTGCTATTTTATGGGTGCCTTCAGGATTTCCCGTACCACAGATCTGAGCACAGGGCATTATTTGCTTGGCTTGAAGCACAGTGAAAGCCACAAATAAGGATCCCAGCTGTGCACGCATATGTCTGCCAAATGAGCACCTACAAAATTTTAGGGGACCAAAGCAATACAATTAAACTGCTATTTCACAACTCCTATTGCTCAATGGTTTTGAACAATTTTTAATGTATCAAGGTGGTGATATACCATGTGCAAGACCACTGCATGGCTCTGTTATTGCCAAGCCTATTGTTTAAAGTAGAGTTGTGTGTGCTGTGAGATTTGGATTTTCCCTGAGGGATCAGCTTGGGGGAAGAGTACTGCTAACATGAAACAATCAAAATTATAGACTCAGAAGTAAAAAGTGTATTAGACACTTACAAAAATTATAATTTTTTATTATTTAGAAAAGGCAAATAAATGATTATGAGTATCAAGGGTCTGCTCTTTTTGCTTCACATGACTAACAGCTGGGTCTCTGACAGGGGAAAAACAGTTGTATGAGTAAAACTGAAACTCTGTAATACTCACAAATAAAAGTAAGAAGTGGTCAACCTTGAAATGGTGAGTATTTAACAATCCCCGGGAAAATTACAGAACTTCTACAAAACCCATCAGCCTTTAGAACTGCTTAATGCACTTCACATTTCTGCAAGAAAACAGATTTTGCTTTTACTTAGGGAGAAAAAACGCTGTAATTAAAGAAGGTTGGGTTTCTTCACATTAAAATAGAAGTGTTATTTTTCCTTCATCTTTCCTGCAAACCATTAGTATTTCTTTGGTATGCATGTTGTGTTAGTGGCAATGCAGAGAAAAACCCCATCTTGTTTCTACTCTCCTGATGAACCTAAGGTTAACTTTGTAACTTTAAAGCCTAGTGAAAAAGCAAGCACAAGAACAAAAGCCCACAGAACAGTGCTTAAAGAGTATTCAAATACTGAGGTGTGGGGCTACATCACCCCAGGGCTCTCTGGGCTGGGGCAGACATGGCTCTGTTT
Organism: Gymnorhina tibicen; assembly: GCA_013399875.1. Lineage (NCBI taxonomy): Eukaryota > Metazoa > Chordata > Aves > Passeriformes > Artamidae > Gymnorhina > Gymnorhina tibicen. The sequence continues at coordinate 3,653,129 of VXAZ01002838.1, read as the reverse complement.
CTGAGAAGATGTGTTTCTGCTCCATACTTTATGCCATTACTTAACAACACTGTAATAAGGTAACAGGCTTATAGACGTTTCTTTCACAGAATCAATGAGTTTGGAAAAGACCTCCGAGATCGTCGAGTCCAACCAGTGGCTGACCACCACCATGTCCGCTAGACCATGACACTAAGTGCCACATCCAGTGTCTCCTGAAACACCTCCAGGGACAGTGACTCAACCACCTCCCTGGCCAGCCCATTCCAATGTCTAAACATACTGTCAGTGAAGAAATTCTTCCTAATATCCAATCTAAACCTCCCCTGGTGCAGCTTAAGACTGTGTCCTCCTGCCCTGTCGCTGGTTGCCTGGGAGAAGAGACTGACCTCACCTGGCTACACCCTCCTTTCAGGGAATTGTAGAGAGCAGTAAGGTCACCCCTGAACACCCCCAGCTCCCTCAGCTGCTCCTCACAAGACTTGTGCTCCAGATAGGACATGCGCTCTTCCTTATCATCTAGAACAGGGAAAGACGAGCAGCGCTGCGTACGTCACTGGTGGATGAGAGTCATGCTGCTTGGTCAGAAATTTAACAAAATACCTCGATTAGCGTCCGCAGCACAGTTGCCTGACACGGAAGAGCTCTGACACAGGTCACAGCAAGGGAGACAGGGCAAAAACCCCAACCCGCAGTTTCGAGCTCTATGCCCTGCGGCCGGACCCGACCAAGGGCCGCCGGTGCCGGTGCCGGTGCCGGTGCCGGTGCCGGTGCCGGCGGGCAGNGCTCGCCTCGCCTCCCCGCGGGGTGCGGGGTAGCTTTCCGCGCGGCCACCAGGCTTCAGCATGCTGCGGGGCTAGAGCCGCCGAGGCGCCGCCGCAGCGCAGCCGGGTAATAATGTTAACAGAGGTAAGAGCGCTGCCGGCGGGGTGCGGGAGCGCGGGGAGCGGCTCGCTGTCCGCCCCGAGCGGGCAGCACTCAGTGACCCGGCTCAGCCCTCCGCCGGGGCCTCCCAGTTGTCTCGGCGGCTGGCAGGCTCCCCC